>JARYHS010008074.1:352955499-353114520 GCA_031002005.1 Vandiemenella viatica
ATGGCGACATGAGCCGCAGTGAACTACGGTCTCCAGATCTGATCGATTCGATCTGCTAAATAAATCTCAGTTAACTTTGTCATTGTAAAGTATCGGATTAAGCTCAAAACTTGTAGTATCGTCTCGTTCAGTCAATCACTTGTGGCCTGACACGTATCCTAAGGTTCGTTAGCCAGCTCACCGATGCGTCTGTTCTCTCCTACTATAAAAAGCTATCTCTTTCACTTTAACTCTTTATTATTTAGACAATTGTTAGAGTAAGATAAAAAAAAAATCCGGCTTTTTAAAAAATTTCACAGTCCAGTAACAGCTTCTCTCTGAATTGTGTTGTTTGTAGACTTTTAAGGGACAGTTTACCCGCTACCAAAACAATCAATCCAGATTCTGCTAAATAGCAAAAGACATTTCATTTTACTCTATTGCAGTATGACATTTTGCTTTGATGATTCGATGTTCTTTTTACTCCACAGTTCCGTACTCAGCTGTATAACAGATCGAATTGTTTTATATCCGATATCTGTGTAACAATTATAATCCCATCGGTCTCGTCGTATTATGAAACCTAAACTGAAAGGCGTCCAAAAAGCTAGAGCATCTTTCCTGCATGGCGTAAGATGCTTAACGCTTTTTTCCTTCACACACACACACACCACACACACACACACACACACACACACACACACACACATATGTTCAACTATGCACAATGGAAAGTGTATCGTACTTGTTCGAAAAATAAGTTAAGTCAACAGTCTGTTCGCTTCGGGAGACAAAAGAAGAAATGGCAACCTACCAGATTCAATATTTTTGATTGCATCTGTTTTTCTTGAAAATATTGCTTCTCACATGTTTAAAACCCATCAAAGACGAAGGCTTCAGGCATCCAGATTTGGATTTTCCAAGGTTTCCCCAAATTACTTTAGGCGAATGCCGGGATGCTTCCTTAAAAATGCCATGGCCAAATTCCTTCCCGTTCCTTACACCTCATTCCCTTCCCGCCTCTAATGACCTTGACGTCGACGAGGCGTAAAGCTATATTAAAAAAAAGATAACGAAGGCTTCACTCGAACAGCTTACACCCGGTTGTGAACCTAGCAGTCTAAACATAACCGTTACTGGGCACGGCTAAACCGTAGGAATCGCAGTGGTAAAAAATTTATGCAAAGGTACCTACTAAAGACAGAGGCAAGAGAGTTTCATTACCCTGTCTCTACTTCAGTCTATGAGAATAACTATTTGATGTCGATAAACTTACATCTGCTGAACTCAGAGTACGAAAGAAATTAAAGTAATCAGATTGTACCTTAATAAACTTCTACGGTTGTGTTTTATTTTGACACGCAGCTATAAGACCCACGGCATTTCGTTGAATGTAGCATTGGTCGGTGCGGATATAGCTTGCATGGTGGAGTCGTCCTAGTTATTGGTATCAACACAAGCCTCTTGCTATCGACAGTGGCCGAGTTGTGCGTGTCTCTTCCGGGTGGGAGGTACCAGGTGAGAATCCGTTGATAAGCAGAGTCGTTAAAGAGCACTGCGTCTCGGAGCAGAACCACCCGGCATCTGCTCTCTGGCTGCCGGTTCAATCCGACGAGGAGCAAGGTGAATCATTAAAAGCTCACATACTTAACATAGATTTTAAAAAATTATGTTTTGTTTATTGGCACTTGGTTACAAGACCATACAGCCAGTACAAAGTTACCGTTATTTTATATAATTGTTACATTGAGCTACTAAAACTGATTTCACATAACACCATCTTTCAAAACAATTTGTAACTATTTCAAAATTGTAAACATAGCTAGAGATCACCTTTAAGGTATACACTTACGTTATTATAAAATAGTATATTACAGATAGTAAAACTTACAACATGTACACTGCGTTGCAAAATGATTATTTTCATAATTGTTACATTGAACTACTAGAACTCATAAGTTTCATATAGTACCATATTTACAAATAATAGTTTTTCAAAATTATAGACACATCTACAGATAAGACACATTTTAGATACACACTTGAAGTTATTAAAGACAATAAAATTTATAACATGTACACTGCATTTCAAACATTTCAAAATAGTAACAGTATTTTGCTATTTGTGTAAGCAGTATATTGTTTATCCCCCTTAAGGCTGGGGCTGGTTTAAATTTTAACTTTGGTTGTTTACCACAAACTTTACGATGGCTGTGTAGAACTCGTTGATCTTCCGTAGCCAAAATGGTCGAGATATTTGTTGGGAGGTTTATGGAGCCTAGTTGTTTATGTCTAGTAGGCTGCCAGTGACTTTTGCAGGAAAATATATGTGGTTTGCAGCCGCACAAAGGGGATATTAGATGTATTCTGTGCAGATGTTTAGGAAAGCTGCCTTTGTCGAATTTTAACCATGCTATGATGCTCGTAGTTTTTCTTGTTACATACCTTCTTTGGTGCCACTGTTTAGTTAATGGTGTTGGGTGTCTGCCTTTTGTTTTCTATCGATGTTCTTCATATATTGCTCTATTTATTTCTCATAATGGTCAAAATTGTGTCTGTCGCTGGGATTAGCTGAGGATATACTCCTGATTTTATGGCTGTTTTGGCTAAAGTATTTGCCAATTCATTCCCTGATAGACCGGTGTGAACTTTGATACAAATCTGCTGAATTATGAAGGCGCTGTACCTGTTCCATACTCTTATATCCTAAGATGTTTCTACCTTTACCAGTATGCAGATTGTGGTGATACTCAAGCGCGCTTCTTGAGTTTGACCGGATAACTATCTTCTTTCGCAATGTTTCTTGCACATATTGTAAGGCCTGTAGGATGGCTGTTATTTCTGCAGTGTATACTGTTGCTTCTTTCGGCAGCTTATACATGCCAGCCAGAGTTGGCGGTCTGTGGACCTACGTATGCGCTCCTCACACCCCCGCAGGGGCCTGGTACGCAAGTGCCAGGTACGGGTTTGGCGAACCCGCGGTGCCCGAGCTGGAAACTTGTGAGCGCCGCAAGTTTCCCACACCGTAAACTCCTACCATGCTTCAACGACCACCGTAGGGCGTGGCGGTGGAACGTTGTGTGCCTAGGAGAACGGGGATCTTGGCTTCATCGCCCGGATCGCGAGGACGGAACAAACCTCTATAAAAAAACCCCTCAACCTCAAGGTCGGACACGTGCCGAGGAGGCGGATGAGTGGTGAGGCAAACACCGCTAACGTGCAACCTCAGGGGCACCTGCGCACCCCTGTTGTATGACACTTCTTTTTTAAAATGTTTTACTCGTGGGATCAAAATTCCTCTTCTCACAAAAAAAACAAACCCCTGCGGCCCGGGTGTGTCGCAGGCAAATAAAAATACACCCAGTTCAAAAGCGGGCGAGGGTTGAAGCCCTCCCCGAACAAGACCAAAGTAACGGAAGGTTTGTCTATAGACAACGCCTTTGTGATCATGGCAAGAACGGAGGGATCCTTTGAAAAGGTCTCTCCGTTCTATATACAGAAAGGATTGGAGGGAATAGCGGGAGGTTTGAAGAGCGTGAAAAAGCTGAGGAATGGGACCCTGCTTTGGAAACATCTAACCACAAGCAGGCTGTTTCACTCCTTAAGTGTGAGAAGCTCGGGGAGTTCGCAGTGAAATGCGAACTCCATAAAACTCTAAACTCTAGCAAAGGAGTGATCACTTGCAGAGATTTAATGATATAGAGTCCGAGGAACTCCTTAAGGAGTGGGATCAGAAAATGTGGTCGAGGTTAGGCAGATCAAACGAAGGGTTAACGGCAATCTTGAGAAGACTGCCACCTTCGTCCTGACGTTCGACACTCCAACGTTGCCAAAGTCCATAAAGCTGGTACTAATCTAAACGTTCGCCCGTATGTTCCGGACCCGATGCGCTGCTTTAAGTGCCAGCGGTTCGGGCATACGACGGCGAACTGTAAAGGCAACGCCACTTGTGGGAAGTGTGGAAAATCGGCGCATGAACCGGGTGCAACTTGCACCCTCCCACAGGTGTGCATTAACTGCTCCGGGTCACATCCAGCCTGGAGCAGGGAGTGTCGAGTGTACCTTGAAGAAAAGAAGGTACAGGAGTTGAAGACTAAGGAAAGAATATCCTTTGGCGAGGCGAAGAAACGGTTTAAGGCGCTGGCGCCACCGGTCTTCGCCACTAGCTTCGCCAAAACGTTATCAACTCCCGTCAGGAAGGAGAGCGTTGCTACGCAGACGACCGTTGTAGACACGGGCACGAGCACGACATGCTCGTGCCAGTGCAAGTGTGGTGCGCAGCCCACTAAGGTCCTAACACCAAGGACCGCGGTCGTCGGTAGTAACGCTCCTGCTAACTCGACCACTACAGCAGCAGGGTCATCAAGTCCACCAGCCAAAGCACAGCCATCCGCTAAAGTAGCTGCAGCTGTGGGTGCCTCTGCAACAGCAGAAGCAGCACCCATAGCAGAAGCACCCTTCAGCAATGTAGTTACGGCAACGCCATCTGCCAATAGCGGATGGCAGTTAGTGCAGAAAGTTCGGGGTCCGAAGTTCAAACAACGGACCCCACCATGTTCTTGAAGTCCCCCTCTACTCTCCTCCCAGTTCCCCAACTAGCGGGGAGGAGGGGGGACAAGGCCTCGGCGGAAGAAAGATCCGCAAGACGCCGAGGCCTTAGAACAAAAGTCGTCTTCGGACCCCGAAGATGACGTTATGCTGGTGGACGTAGACCCTGGTCCCGTTCCTCAGCAGACATCGACACTGACCCACCCGACCCGGGGCGGGTGGTTTTAAATAGGTAGAATGGCTCCCATACTTCAGTGGAACGTAAACGGCTTTCAGGCTCACAAAGAGGAAGTCCAACTCTTAGCACGGTCTAATCCATTGTGTCTCTGTCTCAGGAGACACATTTTAGACCACACCAACCAGTGCTAAGAGGTATGACATATTCCGAAAGGACGATACCGAGGGTGATCGAGCGAAGGGGGAGTGGCCGTGTTTGTCGAACACTGTCCACTCCGAACCTATTGCTCTCACCTCTGATCTACAAGCAGTAGCGGTGAAAATACACGGTCCAATCCAACTGACCGTATGCTCTGTCTATCTGCCACCCAGTGTGTCAGTCGGCTACGACGACCTGGTTGGCATTATACGACAACTCACTCGGCCCTTTCTCCTTTTGGGAGATTTCAACGCCCAGTGCGTTGTGGGGTTCCACCACCGATTGCCCCAGGGGCCGAGTGGTTGGTAGATTGATAGAGCAGGAGGAAATTTGTATCCTGAATACAGGGCAAATGACTCATTTCACCACTGCTACCGGTACGTCTTCTGCCATTGACCTTTCCTTGTGTTCCCCCTCATTGCGGACTCCGTGCAGTGGGAGTGGATCGCGACCTACATGGTAGCGACCACTTCCCATTTGGATGCACGTCGAGTGTGAACGTGGAGGAGGAAATAACCGACGTAAATGGAACGTCAGTTGTGCAGATTGGCAGCTCTACTGCCGTGCTGTACAACTGCAACCCTGTGGCAGTATACAGGAGAAGGTGAATCACTTGACACAGTGATTCACCGTGCAGCTGACGTTTCCATGCCGAAGAGCTCCGGAACGCTGCGAAGGACGCCCGTCCCCTGGTGGAACGATGAATGTCGTTCCGCCATCCAGGGTCGCCGACGGGCGTTGCGTCGTTTTAGGTTGTGCCCAACATCTGACAACCTAGCAGCGTTCCGTATTGCCAGAGCTAAGGCGCGTCGAGTTATTAAGGAGCAAGAAGAGGTCATGGCAGAACTTTGTGAGCACTATAAATCGTTCCACACCTTCGTCGAAAGTATGGGAGTCCATTCGCCGTATATCTGGAAGGTACTCCCGCCCACCAGTATCTGGGTTACTGGATCACGGACGGATAATTACCGACGAACGAAGCATAGCGCAGCTGATGGCGGAGAATTCGCCGCCATCACATCGTCTGCTAACTTTGACCCTCGGTTTCAGCGACGACGAGTCACTGCCGAGAGGCGTCCGCTGTGCTTCGATTCGTCGAATACAGAGGCCTACAACTGCCCATTTACATCTTGGGAGCTGGAGTCAGCGTTAAACAGCGCAAACAACACTGCTCCAGGGCCTGATTTGATCCAGTACCAAATGCTGAGGCATCTTAGTAAAGATGCTAAGGAGTACCTTTTACATATTTTTAATCAGATATGGACCGGAGGACACTTCCCCGACTCGTGGAAAGAAGCAACGCTTATCCCCATTTTAAAGCCTGCTAAGGACAAATTGCTGCCAGGTAGCTATCGTAGCATCGCCCTTACAAGCTGCGTGGGTAAGACACTGGAGAGGATGGTCAACCGCCGCCTCGTCTGTTGTGGATTCAGGAAGTCACGTTCCACTTTGGACACCTGATCCTCCTGGAGGCGGCAATACAGGATGCGTTTATCCGCAGCCAACATTGTGGTGTTTTTTTCGATCTTGAAAAGGCCTACGATACTACCTGGCGACATGTCATTTTAAAACAGTTACACGAATGGGGTTTTAGGGTAACCTGCCCCGTTTTTTAAAATCATTTTTATCTGGTCGTTGCTTCCGGTACCGAGTCGGTAGTGAAGTGTCTGATCTTTTTATTCAGGAAAACGGTGTTCCTCAGGGGTCAGTTTTAAGAGTGACCGTATTTGCTATCGCAATCAACAGTATCTCTCTTTGGTTATAAGGAGTCCCATTCGGTTCTCCTTATATGTGGACGATTTTTTAATTTTTATTGCATCGTCCAGGCCTGAGAGGCGCAGAGCGGTAGCTGCAACTCGCGCTGAACAGGCTGGATGAGATGGTCAGTTCACACCGGTTTCGATTCTCTGCCGAGAAAACCCGGTGTGTACTTTTTACTCGTAGCAGAAGTCTTTTAGCTGAGCCTCACCTTTCCTTGAGGAACACCATTTTAAGTTTTACTGATTCTGTTGGTTTCTGGGTCTCATCTTTGACAGTAGGCTAACTTGGCTTCCACATCTTAACGATGTGAAAGCCAGAGCCTTAAAAGCTTTAAATGTCTTAAATGTTTATGTGGCAGGTCATGGGGCGCTGATCACTCCTGCCTGCTACAATTTTATAGAGCCTTTGTACGGTCGCGTTTGGAGTACGGTCCCATAGTATACGGTTCGGCACAGGACAGTTATCTACGGATACTGGATAGTGTCCACCATGCAGGAATTCGGCTCGCCACGGGTGCCTTACCGCACCAGCCCGATTCCCAGCATCTGTGCTGAGACTGGCGAGCCGCCGCTTTTTATCCGCCGGCATCTCCTCATGGTGCGACACTGTACACATATTGCCTCAACACCTGGCAGTCCCGTGTACGACGTAGTAATGAACCCAAATTACGAACGGCTTTATGCCAATCGGCATAGAGCGACCAGACCGTTTAGCTACCGTACAAAGGCTGTTTTAGATGAATATTGTTCGAAACACCCTCTTTTTATTACCAGGGTGGAGTAAATCTCCTCCCTGGCTTTTAAAGAGACCCAGAACAATTTTAGACCTGTCTCGGTATAATTAAACTGTGTACCGCTGACAGTGTTTTTATTCATATATTTAGAGATATTTTAAATCAGTATCACATGTTTACCCCGGTATATACGGATGGGTCTAAGCAGGCTAACGGAGTTGGTTGCTCCGTAGTGTTCCCTTACACATTCACACTAGACGGCAAGTGCAGTTGTTTACACCGCCGAATGCTATGCCGTGTTTGAAGTCGCTCCAGCATATGAAAGTAATGCGCGATAAGTTGTTCATCATATGCTGTGATTCCCTCAGCTGTATTCAGGCCATAGGAAATATGTATCCAGCAAATCGTCTAGTCCAGGACATCCAGGACGCCCTCCTTTCCCTCCAGTCTCGAGGAATGGAGGTATTATTCTGCTGGGTACCGGGCCATGTGGGAATCAGGGGGAACGATGCAGCTGATGTAGCTGCCAAGTTAGCCTGCGACAAGGTCAGAACGACATTGAACCGGTCCCAAAGTCAAACCTTGCCTCGGCGGTGAAGAGATTCGTTTCTGATGTCTGGCAGAGGCAGTGGCTGGAAGTTGAGCATAACAAGCTCCGGCTGGTCAAACCGACCGTTCAGCCGTGGAGCAGTTCCTTCCAGCGGGCGAGGAGGGATGAGGTTCTCCTTACTCGCCTCCGTATAGGGCACTGTCCTCTGACGCACAGCTTTCTTCTCCGCCGGGAGGACCCACCGGAATGTGATGCATGTGGCGTACCTTTGACGGTACGCCACATTTTAAACCGAATGTGTACTGTTTTTAGATTTAAGGGAAGACGTTGGCTTAGCCAACGATCTGTCCCTTATTTTAAACGATGACGGTGACAATGTGGCTAAGGTTTTAAAGTTTTGCAGCTTGACCGGTCTTGTCCCAAAAATTTTGGGCAGATCGGCCTAGGTTTTATATTGGATTGGTGGCCATTTACAACCACCAATCCAAGTACTTTTTTACTTGCGACACTGCTTAAATGGCTGGCCTTTTTGCAGCCAGCCAGCTAACTTGTTTTTAAACTGGTTGGCCCTTTTACAGCCAACCAGTTAATGTATGCATTTTTATATTTTATTGCCTTGTCTCAGTTTTATATTTTAAGTTGCCATCTGTGTGGCCGATCTCTTTACAGTCGGCCACGCAGACGGTATTTTAGTTAGTATGTTAGTATTTTATTGTGCTGTCTCTGTGGCCGACCCCTTTACAGTCGGCCACAGAGACGGCAATTCTGCCACGTTGTCACGCCTGGTTGTTGCTAGGGCGCTAATGACCCCGTCGTCGACGCGCCCTAAAACCCAAATAACAACAACAACAACAACAAGCTCCTCACACCTTCTTCAATCTTGGAGCCATCCGTGTAGATGTGACATGCATCATTTTCTACGTCAGTTTGTTCGATTAGCAGAGCTCTGGTCTGTTCAGAGTTTTCCCTAAATGTTCAGCACAGTTTTATATTTCATAATTGTTATCTCGTAGTTAAGTTTGAAGCACGGGAGTTTTGTCACCGTATGTATCATTTTTTGGTATAGCTTTAGTTCAGAGTATACCGTAACTAAGGGAGTTGTCCTTTTCCAGTAGTGAAGTGATTAACAATTTCTTTCGAAGGTCGCTGTTGCCTTCATCAAAGTACTGTTAGGGGTCTGTAATTGGCTTAACAAATATTTTGAACTTACATATTGCCTTCGTATTTCCAGTGGCTGATCCAATGCTTCTACCAAGAGGGCATTTGTGGGTGTTGAAAGCATCATCCCCGTACACAAAAGTATCGCCTTCTACTGGACTTTATAGAGTTGTCGGACCAGGTTATCTGATGCGCCTCCATAAATATACATCCATAGTGAAAGTGTGGACGCACTAGCAGCGTTCGATAAGGTAATAAACTTGTTTGTGGGTCAGTTCCCCACCAACAACCAGTAGTAGCTCTTATGACATTGATGGCTCTCTCACATTTCGTTACAACATATTTTATATGATGTGACCAGGTCAGTTTGGAGTTTGATTAGTCATAGGTATTTTACGCTCTTTTTGTACGGTGTTCTGTATGTAACTATGTCGACTGAGGTTATGTTTGGTAGTCTCTGTCGCGTGTAGATACAAGCTTCTGATTTTTCTGGGGCAATCGTCATTCCATTTTCCACTAACCATTTCTCGATATTTTTCAGGGTAACGGCAAGGGCTTCCTTGGCCCCTAGTATGGTGTTGCCGATAGCATATTTGCATAGGTCATCAGCATACTGTAGAATGAACGTGTTCGCTGCGATTATCTGGTTTAAGTCTGACGTGTATATATTAAACAACGTGGAAAATAGTGTAAATTCTTACAGTAGCCCAGTGCTTGTTTCTCTTTGCACGGCCCTGCCTGATCTACTATTGATGATCAGAATTCTGTTTTGAAGCAGAGCACATGGGTTTTCTATATGCCTAAGGGGAATTAGCTTATGGGCTAATATTGGGATGCCGATGTTATCGTACGCGCTCGACATGTCAATATATACTGCGTACATATATCAATTTCTATTCCGGCAATTATGTATATCTTTTACAAATTGAACCAATAAGTCATTGGTTCGTTTACCTTTTCTGAATCCCAGCTGGTTTGTGAATCTAACATTGTATCATTCTCGGATTATTTTTGTAACCTAGATAATAAGCTTTAGTTGCATGGAATATATATATTTAAAAAAATCCATCTGGTGTTCTGGTAACAGGTTGTGGTTCTCTATGTACCACTCTATCCGGTGTTTAATCATCTTTTATATGGCCTTGAGCACGATAAGAGAGTTATTGATCGATAGGAGGCTGGATCTTGGGGTCCTTTCCCGGTTTGCGAAGGGATACTATTCTAGCAATTTTTAATTCAGGTACCTACTTCCCTTCTTGCCATATATTATTTGGCGCACCTAGAAGAACGGACTTTCCGGAGAGAGGTAGGTGTTTCAGCATTGAGTACGAAATATCAGATCCAGGAGCCATATTGCTACTTTTGAACAGGATCCTTTTCCACTCTGCCATGTCGAATGGCTTGTGGAGAGGGTGCAGCCATATGTAGTTGTGTGTTGCAGGGGAAGTCAGCCTTGCAAGTATTTTTCCAGCGATTCCTTGTTAATTTCTGGGGAGCGTTGGCACTCTTCAATAGCTTGGTGAAAGCTCTTCACGAGTTTCAATATTTGTGACAGCAGTGTGTTTTTATTTAAGGTTTCACAAAGCATTCCCCATCCTTGTCTCTTATTCTCTTTAACAGTCTTGAATTTTCATATATGTAATATAGTTTTCTTCTGTGCTACACTTTTTATAACTTTTAAAAACCGTCTGCCTTTCACGCACCGCTTGCACTAATTGTCTCACCACGGGGGAAATGTACTTAAAAACTTGTACACCGATGAAAATACAGATGTTATACACGTTTTCCCACGATGTGTGTAGTTTGAGGAAAATAAATTATAGTGTAAAATCGTGATAAGACGACTTAAAACCAGAGCCGACGTAAGCGGGCAGGGGGAGATAAACCTCGTTTACAATGACTTAATTTTTCAACATTTCCAAATACCATAATAACTTTAGGAATATTACTTACATGACCAGTATCAGTTTCATCTGGTGAAAGGTCATTTTCTAAGTTAAAAATAATAAAAAAGTATCTTACGTCAATCTTGATTGAGCATAGATTTAATAATTTACCTGTTCTTCAATAGTATATGAAATAACTAGTTTCTATTAAAAAAATTATATATTTTGCAAACATTAAAGCAAAGAAAGTTCAATTTTTGCGATAAATATACTTACGTATCTTATTAAATTCACGTTTTTAATTTCATTATATATATATATCACATGCTCGTATGTAAAACTAAATGCCACGCAAATGGTTTGTTGACTAATCTCTCAAAAAGTCTGTGTAATCTTACACAAATATTAATGACAATCAAATCGGCTGTGTAATGAGTAAGTTGCAAACTGTTCTACTTTGAATATTTCTCTCTAACAGTGTGATGATGGAATGAAGTCGCAATGTTGTATCAGAACCTTTGTTTCGTTAACCAAATATGATATTGCGAGAGTTTTTGAATGGAGTGCACAAAGTAATGAAAGGGGGAGGCAAAATCATGTTTTCACACAGGCGTTCTCATGGTGTCGCTGGGAGGGACTCATTACAAGTAGACACTGCAATTATTGTAAAGCAACTGGAACGTCTGACGTGGTGCAAGCACCAACTTCTATGACATTTCAGTAAGAAAAATCTAGTACGCTACTGAAATCGAACCATACGCAGCTTATGCATACCGCGAATTGTTAGAAGAAATTAAGTATCTTCCCGCAAGAAAAACAAACAGGTAGCTCCCGTCTTCAAGATCTCTTAAGATCCGTCTAGCCAGATTTCTGTTTTATGTTACACTAGGCTAAACTCCGTTATACGGGCAGCGTGCGCACCTATTGAAATATTTTTTAACGTGCATAACGTTCATATGCTGTGAAAAAAATACCTTTTTGCATAACAAAATCCGGCTCTGCCCTTCGTTTTTTCACTACTTCTTCCACAACAGGCAATGGTAGGTAACCAGAATACACAATGATTTAAGCAGACTCGCAGTGAGAAAATCAAACATCGTATCTCTGCCTGGCGTTATATTTTTTTTATCTCCGCCCACCGTTTATATACTACTTGCAATAACTTCCACAATCCCATCAAAAATTTTATTTTTTATGAAAAAGGTTCTAAGGAACCCATAACTTCAAAAACGAATAATGATTATTTATTTGTTAGACATGTTTCCTGATTTCTTTCGTTTTGTGTAAATTTTCTCTGAAGTTATAATAAACATTCCTATTTCATATCTTCTGTCAAATAATTCTTATGTTATCTTGACCTGCTTTCAGTAACTGCTACAAAGAATAAATCGTAAAAAATTAGATGCTCTTCCCTATTTAATTAAAGTAAATAAACAAATAACACGCAAATTTAAACAAACATCGTATATACCTTTGCTTCGTATTATTATTACTTTTATCTCTGCCCTTCGTATTTGCGTGCAGTTGCTTCCTCAATAAACAAGTGAATTTTATATGGCATTGTAGTTTCACATCGTTTTAACAATATAAGTGCAAATGAAACCTAATGCAGTTATTTATTTGAAATTTGTAGTGGCTGCCAGTGTAACTTGGCTTCGGGCGTCATCGTTCGCTGAAGGTTGCGAAAGTACTCAGTTCACATCCAATCTCCAGGCAGAAAGCATTTTACTAGAGAGGATTCGTATATTGTGTAATTCTTTGATGAAAACATGTGCCGAACACGGATTTTGGAAGAACAGATCTAGTGAAACACAGCTGACCCTATTGATGAAAGTTATTGCTGCAGGATGACTAGTTGATTATTATTAATTTTTTTATCTGCAAGCTTTAGACACTGTACCATAAAACCGTCTCTTAACAAATTCTCGAGCGCATGGAGTAATGCAATAGATCTGTGAATGGACCCGTGGCTTTCTAACTGACTGGTAGCTGTATGTCGTCGAAACAGGCGAAGGCTCTAGTGATCTAGACGTTACATCTGACTTCCAGCAAAAAAGAGTAATAGGACCACTTCCTTAAATTTTTGTTAATAGCAGTTTGTTTGTTGATTAAACAGTTATCGATAGGGAAGTATAGAATTTCGCTGATAGTGTGGAAATTATTTCGTTAAGATAATGACAAACTACATGACAATAAGTGAAGAGCTCATAACAAAGAAAAAGAATTCATTTTTCCATAAATAAAAAGTAATGTGTTCAGTCATTGGTAAGGCTGGTTCCCTGTATTATTTGAGCGCAACGTACGAAGTAACACGAAAGTAGGAGCAACAAATAACTTCGGTCGTTCGCAAAAGCTAATTCTGTACTGTGATTCTGAGGTCGAACTCTGAAGATCTGTAACGTATACGAAGAAATAGCGTATGAAACTGTTGTACGTTCTCATCTAGGTTGCCGTTGTGCCATATGGTATACATATCGCAATGACTGGTTAATTGTATCGAGAAAATACAGGAAAGGACCATTTGTTATGTGACATCTTGCCACAGCTCTAAGGATACTTGATGCATGGCTTTGACTCAAACTATCCGACAAACAACAAACTTAGAATTGTGGTGTAATAAGTGGCCCACCAACCTATTTAAGTCGCAATGTCAGAAGGAATACGACCAGGGAAATTAGGTGCCGCACTAATGCCTATGAGTATTCTTTTTTTCATCGTAAACATACTGTTGGGGACTGGAGAGGTTAGTTTGGGTTCAAAGCCCCCTTCTTCGATCCACATGTTAGCGAATAGCAGAGTATACAAGCCAAAGCATTATGACCACTGCCTATCGTGAAACTGAATACGGTCTGGTGTCGTTGCGAGTACGTCATGCGATAAGGAAAGTACATAAGTGGAGCAGAGATGCTTGGGGAGTCATTCTAGCGGTGATACGCGTGCCAAATTCCCTGAGATAAGTAACGTTGCCAAACGGTACATTGTGATGGCCTGACTCCTGAGAAGGAGCGTCTCGGAAACGGCGAGGTCTGTAGGCTTTTCGCGTGCTACTGTAACTAGCATCTAAAGTAGCTGAAGGACGGTGAAACCAAGAGTAGGCAACAAGATAGTTTTTTACGATCACTAACTATCAGATCATATACCAAAATTCTGGGTTACATTTGAAGAATCTCCATAGTGAGGGAATACAATTCTGTTAATGTCCATTCATTCATGAGAGAGAACGTTAAATTTGACAGCTTTTGCGGTGTCTTTCGAAAGAGTAGGTCTGAATAAGTTGACACCTGGATTCACCCCATTGTTCCTTCATTTTCTTATACGCGACAGGAAGGTCACAGTACTCTTAACAAATCAGCTACACACAAATAACACTTAGACCCTAGGACGAAAGGAACTGGCCGTCCTACCCCTGGAAAGCGACTTTGTGTGCCTCCTACGTGAGGCCCATCCTAGGGCAATGCATTAATGTTTAATATGCTGTAGTGTTAGACTTACTTTTCAGACGCTGTCGTAGCTAAACCCACGACTTCGACAATAGCAACGGTACAGTCATGCCCATCAAACTGCAGTTAGAAGTCAATTTTTACTCTGCTTTAAAAATATTGCATTGATACTATCACCATGCTCTGTAACTCTTCAGCTGTATGATGTAACGGGGCTGATAAATACCAAAAGGCAATAACTTTATAAAATTAATTACCATTTAAGAAAATTAATTGAAAGATTAAAATTCCATGTATAACATTAAATATATGTGCTTTGGATTTTCGGTTACAACTCGTTGGTTATTATCGACAGACAGACAGATGAACTCGAACCTTCAAAAGTAGACGCGGCTTCGTGAAATCAGATTACTAATTCACTAACCTGCAATTTTTCGGAAATGAAGTTTAAGCTACGACCCATGTAGACTGTATGACGGGTGTTGGTTTAGATTAGTTATCGTTCTGTAAGGGAATCAAATAAATCCCCGTAATATTGTGTAAACGCGAAGTGAATATGTGCGTCTGGCTAGCTGCACAGCCGTACGCTGTAAGCCGAGACGGTATGTGCTGAGATAGCACGGGCGTTGCCGGCAGCTACACGTAGGCAGTGCGCCTCGGGAGTGTGAATGTAAGACATCGATGTAAGCGAGCGTGTCGTGATTTACTACCAACATTGTCGCTTTGTACCCCATTTCGGCAACAGGAGTCTAAATTCAAGCTAGCGGGGGTATTGCTAACATATTGCGTGGTGCAGAAATTACGTTCCTGTATTTATGAAACTGTCCGTGTGTAAGTTAACGGCGAATAAATTGGAACTAATCTGTAATCTCTGTTTCCGTCAGTAATAAACCTTACCAATCCGTATCAGGCTAACAACACTCAAGCCAAAGAACTCTACGCAGCCTTCAATATAAAACAATTAACATCTTTTATTATACATTAGTTGTTTCGGCAGCTATTGTCCGCAGTTGTCGATTCTGCGTCATCAACAATCGACTGGTGTCAGCAGAAGGCCGTCATCCTGACAAGAAGAAAAGAAGAACATCAAGAAGACGTTACTATCGGTCAGGTTAGTGATCACACCTCCGATAGTCAACCAGTCATCAATCAATATCCACTCAGCCATCCAAAACGGAACTCTGGCGTCATCTGCGGGACTCAAACCCTGCACCACACGCACGTAAACGAGTACCTACTACAGTTCTTATTAAAATGAATTTATGAAAAAACTGAGCCTTCTTTTCATTGAAAATATATATATATGAATTATTTCTGGTTCTAAAAGGAACTATTAAAGAAGAAGTTAACAGCGAAGCGCGTTTCAATGAGTATTACGTGGACGACTTGTTCAGAGTTCATATGCAGGTTGAAATTTGAGGACTATACTGTTTTAGTCTCACTAAAAGAATATGATGACCTAAGCGAATCTAGAAACATACTGCGATGGCAAATGAACACGGGATCTAAAAGTTGTTTAAGATGATGTCTGTCCTGTCAGCTAAGCATATGACGGTGGCGTTGTTTCAGATGCTGCAGCAGATCCTGAAGGACATGTGGGTGGACCCCGAGCTGTTAGCCGAGCTGGACGACAACCAGAAGCAGACGCTGTTCTGCCGCATGCGGGAGGAGCAGGTCCGCCGCTGGAAGCTATGGGACAGCCAGACTCCAGCACCGCAGCATCCCACCAACAAAGGTCTGCAATAAATTATTATCACCGCACAAGTGTTTAAGCAAAACTGGAACACAGTTTATTTTGTGATCAACGTAACAATAATACGAGGGTGGTTTGAAAAGTTTTCGGAATCACCACCAAATGTCAAGGTTACCGCGTAATAATAGGTCATCCTTCAGGAGTAAACACGTGACGCGTCAGTGCTCTGGGTAGAGATCTGTTGTGCGGACATCTCTTTGTTGTTGTTCTCGCGTAGTGATTTGCTAAGATGGAAAAAAATCGTGATTCGAGCAGTGACTAAGTACTTTGTAAAGAAAGGTATGAAAGAAAAGGAAAATTATGCTGATTTTCTGAACGCACTGGACTCTGCTACTGCATATTCAACTGTTTCCGAGTGGACAAACGAGATTGTTAGTTCGGGACAGTTTAGATTATGATCCGCGCAGTGGTCGGCCAAGATGTGTCACTACCCCAGAAATTATTGCAAAACTGCATACATGGACATGGAGGATCGCCGACTGAAAGTACGAGAAATTGCTAAAGTTCTAAGGATGTCATCTGAACGGGCATATCACATTTTAAAAATGGAATTGGAGATAAGGAAATTATGTGCTAGATGGGTGCCGCGACGCTTAACACTGGATCATAAACGTATTAGAGTTGAAAAGTCCGAACAATACTTGACCCGTTTTCAGAGAAACCAAGAAGATTGTTTGCGCCGGTTTGTAACCACAGATAAAAATTGCGTCCAATACTATACCCCAGAGACAAAATAATAGTCAAAGTAGTGGAAACGTGTTGATTCACCACTACCAAAGAAAGCGAATGCAATCTGGTTGGCCGGAAAGGTCAATACGTCAGTTTCTGGGATGCGAAAGGGATTTTGTTTATAGATTATTTTTCCACTGGTCAAATAATTAGGGACAATAATATGCTAACATCCTGGGCCAACTACAACTAAAGATACGTCAAAAAAGGCGATGTTTGGCAAGGAAGAATGCCATCTTCCATCAAGACAATGCGCGCCATCATACAAGTGTAGTGACCATGGCAACAATACACGTGCTAAGAAACAAATTGTATCCAACACGCCTTAATTGGCGCCATCAGATTTCCATCTTTTCCTCAAGCTTAAAATTTTCCTCGGTGGACAGATATTCTCTTCAAACGAAGAACCGACAGGTAAGTTAACTAGTATTTTTCATGCCTGGACGAATCTAATTTTCGAGAGAGGATCAAGGCACTGAAACATTGCTGGACCAAGTGCATTAGTGTGTAGGGAGACTACATTGAAAAATAAAAAGGTTTCACTGAGAACTTTTCAAACCACCCTCGTACCACAATACTGGACGGTAAAAACAGGCGGAAATGAATGGCAGCGGTTAATATGAGGCCGTATTATTGAGGACCGACTAATTAAAGTCCTGATAAAACAAGCATTCAGGTGGTAGGTGATTGAAGTTTCTAATGTTGTCACTGCTGATGGTTACTGCAGCAGTGGTAGCGGATATTTTAGAAGAATCTCTTTAATGTGGTTACGAAATCATCTTCATAGAACATACAGGACGACTGAGAAAATTAAGTGTAGGATTTCCTTCCGATGATGGAATGGTCCATTTGAAGACTGTTTCTGATTTCAGGCGTATAACATGTTACTCTGGGCCCCTATTGCGGGGGCGTGGCCGGCGCTTGCTCGCGCGCCGTGTCTCCGGCTTCCCAGTGAAAGCAGTGCACACACTTTCGCTCACTGCCCACTGTCACGGTCAGGCACGCATCCGCCAAACTGCCGTCAGCGCTATTAGTCCTAGTGTCACGCAACATTAAAACATTAACCTAAAGTATTAGTTTCATTGCAACCTGACTTTCTTTCCGCGACGTATCTCTTATCCCCTGTCACAAACATAATTTTGCTATTCAAATAGAAAAATATGTATTTTTTAAAAATAGATTGGATTGCTGGACGAAGTGATTGGTCCCACGCACTCCCTGTGACGATTTCATGATCAGCATTCGCTCATAATCCGTTGAATTATAAGAGATTATCACGCATCTGCGTAGCACAAATTATTCACAACCAGTAAAACTTATCTTCTGTAGTTATTTTCTGATGTTACTATTAGTGATATAACTTTTCATAACCCCCCCCCCCCCCCCGCTACCAAAGGGGAATAATTCGTCAAAATCTCCAACCGTCTGATAACGATCGGAGTTATGATTTAAAATTACTAAAAATACCTAGTACTGCTAAATTACTAATTTAGGTTAGAGCTTTAGGTTAGGGCTTCACATTCGGGAGGTCGCGGGTTTCATTCCCATTCCGGCCATTCAGATTTTGGTTTCACGAAATCGCTGCAGACGGTACCTTTCAAATTATTGATGATTTTTCTTTTTGTCTGTAATTTGTGCATCACTGGTGTTGAATTTTTTTAAGTTTGTTACTTTATAATAGATCAGAAAATCCACACGGAGCGTGGTGGGTGAGCGGTAGGAGGGGAGGACGCGGGTTCGAATCTCCGTCCTGGCATCCAGATTGGGATTTTCCATGGTTTCCCAAATCACTCCAGGAGTATGCCGGGATGCTTCCTTCAAAAGGTTATGGCTGAATTCCTTCCAGTTCCTTGACCCCAGTCCCATCCCGCCTCTAATGACCTCGGCGTCGACGAGGCGTAAAGCCATAAGTGAAAAGAAAATCGACGATTTATTAAACAATACCCGTTTCTGTGAAGGTGTGTGATTTCGGAGATAGGTTGCCTGAAGAAAATGGTTTTGTAATGTTTTTGCTCCATTGGAGATGCTAGCTTTTGTGTGGTCCATTTAATTGTGAAAGAGTCTGCTAGAATTAATGAGTTTTGAAAGAACTTATAAGAGATGGCAACATACAGCAAAGTATAATACAATTTCAAGCAAAAAGAGAATGAAAGAGTAGTAGGAAACAGACCAGCAATTTTTTTGGTTTGGTATTGTATTAGAAGGGGGACGTGGGTGAAAATATTAATTATAATTTCATTAATTATTCACCTGAAAATGAAAATGGTTCAAATGGTGAACTAGAAGGAACTAGAACCATGAATATTGTACACAAAATAATATCCCATTTATTGAGTCTTATGGCTTATACAAGGCCGGGTAATAGTTAACTTTACGTTAAACATATTCCAAAGACAATAAAAACAAGCAATACCCGACGTTTACAATCCGCCGATGAAAAGCAAACATAAACTGAATTAAATATTTCAACAAATAGCAAAATCAACATATTATCAACGTGACAACACAGGCCATCAAATTGAAGTTAACATTTACTACAAAAAAAGGAGTATCCAGGGGCGCCATATAAAGTTAAAAAGCATCGTCTTGAATTTACACAAATTAGCAAGATGCTTAGAATTTGAAATTAAATATGAAAATTAGCTAGCTAAGTGATTTTACGATGAGAGCAGAGTCTTATCTCAGTGCCGCTTAAGGGCTCACAAGTCTCGTCAAAACCCAATGAATCGTGACCGATGCGTCCGTACTTTACCATGAATGCATCGTCGTGATGAAGTGTGACACGCACAGTGCCACTGCAGCTGCGAAAGCCAGGTTAGCGGATACGACAGCGTTACCACAACAGCTTTCAGATAATGGCAGGCATGCCATACAACTTCTCGCTTCCCAGAGCAAGAGAGTGTGATCAGAAACAGTCAGTGATCACCGGACGAGAGCGTGTCAGCTGACATGTCCGCACAGTGGCTCGTCCCGGCAGCAAGTGTCCTCAAAATGGCCTCTTCTCTTCTTCTTCGGCAAAGTCGTCTCCCACTCGCCACATGCAACAGAATCCCTTGAATTAACATTTGGGAACCCCTATAAACGTTCACGATTGGTCATCGATACATGTCCGTCGTCACGTGTTTTATATCGCGCCCAACATTCGCTGTCTCCGTTCGCGCACTTTTTGCCTGACCTCGACCAAGCATCGGAGAGGGGTGGGTTCAGTGCACCCGTCTAACGGACCACCGCTGTTGTGAGCGTCGGCGCCGCTCAGTCGGGAGACCCAGCTATTGTCTCGCTCTCAACCGTTCGAAAATGGCAGTTCCAGCTTCCCATATCCACTACGTTACTGAGCAGCAAGTTTTGTAGAAATTAAAATTATAATAATGATAACTCTGGCTGCCCGGGTTTAATATACAATTATTTACCTATGCAATGTCCCTATTATTTATGATATTTACACCTTACAAAATTGAATATTATTAAAGAAAATCTGAATATTAATTAAATTATTTAATTATATTCATTGTGGGTGACTCTGTCATACCACAGTATAAAGTTTAACTTGTAGGCCTAGCTACTTGTTCAGTTATTTCAACTGGTGAGTGACATTCCTGTCGAGTTTCGTGTTTCGCTTTGTTTGTAGAATATTTACAGAGGTTTCTAACCAAAGCCAGTCACCGGTTGAACGTGGGTTCTCGAGGCGAGGATAAACAGCTACTCTATGGGCGAACGTTGTTTGATTGTCCTGCAGCACACCAAAGTGTAAAGTAAACTTTGTATGCTCTATGTTTCCACTCCTTTCCTAGCTATAATGACATCATTGACGAATCATAAAAGTTGAATTGGACCTAATTGAGAAAGCGTTCCTTATTAAACAGATCGCAATGTAGAATTTAGGCAGAAACAACCAAATTAACCAGTCTTGAATCATGGTAGCAAACTACATTCGGCCGACAGTCACCAAACTTGCCACCCTAGTTAAAGAGATAAGCGTCTGTTATAATAAAAAGTGTATTGTTCACTAAAATATGATTTAACTCCTGATTCGGGTCTCTCTTTCGCCGTTCTTTTATCCTTGTACATTACATGGACGATGCGCTATACTGAACCTCCAATCATGTCAGATGTGCACACACATCATCTGAACGTGAATTAAATGAATTGTTTACCACCACTGTTTTTTTTTTTTTTTTTTCTTAATACGACTCCTAGAGCAGTGTCAGGCCAGAATGACACTTCACTATATTCAATACCCTTCTATAAAAAATAAAAGCTACGATAGGTTGCTGGCAATTTCCCTTCAAGCCTACTTTTGCATTTCTCAAATTTGTTCTTTGAATCCTTTCACTGAAACCTCCCATAATGTTCTCCGGTTGACAAAGGGCTCATCCCGAAATTTCTGTATCATTTGTATTGTTGTCTTTTCTTGTGTGTACGCGGCGCACATCCATCATCTAA
This sequence comes from Vandiemenella viatica, assembly GCA_031002005.1. NCBI lineage: Eukaryota > Metazoa > Arthropoda > Insecta > Orthoptera > Morabidae > Vandiemenella > Vandiemenella viatica. The sequence goes on from JARYHS010008074.1 coordinate 352,976,856, forward strand.
AAATAAGTAGTGGCTTATTTCCCTATCCTAATTTAATTGATATATATATATATATATATATGAGATACAATATTTTTGCGGCTATCCTTACTCTTGCCAGAAGTAAGACACAAGGCGGAGGCAGACGTGGATACGCCAACGGCCATCTAGTGAATAGGTTGCACGGCTTGGGTGGTGATACAGGAGAGGGAGGGAGGGAGGGTGGGTGGAGCGCAAATACTAACTCAACAATGTAGAAGGTATATTGCCTTTGGAAGTGGAATAACATCATCAACATAATTTCTGAGTGAGGATATATTATGAAACATATTTTGAAAAAATTTAATTAAGAAAAATAAAATATAAACAATATAAAGAGTAGTGATAATAAGTGCTGGGTCTAGTGGGAAGGACGTATTGGAAATTGAGGCCTGGAGGATGTCTGGTGTCAAGGATATTCTGGTAGGCTCCCCTTCCATAATAAGGAACACAACACTTTTTGTCTTTCTATCATGCCCAAACGTCTTCCTTCTGACTAAATCCTGGTGGTGATTGATGTTATATTCTTGTACACAAATATTCCTCATTGCCATCAAATATTTTCTATTTCGGCGCCCTCTTAACAGGCTCACCAGATCATCTGGCCTCAGCAACCTGGCCCGCCTGATACTGAACATCACCGAGCGTGGTGGTGTAACGGCTAGCGTTCTGGCCTCGCATTCGGGACGACGGCGGTTCGAATCCCCGTCTGGGCATCCAGATTTGGGTTTTCCATGGTTTCCCCAAATCACTCCAGGGGAATGCCGGGATGCTTCCTTCAAAATGACATGGCCGAATTCCTTCCCATTCCTTGCCCCCCATCCTTTCCCCTCTCTAAAGACCTAGTTGTTATAGGAGACGTTAAGCAGTTAAAAAGATACTGAACAATAACTACTACTCCTTTGAAGGAAATATCAACCACCAAACCAGTGGCATGCCATGGCCAACTGTATGACCTCTCTTATGCTAACCTCTTCAAGGGCTGCCTGTAATGGGTCTTCTTGGAAAAAGTTCCTCTGGAACCCCTCTGATTGATATGATATTTCATGATCTGGGCACATGTGGAATACAACTTTTTTAATTTAAAGAACAATCTTCCTTTAACACCACGATCTTCACATAGGCCTCCTTACTCTCAGACACAGGCCAATTTCCTGCATGTAGATTTGTCCTCTTCCAATGGCTACCACAGATCTTCGACCCGCACTAAACCCACCAACTTATAACAGTATCTTCATTCTGACAATTGCTATCTGTATCAAATCAAATGCTCCCTCCCCTACAGTCTTGGCATTCAGGACGGTTGAATATTCTCTGCCAGAAGTCCCTCAAACAGAATTTAAACATCTCCCAAGTATTGATATCCCACACTACCCACCGGACTTAGTTAATAACTTTCATGTGCCACATCACAATCTGCTCAGCCCATTGACCATCCTAAACCCTCTTAACACCACCATCCTTAAATCCATCAACTGAATCCTTCAGCAAGATTATGATTTCCAACAAGCCTTGGTGGAAATGAGATCTGTAATAATAATAATAATAATAATAATAATATAAAATTTTTATTGTCATTAAACTGTCATAGCAATAGACAAAATCCTCCCTGCCTCCCTCCCCACAGAACTTGCTTAAGCAGACCTCCTAACCTCAACTGCTAGTTCACAAACACGGTCTTCCAGCCCAACCAGGTAACCTCAAGACTCTTTTATATACAACAGTTGCCACTGCAAGATATGTAACATAAACCACGTTTCCACCACCTTCATTGAACCTGTCACAGGGAAATGCTTCTCTATCAAAGGACACACTATCTGTGAAACTTCCTATGTAATATACCATTTAATCTGAAGCCACTGCCTGGCTTCCTACATAGGTTGGACCACCAATGATACAGCCATTAGAGTTAATGACCATCCTTACACTTTACCCAGAATCCAAACCAACCAGCAGCTGTCCATGACATCTACCATACACCAATAATTTTAATTCTCGCTGCTTGGTATGTGCTGTCAGAGTCCTCCCAAAAAGCAGCATCCACCTGAACTCAGAATGTGGGAGCTTACCTACCAGTAAAAACACAGCAGCAGGCAACTTTCTGGTCTCATCTTAAGATAATATCAAGTCATTGCTTTAACTTTTTCTTCTCTCTATACTCTCCCTTCTTCTAACCCTATTACGTAACTTAAACCACTATTAACCAGAGGTGATATTTAGCTTCGAATTTTTTGGTTTTAATGTTTCTTTATTTAGATTTAATTATTTAATGTTTTATATTATTTTGCTACCTGTCCTTTTTTGCCCGCATGTTATTAGTTCTAATATTTTGCAATGCTCGGGTAATACCTTCAAATCATTCATTATCCCCTCTCCATCTCCCCCTGGGGACTATGTTCCTTGTTCAACAGTCACTATTTGAGGCAATCTCCTACAGCAATCAACCTCCGCAATGTTCTACTTGTTGATGAAGCGCCAACTCCCAAAATTTCAAAGATATTTTATGCCCGTGTGCATTGCATGTGTTCATGCCACCCAGCCATCATTTAAGTTTAACAGTGGTTCATTTCCTTATACTAATTTGTAATTCATTTTAGCTACGTATTGTCAATTATTTCGTACATCCAGGGACATGAAAAAAGTATTGATACCACTTGGTATCAAGTACTTATCTTTTGATACTAATACTTATATACTGGATACTTTTCATACGATACTTTTACTCATTTCAGTACTTTATGGCAGGTATTGATACCAAAATTACGGTGGAAAATTTACTGGCAATACTGTAGAACCAATCAAGGAATAAGTGAAAATATAAGTACTTGGCTGTTTGATGTATGGCCCCAAAGATGAGAATAGATACATCTCAAGACAGGAATGATGGTAGCATTGTCATTTTTAGAACTTGAGAATGTTATGAGAACCTGGGTTTGACATTTGTCTAGTTTTCATTTTAAGAGGAAGGCATCTTAAATTCTCGATGGTGAAGATGGCGACGGAGTCTGAGATCGCCGAAATATCGTGTGGAAACATCTTACTTACTCGGCTAGTCTCCCGAGAAGACTACATCCATTCTCAACGCCGAGAAAGACTTCGTTCCTATATTAATATACAGGTTACCAACTTGCACAATGTAATGAGTCATGGAATTTGCTGTATATTCTATTTTTAATTTATTTATTTAATTTATAATACTTTTTTCACATCATAGGACTACCAAAAGGAACATGATTTACTGCTGAAAATTTTATCATTCAATAAAAAAGGAAAATACTGGCTAATTCATCTATAAATTTTTTTTTTTTTTTTTTAGAAAAGGATTAAAATTTGAAATTAACACACAGGTTGTCATAATCAGAAGTTTATTGTTGTTTTACTTTAATATGCTTAAATCTAATTGTGCCGTAACTGAAACCTCGTTGCAGTACACTGTTCATACCCTTATTATAAATCTCTTAATAACTTCAAGCCTTGTATTAATTTCAAACTTCCTTTATTGAACTGTCCACAAATAAAAAACTACTGACCAGCATTTGAATATCATGCTATGACCAACTTATGATTTACCAGCTTACTCCATTGTTCTCCCTTCACTCTATTTTCAAAGATTGTTATATCCTTACTACATCTCGGATAACTCCTACAGTAGCCGGCCTCGGTAGCGTAGGGGCTAGAGTCTTAGCTCCGCGTGCCGAAGGTCGCCGGTTTGAGTCCGGCTGCGGGCATGGGTGTTTAACTGTTGTGTCTGTGAATGTCATGTCTGTCCTGTGGTATGTCTAATTATCTGTAAAAATTCATCAGGCTGGCTGTGTGGCCTAAGATGCCGAAAGCCATAAAAAAAACTCCTACAGTATGTTTTTTTTTATATGCTCTTATAATAATTTTCCCAACTGAAAGATATTTTAATATAAATTAGTAGCCTACATCTCAAAGTAGCCTCTAACTGCTTCTAATTTGACAAGGTGGAGGCCTTTGACCATAAAATAAAAATTTAAATAATAGAAAATCTCAATCCCAATGAATGATTTGAAAAATATCATGTTATCGACACTTTTCTTTCGATACCTCAAGGTATTGATACTGTTTTCCAACACTTTAGTGAGAATGATACTTTTTCTTTTCAATACTACTAAATAGTACAGTATTGATACTTTGATTCGATACAGTGTCCTTACATATATCGTCATCATCATCATCGGCCAATTCAGTCATGAAACGATATGGCCTCTTACAGTTATGAATTCTAATAGAAGTCAAATAGTCTTCTCCAGGTAGAACGGTCTTGGGTGGTTCTCTGCCAGCTAACTCCAGCAACTCTATCTATGTCTTTGTCCTAACAATCTAATGGACTCTCTCGTGGTCTTATCAGTTGCAGTCAACTTTGCAATTCATACAATTTCAGTTATAGATGATCGTATGAGGCAACTAGTTTATTTTGCTTATTTTCACTCCTTAATGCCATATGGAATAATATTCTAGGGCAATTCTACCCATAGACACAAAGTGTTCAGGGCTCAAAAGCGAATAATAAGAATTATGTGTGGGGTTAGCAATAGAACTTCATGTAGAGAGCTGTTCAAGAAGTTGGAGATTTTAAGATTAGTGTCTGAGCATATATACACATTAATGTCCTTTTTAGTCACAAATTATACTTTGTTTAAAACAAATCGTAAAATACAGAATTATGGCACTAGAAGTAAAAATGATCTTCACAAGAATTACAAGTAGTTGTCATTTGTTTAAAAAGGGGTCCGATATTCAGGGATACATATCTTCAATAAGCTCCCAACACATATTAAATTTCTAGCAGGTGATAAGAATAAATTCAGGAAAAAAAAACAACTGTGTATCTGTAAATCGACAACTTTCCACGTCCCACAGAGCCAGTTTCTTATAGTGGGATCAACGAACGACGCGAGCTAAGTTGCTGGTCTGATCGAGTGGTGCCTGTCGCCCTGCAGCGACATCTGTCCCTAATGTTGGTGATGGATAAACTGCTGGTTCTTTTCGTGAAAACATTACTGGAGCTCTTCTCTTGATGTTCTTTGGCATATTCTTGATTGCGTCGGCCACCCCTTGCGCTAGCTGTTGCAGCGCAGCGCCGACGTATCAGCGGCGTGAGGCGTCCTGCGCGACCCTCTCGCCTCGGCGTAAGCTGGACGACTGGTGTTCGCGGGCGGCGGCAGTCGACTGTAGCGCCTGCTAGTTGCGGGTGTCGTATGCGGCCGGCTTGTGGCGGGCAGCGTGAGGCGCGTGGGGCAGCCGCCTTATGCCGCTTTGTGCCCGGCTGTCAATAAGTTTGGTGCCGCGGTTTTGGACGTTCGGTGGTCCGATGCCCTTCACCGCACCTCAGACAGCGTGATGGGTTCGTGCACTGCCAGGAGCGGTGCTGGGACCACTGGCAATTAAAGCACTGCACGTACTCCGGCAGCAGTGGATTCTTCTTCTCTATCTTGACGGGTTTCCCCGCCAGGACATTAATGAATTTCATAATGTGATGATCCTCAGTTGTCCTGAAGGAGTACTGAGGGACCCTTTCCTCCGTACCCGTCTTCCTTAGTTGTGATACATGGCTCGCCTCCACTCCCTGGTTGGCGAGCTCGGTGGCCACGACTTCTTCGCTGGTTTCCACCGGAAGCCAGCGGACGACGTGTTGCTGCTTCCGCGGTGTAGGTCGTCAGCGTGGAATTCGATCTTTCTGCCTGCTAGAAAGTTCTCCACAGCCGCGAGGTCGCTGGGGCAGGATGCCCAAATTCGCACCCTGTCACTTGATGTCCAATACATAACGGGCAGTAGCAGCTAACAACGAATCTGCTCCGTTATGGTCGACCAGTTCCCTTCAAAGCTGACAGTGAGAGGAAGCACTGGCCCTCCCGTATTGACCCTTCCTTTTCTTCGCTGATGACGGCCTCTGTTCGCTCTTCATCATCGCTGACGACATGTCATCCTCCTTGCCGGTTTTGTAATTTCCTCCTCTGAAATTTCCTGTGCAGGTGAGGATGGAGCCGGTAGGTGCGGACTGGCTGGAGACTGCTCATCCTTCTTCCTCCGCATGGCCCAGTATTCCTCCAATACCGCTTGGTTGCGAGCCCTCAGTCGCCCCGTAAATTAGGTGACTTTCCCTCGGAAGCTGCGGCTTGTTTCCCTCTTCATTTGCCTATGGCGGCTGAAGACTAGCAAAAAGTTCCAGTAGTGAATGTAAGCCTTCTAGTCTCCTGATCTCTGGATGTCTAGTCACGCTCCTCTTGGGATTAATGGAAAATGAATGTATTGTAGAGAAAAAATAAGTTCGGATATTTTGTAATATCAGGATATGTTGTGAAATCTACCCGCTCTCCTATAAATTGAGCCCCGGAACCCGTAGTGGAGGCAGTTGTTTGAAAGCGCTTGTATGGTGAGCTTGTGTTGGCCGTACAGCCGATTTGGTGTGATGCTTGGAGAAGGAAGAATTGGGGAGTAGGCATTCTCGGTAGCCATCTTAGATTATTTTCAACAGATAGTGGAGTAGTGATTGAGCTCAGTGTAGTTGAACTTTAATTATTTAGTGGGTGTTTGGGAGTTTCTTACAGCTTGTCTCAGGATTTATACCTGCAATTGTCTATTTCGGAAAAGAAGTTCGATGCTTTAAATTTGGTTACCATAAGATGTAATAATTTTTGAAGAAAGTACAGTTTGAACATTTCATGAAAGTCTACAGCGAATATTATTTAATACATACCTTCACCTACTGAGCTTTTCAGTTGGTTGGCAACCGCAAGACAATATATCCCTAGGCCACAGCCACGGTCAGAGTTTAGTGTAAGCTGTTATGCACAACCCGCAGTAACAACTTATCATCTAACACACATTCTTCACTGTGACCAATTTGTTAAAAATTACTTTAAAAATGATTTATGCTAAGGGCCAACTGCTTTACACAAGTTTACTAACCGAGGTTTGGAGCTGATCAATAATATATCAGCAAATATCATAAGTTTAGTCAGATACTATATAAGACCCAAGAGAATTTCTAGGTTTTTTTTACATTTCTTTTTGCTATATTGATCTTCTTATGTAAAACTTGTAAATTAAACAGTGGATACAGTTAAGTATTCATTTTGTTTTTATTAATGACTCTTGTAACACCACATATAAAATATTTGGCAACATTCTGTTCTCTACAGAGAAAGAGCATGCTGAAATCAATAGAATGAGATTAATTTATTTATATGCATACTATGAATTATTAATCCAAAAGGCAACTTTAGGTATGGTAGTCAATTTACAAAGAAATATATATAACTAAGAAAGAATAAGGAAATTCAACGCAGTACCTGATCTGGATGACTGAGGCTGGGATCGTCGATTTTTTATTCATCAATCCCAGCCACTGTCGTCTATGGTAATTGTTGGGTAGAGTTTCCCCATACTTCATTAATTTATAGCTTTATATCATTTTTCTGCTTATTACATATCTACAAATTAAATATTTGGATAAGATAATAACCATTACTTATCACTTATCATTACTTGAAAGCAGGAATAGCATTGAAGTTTTTGGATTTATGGCCTTTAATCCACAATACAAAGAGGTAGTTACATATTGTGGAATTGCCTACCTCTGCTATGTAGCTACCTCATTCTATTGTTGATGAAAAGCCAAATACCTGACAATTTCAATGCTCAATGAGTATATATGCCTGTCTGTGTTTTGATGCCAGCCAACTGTGATAAGTAGTGATTATATTCCTATCCAAATCTTAGTTTTTTTCTGATTATTAAATACCTATTGTATCCTAAAAAAGACACTCCAATAACAAAATTTTGTTTATTGTTGTAAGATTATATATGACCAAATAAATTTAATATCACAGATCTTTATATATATAAAAATCTCGCGTTACGATGTTTGTCCGAGATGAACTCCGAAACTACTTAACTGATTTTGATGAAGTCTGGCTTACCTTGTGTGATTTGGTCCAACTTAAAAGATAGCATAGTTTTTATCTCGATTATTAACCTTAATATTTATTATTTCGAATTAAATGTTCGTTCAATGTTTGTCATAGGACAATGGTTTGTAATTATTTGTAAGGGCCGTAAGTTTGATTGTTCTGGTGGCTTAGTGGTTAGGGCGTCTGACTGGGTGGGCCGTAGCTAGAGTTGAATTTAAGGTAGGGCAGCGATGGTTACAGGTAGGGCGGAAATTAAAATTTTACTTGATCTAATCTGGTGAATTGATTTTTGTCGTATTTGTGATTGTGAGTGAGTGAGGTATTACTTAATAGTCGGGAGGGGTGATAGATAGATAAGAGAAAGAAAATCAATTATTCAGTGTAATCGTATGCTTCCGCGGCCAGTACTCAGTTGTTTCTTGGCTTTCCGAATGACGCCGCGTCATGTTTCGTGTAGCCGATGTTTCGTCCATCCTTCTGTGGTTTTCTTCCAGGGCAGAACTGCGTCTTGAATCATATATATATTTATTATTGTTTCATTCCTTCCCCTGGTGGGGGAAGTCGTGGTAGCAGCACACAAATTGTGCTCTTCAGCCCAAAGATACATATTTTACAATTGATGAAAACATAAATGTTACAATGTCATATGACAATAGAATTTTTTCAGTTTTTTACCGTAACCAGAATGCTGTTATTTTTAGTTTTTTACAGCATTTTAATTAGGTTTACAGATGATGGTTTTCAGATAATCGGTTAAAGGGTAGGGTATATACTTGGATCGCTTCTCTTGGTCGGGTATTGGTGGTGGTCGTCTATGTGTTGGGTTAGGATAAGGATGTTAAGGAGGTGGAGTGTGGGTGGTACTTGTTTGTGGAAAGTTAGGAGGTGATGGGGTTCGGTGATTAGGTTTAGAGTTATAGGATTGTTGTTATGGAGACTACTTTATGCGGAGGGATTCTAAGTGGATCAGGGTGTGGGGAAATTTTATTCAGTTGTAAAATAGGTGGGCTGGTGATCAGTCGGATACGGTAGGTGGTTCGGAGTTAGTGTCATTCTATAATTTAAGATCTATTGTAGAAGCAGACGGGAGCGGATAACCAAGAGAGGTGACCATAGGTGATGATAGGGCGGAGGAAGGCTTTGTAGGTGTTGATGATAACGTTGCTGTGGGGTCCTCAGTAGTAGTTTAAGAAGGTTGAGTCGGATATTTGCTTTCGAGGTGATTGTTTTAAGGTGGGGTGTCTAGGTTAGATGTTGGTCGAGGGTGATGCCTAGGTATTTAACAGTGGGTTGTTGCTGGATGGGATGATCGTAGATGGTAATTTTGAAGTCGGTGAGGCGTTATCTTCTGCTTGTCCTTTCCGAAAATGATGGCTTGGATTTTGTTAGGATTTATGATTCACCTCCAGCGGTTGCACCATTGTACAAATTTGTGCAGTTCTGCCTGTATCGACTTTTGTGATTGTTGCAGTGATGTATACAGGGCTAGGTAGGCGGTGTCATCGGCGTATTTGAGGACGTATGTAGGTAGTGCGGGTATAGGTACGTCAGAAATGTATAAGATGTATAGGAGTGGCGAGAGTACATGTCCTTCTTGGGGGGACACCTACGGTAGGGGAGAAGATGTGGGAGAAGAAGTTATTTATGGCTACAGACGAGGTACGGTGTGTGAGGAAGGAGGCTATTGTATGAATGTAGGTGATGGGTATGGCGAAGGTTTGCAGTTTAAAAATGAATCTGGCGTGCCATACTCGGTCGAAAGCTTTTTCCATGTCTCACAGGAAGAGAATTGCGGATCGGTGGGTGTTCATTGTGGGTGGTCAGTAGGGATATTAGTTTGAGGAGTTGATCTTGGGTGGATAGTTTTGGGTGGAATCCTCACTGGCCTGGGGATAGGAGTGAGTGTTAAGATATGTGTTGGTGGATTATTTTTGATAGTATGGTTTCAAATATTTTGCTAAAGACGGAGGTGAGGCTGATGGGCTGGTATGAGTTGGGGTCTGATTTTGGCTTATTTGGTTTGGGAAACATAAGGATTTTTGAGGATTTCCATTTAGGAGGATTGATGTCGAAGTATAGGGTATTTGTATACAGGTGGGCTAGGAGTTGATGGAAGTAGCTAGGTGCTTCTTTGGTGTATCTGTATGTGATGGAGTCAGGACCAGGAGCTGTATTTTTCTTGGTGTGAAGGACAGATAGGATATCGTTAGTAGTGATATGGGTAGTGATGAGTGTAGTGAAATACTTCTTCCACCAACCTATTTGAGTCGGAAGGACAGGAAAGATAAAATTAGAGAAATAAGGTGCCGGACTGATTCTTATATGAATTCTTTTTTCCCTCGTACCATTAGGGATTGGAATGCACAGCAAAGAGATTAGCTTTGGTGCTGAGCACCCTCTGCCACCCACAATTTTGTGAATTGCAGAGTATATATGTAGATGTATGTAGATGTAGATGTGTGGGGTGATAGAAGTCAGGGGGATGTGCGCGTCAGTAGCGTCTATGATGGTATGTTGAAGGTATTTGGTAGTTTTAAATAGGCTGTCAGCGTCGGCTTTATTTGGTTTGTTTGCGTCTATTTGGTCATCGATGAATTTTCTGTAGTTATTGAAGTTGGTATTGCGGTAGTCTGAATGTATCGGTGGGGTGTAGGATTTGGTGGGCGTGGGGTCTTAGGGGCATTGTATTGGATGGAGAGCATGATCGGGATGTGGTCGCTGCGAATGGGATCGATAACATGATGGGTGGTGTGGGTTAGGATATTTGGGGAGGCTATAACTGAATCAGGGATTGTATTTGATTCAGGGCGCGTGGGTGATGAGATGTTAAAGTATCTCACATCTCATGGTTGCTAGGGTTTGATGGAGTTATTGTTGGGTGCAACTATGGATATCGATGTCTGCCATGATGATACAGGGCGTTTCATTAATGACGCGTCCGCACGCAGGGCAAAAATCGCGCGGGCAGCGCGCCCTCGCTCGCAGGTAAGTCACACGGCGCGTCACCCGTGCTCAAGTACGCCTCATGCTTGCGTTGATTTCTTACCTTATAGCACGTGCTGGAAATGTTGGCCATCGGCTTCAATACACGCTTCACATCTTCTAAGGATGTTTTGGCTAACTCTCTGCAATGTTTGTGAAGAAATATTATTAATTTTAGCCCTTATCGAACAACTGCTGTACAATAATTAAAACAAGCAGATTACACTGCACGAATGAGGTTTGCAAACTGGTTTATGCAAAGTGTGCACGATATCAAGCTGGAACCGCAATTGACATTTTTCGCCGATGAGGCGTATTTTTATATAAGTGAACGCGTAAATAGTCAAAACAGTCGGTACTGGAGTACAGAAAATCCACATCTTATCCCAAGAACAGCCACGACACGATGTGAAAATTGGAGTTTGGTGTGAAATTTGTGCGAGGGAAATTATTAGGACAGTGTTTTTTACTGAAACAATTACATCTTCTCGCTATAGTGGACAATATTTGAAATACCTTTTTTGAACAGCTGACAGAAGATGATAGAAATTACTGTCATTTGCAACAATACAGTGCAACTCCCCATACAGCCGAAAATTATTAGTGTACTTTAAAGCGTGTTTACAATGAGAATCAAATTATCAATCATGGATTGTGGCCTCTGCGTTCTCCATACATGACACCTAGTGATTTATTTTTGTGGGGTTACCTAAAAGAGCGTGTTTATAATTCCCCATAAGGAAGAGGAACTTAGGGAAAACATAAGAACTAATATTAATAATATTTATTCACAAATACTGCAGAGAGTTAGCCAAAACATCCTTAGAAGATGTGAAGCGTGTATTGTAAGCCGATGGCCAACATTTCCAGCACGTGCTATAAAGTAAGAAATCAGCGCAAGCGTGAGGAGTTCTTGAGGACGGGCGACGCGCCGTGTGACTGACCGGCAAGCGAGGGGGCGCTGGCCTGGGCGATTTTTGCCGTGCGCGTGGACGCGTCATAAATGAAACGCCCTGTATATGAGTTGTAGTGATTATCTATGTAGGACATGAAATTGATTGGGAATGGAAGCCGGGTCGGATGTATATGGTGAGGAGGGTGACGGTGAGGGATTTTAGGAATGCTGTGACGATGACATGTTCAGATGGATGATTGAGGGGTGGGTGTAATTGGGTGGGATATGATTTTTATAGCCAATGACCACGCCTCCACGCGCTACTTCTGAATGGTTGTCGGATCTAGTGAGTTGATAAGGGGACATACGAATTTGATGGTGTGGTTGGAGGAAGATTTCGTTTAACTTGAGGCATTGGGTATCATGTATGGTGAGGGTATGTAGGAGAAGGTTTTTGTTGGTAGGAGTAAATGGATGTTGTTAAGTAAAATTTAATGAAAAAGAGGCATATTTGGGTTTTTCGGTGTGGGGTTGTGGGGCTTATACGAGGGTTTCTAGCGCGAGGAATTGGAAGTGGGGGTTGTAGTGCGAATAGGTGGCATTTTTTGTGAATTCCAAAAACTGCTCGGGCTGCGACATGATATTTGTGCGAGTGTGTGATCTCGCGAGAAGGGGCTTTAGATATTTCAAAGTAATGATAATGAATAGTAGGATATCTTCTATGGTTTGTGGGTGGCGTATGGAGTTGGTGGGTGGTATGGGAGGGTCAATGATACAGTGAGTTCAGGTTTGATGGGGGCTGGTTTGAATTTGCATTTGGTAGAGTAGGTAAGGTGGTGTTCACTGCATGTGTTGCAGGTTGGTGTTTTCTGCAGGTTAGGGCAGGTTTTTAGGAAGTGATTCTCTTTGTAGCGGGGACAAATAGAAGGGTTTTTACAGTTCTGCGTGAGGTGGTCGTTGTATTGTAAGCAGCGGGCACATCTAGTAGGTTGGGGAGAGGGAGTTTTTGAAGGTTCCACTCTGTGTTTTTGGTGGAGGATTTCGGCCCCATTGCGTGGTCTATTGTTGATAAATCTTATGTTAGGACTCTGATCATGTAAGTGGGCCCAAAGTTATATCTAATTCTGAGGTACATGTAGGTCTTCGTTTGAGTTTAGCTCAGTGACTAGTTCTTCTTCGGTGATAGATGGATCTATCGCGCGGATGACGGTTGTGAGTATTGGGGGTTTCTTAGGTGGGGTTGGTTGTTTAGGGGAGGGGGAGGGTTAAAGTAGCATTATCGCGAAATGAAGTTAGGCCAATTTTGTTTTTAATTAGCTTAAAGAGGTCTGTATTGTTGCTTTTGATAATGATTCCGTTTCTTGTGGGAATGAGCTGTTAGATTGATATACTTGGTATCTGGCGCTTTAAGAATTTGGTTAAGGTTTTACTATTGGTGTATTCAAGGAACATTCCTTCCAGTATATATACGTGAATTGTCTGAGAAGTAGTAGGAGGTGATGGTGTGGTTTCTAGGACTTCACATGTGGTAAATGTAGTTTTTGTTGAGGAGTCTCTGTAGACGGCGAGGTGCCGCATTTTGACTGGTCATAAAGTTTGGCATTGTTCCTGTCTGTTTGTAGATAGCTAGTATCCTGTGAGGGTTTTTACACTATATGTGGAATATGAGATTGTATGCCTTCAGATGTTGTGGGGCTGATGATTGATGACGTGGTAGGAGTCATGGTAGTTGCAATTGTAGTTGAAGATGTGTCTATGGTGGAAAGGTGGCTGCTGGTAGTGACAGTGGGTGGAAGGATGGTAGGGTTTGTGCCGGAAGTGTTTACGGCATTACCGTTACTGTTTTGTTGCTGAGTGTAGCACACTAGGCAGGCAGATCGATGGAAGTCCATTTGTGAGCAGCGGCGAGAGCAGGCGTTGTTAGTCAGTTAGCAGGTGTAGACGGGTGGCAGGTGTAGACGGGTGGCAGGTAGGGCAGGCTCAGTCGGATGGCCGCCGTAGATCGATGGCAGGCAGGGCAGGCGTAGTCCTAGAGCAGGCAGGCAGGTATAGTCCGAAGGCAGGTAGGTGAGTTCCGAAGCTGATAGTATAAGTCCAGGGGAATCAGGTGATGTACAAAAACCAGCAGGGGAAGTACCAAAGAGATAAACCAAGAATCGAAGTCCAGTAGTAAGCGTAATCCGGTAGGCGGCGACAACTTGAAGAAAGCGAAGGAATCCAGGTTGAGCTGCTCTACGTGGTCCTCCTCTTCAGTCAGTGTGTAGTGTTGTTATATAGTCGAGGCAAGCGTTCAGGCTACCCCGCCAATCAGAATATGCGAACCGTCATGTGTTTTCGCTGGTGGGAGGTGACACGTGACCTGCTCTGTCGGCACTAGCGAGAGCCAGGCGTCAGGTAATTTAAGTCCGTTGTCTTCGTTTGTTTTTTGGGCGTTTGGCAATTTCCAACGCCTCCCTGACCCTAACTTGGCCACCATTTAACTTCGCGCACTTCAAGGATGGTGTTTTCGATGTTTATGGCATGATTAGTTTCGGCTGCAGGCCGTTCAATGGGGTATTTATCGATGTTGTTGGATCTATAATTACGGACGTGCTCACGCAGCCTGTCCCCTTCTTAGTAACTCAGCAATTAGTATGTCCAACGTTTCAAAATAATTAAATTTAAATTGCTGAGTATCCTGATCTTCTATATTTTGTAGGAAGGGCCATCATCAAGTAATAATCCATCCGATTAGATTTTGCTCTTGAGCCTCTTCTGGATCTGGGTTCCATTTTCAGAATTGCGACTTGTCATAGAATTAGCTACTTCCAAAATTTGATATATTTAATCTGATCTAGTCATTTTTTTCATTTTGGACGCACTTTACGATTGTTATGGTGTCTTTCAATCCTGCGCTTTGGGCTCGTAAAGCTGTGTCTGCAGTCTGAAGCATGAATAAGATATTTTTGTCCACAACCATGGCCATTCGGAATTCCAAGTTGAGTATGACTTTTAATGCCAACACACTTAGCAATATCATCACCATTAAATCTAGTATTTTTTAATTTCTATCTTATGTCGTCAAAATTGATGAATAATTATTGTTTACAACTTTTGTAACCGCCAAGTGTTCTGACCAATGGTGTTCGAGGAGCCAGCCAATCCTTATCCCACCATATGAGGCAGCTGTTTTGCCATGGTGAAAGAATTCATGTAACATGATGTATTGATAAAAAAAAGTTACAAATGAAATTCTTTTCCGAGATTGTCCTGATGTCTATAAAATGCAAGAGATGGTTGTAGCTGCGGATGTGAGGAATTTTGCGGCCAAATTTATTTTCTGTTCTGGTTGCAACTCCTGAAACTTTCCCAAACATTACACTTGCGCCATCATAGCATATAAGAGAGGTCAAAGTTATTTTCCGTAAGCGTATTTAACGTTAATTCGGTGAAAGTGGCTGCATCAAGGTTTTCAATAGTTGTAACTGCCAGCAACGAGTCATTGACGAATCTATCCAATCTATGCAACGATATGTTGCATTTTGTTTTATATGACTGATAGCCTCCTTCATATTCGAATGTTTCATGCATGTGTATTCAAACAAATTATGAAATAATACTTGTTCCTTTCTTCCTCCAAAATATAATTTCCACGCAAAGCCAATTCATTAACAACTATAAATTCTATTACTTCAACAATAGACTTCATATAAGACCTATTTTTTTAGATGCGTTTCGACATATTAACGTTTCATCTCTGCTAGTTGTAGATATTATATGAATTTGTCCTTGCCACATCGCCATGACTTGTGTACGAGATATCAATTTTTAATCAGGTAACATTTTTCCAGTTTCTGAATCCTGCAGAAGTGTATGAAAGTCTGTTTGCTTTCATAATGTAATAATTGCTGGCAAGAGTAGCAAAAAGCAGCATCTTTTGTCGACTGAATCCTGCAACCACTACAAAGGTCCTGTTATTTTCTTTTAGATGTACATCTAAATTAACTTGCTTTATCGGTTCTCCGATTTGTGCAGTATCAGAAAGAATACTGCAGCTAACATTAGCAACATGTTTCACCAAACCTGTTTACATAGGACTAGGAGGGGTAATTGTATTTTGTGCTTCCAACTGTTTTGAGGAATGAGGTCCTTCTTGGTCAATTTCCTCGCCCTCAGGCAGACGGGCGACCTGTTTTTTTTGCTCTGTGTGCTGGTTAGGGGGCCCTTGAATTATTCTTTAGGGGCCCCTGAGCAGTGGTTGGCCCCCCCTGAGCAGTGAGGGGGCTCCTGTGTTCTCAGGGGCCCCTTAGACGACGGTAGAGCTAAAAAAAAAAAAAAAAAAAAAAAACAGGTCGCCAGTTTGCCCGTGAAGGCTCGTGGGCCCTCTAAACTGCGCTTAGGGGCCCTTTGAGGTTATGCTTGGGGGCCCCCTGAGCGTGAGGGCCCCGGTGCACTACACCGCCTAGCCCCATAGTAGCTACGCCCCTGATTGTACCTACGGTACACTAACGAACATCATAGACAATATATACTTCAAATGTCATCTGTGAGCAGAATAAAGAATTGGTATATATGATAGTGACGAACTGTAGTTTTAATTCGGAATTGTTTACACGTCACTATGTTAGTAGTAAATTAATTTTTTCCAATCATTTCATACTATGAAAAAACCGTTTAGGTAAATAGCGTATTAGCTTAGTTTGATGGTATCTTTTAGTGTAGGGCATGTGAATTTTAAGGTAGGGCATTGCCCCACAATGGCCCCCCTTAGCTACGGCCCTGTCTGACTGGAGGTCTAAAGTTCCCTGATTCGAATCCCTGTGCCGGCGGGAATTTTTATACGCACTTAACTCACCCTTCACCTCCGGCGCAGGGGTGGACTGTGCAGCAAATAGAAACCCTGTCACCAGGTCATTACGACCGCACGAAATTATTATTATAGTTCCGTAGGTATCTAACAGATGGCGATGTATTAATTTATCGACACAACTTAGTTATCTAGGATCGGTAACTATCCAGTAGATGGCGTTGTGTTTCGATTTATTTATGTTACAGTATACTCCACATCATATGTGTTTATATATGACATAACCCAGTTTCGTGAATTTTTTCGTGTAGTATCAATATTATAATAGTGCTGTGTATTGTGTTGTGACAAAGTAATTATACACATGAATATAACATTGAAGAAAACGTTACGATAAATTCAAAAACGTGTAAGTATTTGTTGCTTGCTTCTCATTTTTCTTTTCTTTTCGTTATGGCCAGCTAGGGACCACGCGTCAATTTCAATTCTTTCCCTGTTGTTTTTTTTTTTCTTCTTCTCCAGTACTCTTTCATTATTGCACTGTGTTTTCTCTCTTCAGACCATTTTGCACCCGTTTTTATTCTTCTCTCTACTTTGGAATCCTGCCATTTTCGAAATCTGCTTTCAAAAATATTTTCTTTCCCTACTGTTCACTGCTATTATTTCGTTTCAAATCTTTCTTAACCTCTTGAATCCCAAAAACTATTTTAATACTTTTTTTGTTAGCTTGGTGTCATCTCTGCGATAGATGTGTCGAAAAAAAGGGATTACTGGAGAACGTGATACCGGTAGAACTACTTTCCGCCGCGCAAAACAATGACGTCACAACATGGCGCCTATGACGTAAACACCATCCAACGCAGCAACAAATGTAACTAACGGGACAGCACGGGAACTAGGGGGTTATCTGGGCGGGGAACAAAAACAGTCAATATATTAACCCATATAAAGGGTAAAAACCAAAAAATGGTATCGTCATCTCCAATAAACCCCCACCCGCCCAACTATATAACACGATACCACAATCTTGAAATCAAACATCACTTGAAACCTAAATTAGAACACATGCAATCTAATAAAATTTTACACCAAAATCATGATATCCTAAGCACTTTCAAACCATTCGTTCCATTGGAAACGCGATTCCGCTACATCAACATTAAATAACATACTTGTAATACTTCTGCACACGAATTATCATCAAAGAATAATTACTTTATAATAAACCCTAAACCATTTTTTCCGACTGCAAAATTACGCACGAATAAAACGTACACCAATACAAAACAGATAAATCTACTTCGTAAATAATTACTAAATAAATCTTCCGTTAGACCATTATAAAATAATAATGCCAAATCCTAGAACAATTAAGATGTCCAATAATACCAAACTTTCTTCCGCCAGAAAAATTAAAAATTCGCGAAAACGTTGTCGCAAGAAACGAACGAGAAAAAAATTACCAATTCACTAAACAAAAAACGTATTAACTTTTACAAACACATGAACACTTACCGTATCAGTAGCCAACTAACCTTACTAATTAAAAAACAAAAAAGCGGCTACAACACATAACCCACAATGTCTCATTAACCACTGACACTTATATCAAAACACTCACCAACATAAAATACCCCACAATCCACCACTAAAACTTCCCACAAACACAAGACCGAAAACACACCAATAACTATAAAGAACCAACTACAAACATACACTTTCACTACATTCATCCTAAATACACAAACAATGTCTCTTCAATCACATAACGGAAACCCATTTGCAAAATCTTCAACACCAATACCACAATTCTACCACCCAACACAAGTCACGACACAACACTCCATCATAACATAAACACATCCGCAATCCGACCAAACACTGACCGCCTATAAATACCCACAATATGTATCGACATCCAATATATATCGAAAATCTCAGATCGAATTCCTCCGCGCAGACACAATGTTATTGTACCGGAATCGCGATCTCCAGTACACCCGAAAAAAAAATCATTCTCCCCTTTCTCTGACTGATTCTGTTATTTTTTGAATGTTATTACTTATTTCCTCATTAGTTCTTATCTTCCATTGTACTGTATTTTGCAATGGACCCAAAATTTTCCTTATAATTCTCCATTCCAATACTCCAAGGTTATCCAATTTTTAATTTGATAGCGAGCGGTCTGGTGGCTTAGTGGTTAAGGCGTCTGACTGGAGATCGGAAGGTCCCCGGTTCGAATCCCTTTCTCAGCGGGGATTTTCATAGGCAGTTAACCCGATTTTCCCCTCTGGCACAGCTTGCTGTGTAATGTGAAGTACGGCCATGATTCCTAGCTCTACTTTTGCCGATGAGATTAACGCATGTTTAAAACAATCTTTTTAATGGAGGAATGTCGAAACATTTCGTATGACCATGAACATGAGAGTATAATTGCAAAATGATCCATCGGCACAGGTATTTTGTAAGCAATTGCTGGATATTGCAAACGGTGAAATAGAACTGCATCGAAATACACAATACATCAAATTGCCAGACAAATTCTGCACTGTTGTTCACTCAAAAAATGAACTAATTGAGAGTGTGTTTCCGGATATATCAAATAATTACTCAGATCATAATTGGCTCAGTAATCGTGCTATTTTGGCAGCAAAAAATGTTGATATCAACGAAATTATCTTCCAGACACAACAGTTGTTGCCAGGTGATCTGATGTCTTTTAAATCAATAGACACTATTGTAGATGACAATGAAGCCGTCAATTTTCCGACTGAGTATTTAAATTCTTTGGATATACCAGGAATGCCACCACACAATCTTCAGTTAAAGATTGGTTCACCGATTATTCTACTTCGGAATTTGAATCCAACTAGATTATGCAACGGTACATGTTTGGTCATCAAAATGATCACCGGAAATGTTCTTGAAGCAATTATTTTGACTGGAAAGTTCAAATGAGATATCGTCCTGTTGCCACGTATTCCAATGATACCGTCAGAATCTCCAATACCACTTAAAAGCCTTCATTTTCCGATTCGTTTGGCTTTCGCTATGAACATAAATAAGTCTCAAGGCCAAACAATGTCCGTTTGCGGCCTGGACTTGGAAAATACGTGTTTCTCCCATGGGCAGTTATGTATATGTCGCCTGCTCACGTGTGGGGAAACCATCAAATCTATTTGTATTAGCAAAAGACAGGCTAACCAAAAATATTGTACACCAATTAGCCCTTTGATAAATTAAAATTATAAATTGTTATAATTTAAAATAATTTTTAAAAATGTTTAAAAATAAACTTCATCTACCTCATTAATTAAACTGAAATTTCAATTTATAAATAAATAAAAAATAATTTATTTATTTTTCTAAATATTAATTTTTATATATTTTCGATTAAGTAATTTGTAATAAAATGTAATAAATTTTTTTTATGTTCGTTTGTCCTTAATTTCAACTATCCGAAACTCTTTATCAATTACTTTTGAATTTTCAAATCGACTAAAAGATTTTTGTCTTTATTAGTGAATATTAATTTGATTACATTAGGTAGTTTAGAATAAAATTGATCCAATGTACTATAACTACTGAGTCACAGCAACGCGTGACCGGGTCAGCTAGTGTTAAATATGTTTCTCAGTATTTAACATTACCATAAATAAAAGCTTACAAGATGTAAGTACTTTTATATTTCCTCTCCCCTGTCTACAGTCATCCCAGATCTGCCTCGGAGGTAAATATAACTAGAAGGCAGAATAAAGAATTAATTACACTTATTTACTTTTGTTTCAGCTCCAAGTCGAAAGAGAGTTGACTTCTTACTAGGTGAAGATGGTGAACCATGGGTCTGGGTAATGGGAGAACATCCAGATGACCCCTCAATTGAGGAAATCCTAGAGCGTGAAGCACGGGAGAAGGCGAGGCAACAGGCAGAGAAAGAGGCAGAGCAGCTAAGGTGTGTTTTGTGAATCCTAGTGACTTATTGTGATTGTACAACAGATACCAATATAAATTATTTATGTTGAGATAAATCTCTGTCAAGTATTGTTCAGAGTTGTTAACAACTGACATTGAAGGGTTTTAAGGACATGGAGGAAACAAGACTTAACAAATTAACATCTTGTTTTAACTTCAAAAATTTTATTTCTAATCAAACCTCTGTGTTATACTTCTTGTATGAAGATACAATAAAAAAAAATTCATTTTATTAATCTTCATTCTTTTCCATTAAAAGATAATCCCTTTTTCCTACTCAGTGTGAAAGAATTTTCCCAAGAAGCTGCCATTTCCAAAATATTTTTGTTTTGTTGCTACTCTTTGTATTACCATTTCAACTTAAATGAAATCTTGTGAATAAAGTAATGTGTTTGTAGTATCTTACTTTTTATCTCATTTTATGTTAAACAACTAGGAAATCAATGGAGGCAGAACTGACAGAATTGCTGGATTTAAACCAAAAACAGATAAAAGCCCTGGAAGCTGCTCAGCGAAAGGAAGCTGACACAATGGACATATACTGTTCAGTGGATGAACTGAGAGATCGAATAAAAATTCCGTTTCCCAATAACAACACTAATAATAATATAAACAGTACCATTGAAATTAACATTGCAGAAAAGAGAGATGCTTTGCAAGAAATTTCTTTCAACACTGTAAGTCAATTACCATTTTATTTTTCCTTCAAATTTTCAACAATGTTTTTTTTTATGTAGGCCTACTACAAGTTAGTATACTTCTTTCTCACTACTACGACTTAAACAAGAAAAATATCTCTTAGGTAGCCATATTAGATGTTCTTATCATGTTGAGATGGTTTTGTGTGTATTTGAATAGGAAAGGATCCAGATTGGAAAAAAAATTAAAAACTGAATGTAATAACCAGCATTTTCAAGTTTCTACTCCATTTTTGAGAACATTTTAATTTAATTGAATTGTGATGGAGCGCATGCTCTAGTGTAAATTTCCCTACACACCCATTTTCCCCCCTTTGTTGTACCTTTGCCCTATGCAAATTTCAACTTTAAATTGTTTCAATGTTTTTTGGTAAATTATTCATCAGTTCACTTGGAAACTTATTCCAATCCCTGACCTCCTTACCTACAAAAGAAAATCTTCCCACATCCTTGTGCTTGAAATCGAGTGCCAGCATGTGGTCATGGTCATGTTTTTGCTTCCATGTATTATTCTTAATTCTTACACCAATATCTTTCCACACCTCATCATCAATATACACCTTGCACACTCCCATGTCTCTCTTCACTCTCCTCCTGTCTTCCAATGAATCTCATTCTAACTGCTTTATCATATCGGTTACTGATTGTGTTCTGCAGTAATTTCCAGACACAAATATAGCAGCCCTTCCTTGCACCCCCTCCAACTCCTGTACGAGGTGTGTTCAAAAAAAGACCGAACTTCTGCTGTAATTGCTTTATTGCTCATCATACTAACTTTTACACACTGTCCTCTTCAAAGTACTCTCCTTTACTATCAATACACCATTGCCATCATTTCTCCCAGTTTTGGAATGCCTCCTGGAATGCAATTTCTCTGATGGTGCACAATTCTATCATCGCATTGTCTTGAATTTCATCTATGGTCTGGAAATGACGTTTTTCAAAGTGGTTTTCAATTTTGAGAAGAGAAAGTCTGCCAGAGCCAAGTCTGGAGAATAGGGTGGTTAAGTCACAACAGGAGTGCGATGTTTTGCCAGATAATTCGTGACAAACAACGACGCGTGAGCGGGTGCATTGTCATGGTGCAACATCCACAACTGATTCTCCCACAGTTCAGGCCTTTTCCTACACACAGCATCTCTCAATCGTGTCAGAATTTTCTGGTAGACTTCCTTGTTTACCGCTTGACCACCTGGTACAAATTCATGCTACACAACCCGTTGCAATCAAAAAACACGACCGTCATCACCTTGATGTTCGACCGACTCATTTGTGCCTTCTTTGATCGAGGAGATCCTTTCCCCAACCATTGTGAAGACTGCCTCTTCCTTTCCACATCATAAACCCATGTTTCATCACCTGTTATCATGTTCTTGAGGAAGTTTTTGTCCTCATTTGCTTTTTCAAGCAACTCCTCAGAGATCCTACCTCGATTCTCCTTCTGGTCATCCGTCAACAAGCGCGGCACCATTTTTGCACTGACACAATGCATTCCAAGTTTTTCTGTCAGGATGTGAGTGCAAGATCCTACACTTTTGCCAACTTCTTCAGCAACCTCAAATGACAGTCAAACGGTGATTTTCACGAATCACAGTGCTAACTCTCTCAACATGGTGGTCGTCTGTTGATGTGGAAGGTCGACCAGATCTTGAATCTTCAGTAACCAAACTCCTGCGCTTAAACCATTCATAGCACTGCGTTAGGCTCATACAGTCATCCCCGTATGCTTGTCTAAGCATTTAAAGTGTTTCAGTAAAAGTTTTCCCAAGTTTAACACAAAATTTCACACAGATGCGTTGCTCCTCCAATTCTTTCATTCTCGCTTTCTCACTAATCCGACGAGCACTCTGTGCATGACCTCACTCAACTAGCTGTCACTCGTAAACTCATGCAGCGACCGGAGTGCGGCAAGCTGCGATCTCTTGCTGAGAGATGCTGCTAGTGCGCATGGTAGTCGGAGAATTTTATCTGCAGTCGTTGGCACGCTATTTAATTAGTTCGGTATTTTTTTGAACACACCTCATATTTAATACCCAAACTGAGGGTCCTATGCTCCATCACTATATTCAAGCAAAGGTCTGGCCAAATTTTTCTAACCCAATTCCTTTACTTCACTCGTACATCCCCTCATCACTGTCTCCAACAGCTGAAGGATTTTTAAACCTTTTTCTATCGGGGCAGTGTATCCTGCCCAGTTGAGCTTGTTCTCAAATGTTATTCCAACATTTTTACATTTCAATTTTTCAACAATCAATTAAGTTTATATCTAATAAGCTGCTTCTTCTTTGCTTTTATCTTCATCCCATGTTTATAAACCAGCTAGATATTCTGTCCAGATCACCCTGCAACTGTTTCCAGTCCTCTACCATTTTAATCCTTTTATATAGCATTATGTCATCAGCAGATAACCTAACTTTTGATAGTAAATCTTCAACACAATCATTCATTAAAATAATAAATACCATTGGTCCCAGTATGCTACACTCTGGCATTCCCATTTTTACTTCCACTTCTTTTGATATTGCATTTCCTTTATTCCCCCCCCCCCTCCCTCTTACTGCCTCATCTAGCTCACTAGCAGTGGGAAAAGATTGGGAGCAAAAAAACAGGAAGGAATTTGGCCATGGCCTTTTGAAGGAAGCATCCCGACATTTGGAGTAATTTGAGGAAACCCTGGAAAACCCAAATCTGGATACCAGGATGCAGATTCTAACCCACATCCTCCTGAATGCAAGGCCAGAGTATTACTGCTCACCCAGCATGCTCGGTGTGCATTTCCTACCCTAACTTCTTGCTTGCTAGTTTATAAAAATTCTTATACCCAGTAAATCACTTTCTCTTTCACTACAATAGTTTTTACCTTATTTACTTCCATTTTATGGCACACGCTGTCGAAGGCCTTTCACTATAAATTTGGCTTCGCTTGTCCATTTCATCCAAAATGTCTTGCATATATCAATTCTTTTAATACAGCATTTCCTACAACAACTTTTTGCATTCTACCATTTAAGAATTCTTCTGCCAAGCACATCACTTTTTCATTTTCTCTAATATTTTTTACCTTATTTACAAGATGTCAAAAGCCTTTGAAAGATTCCCTTGTGCACTTCATCTGAAATATATATAGCATATTTACTGAGATTTGCAAGAATATCCTTGTCTAAAGCCATATTGCCAACTTTAAAACCACTTATACTCTTCACATATATTTCTGATGTGGTTGCATATCAATCACATTTTGTAAAGTTTACAACAAAATGTTAACTGTTATCATGTCAGATGATTACATTTGTAATTTTTTGCAATTATAAATTACATATCAGAATTTCAAACTGAATAAAATAGGAAAATTATTCACAGCTGTTCCATTTACTATTTATTTAATGATATCTGCTTTTTAAATATTCATTTAGATACCTCTGGGCTAGTGAAAGAAACATTAAGACCGTAAACTTAGTAATGTATAAGAAAGCAACAATTCATTTTATGTTAAATAAAAATGTGATGCCTGCCACTATTTTACATTGACAGAACTACGGTAGAACAAAACAAATCTCATAGACAGCTGAATAGCTGGCAGTTAAAGAGAGTAAATGAGAGTTTAACATAAGCTACTTTAGCCTGAAATGTAAAAATATTAAATTAATTGTTTAACAATAATTAAGGAGCACAAAATAATGTCATGAAATGATATTAATATAGGAAGGAAAGGGAAAGTGGGCTCTAACCAAAATTGAAGGCAGGAGGACTGCAGCAACAAAGAAACACGACACAAACAAAAATTACCATATTTCAGGTGCGTTTCTTACTCATGTTTATAGAAACTGACACACATGGCAAGATCAGCAATTCTTCTAACGCTAAATTCAGCAATATGAATAGTTTGCAGAGGTGGTAAAAGTAGACAAAAATACGGGGTGTATTAAAAAGAATCATCTGATTTGGCATGTCTATAATTCTGAAACTAATAAACATATACACTGAATTTTGTTTTTTGATGAGCGGGAAACTCAAAAAGTTTTTTTTCCCCCCCATACCTTTTCATAGGTGTTAAATATGCCCACCTTGAGATGTACGGCATATGTCAATGCAGTATTCAAATTCTTCCCACACTGCAGCGAGCATGTCTTGAGTGACAGCTTCCACAGCTGCTATTATGCGATGACTTAATTCAGTCATTGTTGCTGGTAACGGAGGAATGTAGTCTTTTATAAACCCCCACAAGAAATAATCACAGTCAGGTCCAGTGAACTTCAAGGTCAGTAATGTAAGGCTGAATCATTTGGTCCAGTGCGACCGATCCATCGTTCTGTAATCCTTTGATTTTAAAATTCCTGCACTACCAGATGCCAGTGTGGTGGTGCCCCATCCTGTTGGTAAATCAAGTCGTTCGAATCAGTCTCCAACTGTGGGAAAAGAAAGTTCTCAAGCATATCGAGATATGTGCTTCCTGTAAGAGTGTTCTCGGCAAAAAAAAAAAAAAAAAAAAAAAAAAGAATTGGAGAGTCCCTTTCATGTTTTACAACTTCATGTGGTTGTTCAGTACCCCATATTCTCACACTATGATGGTTCCCCTTACCATTTAAATGGAATGTTGCCTCATCACTAAACACTAAGCGTGAAAGGAAACTGTCATCCTCCATCTTGCGAAGAATGAAATTACATAACTCCAAACTTTGTTGTTTCTCACCTTCATGAATAGCTTACAGTAGAAGAATTTTGTATGGTTTCATGAGTAAACTTCGACGCAACACACGCCAGATGGACATCAGGGGCCTGTTGAGCTGCAGGGCGAATGGATTTCTGCCAACTCCTTGTGAATGTATGGTGGCTGCATTCAAAATCTGCGTCATACACTCGGTGGCAGCCCGGCGATTTGCCTTTACACAAACAACCAGTTTCTCGGAATTGTTCATATCATCATCTAATGCTCTGTGCTGTAGGAGGATCCACACCATACCTAGTATGAAAGTCACAGTAAGCAGTTGTTACCGACCTGCACTGCGCAAAACATAGAACACAAAACGCTTTCTGTTGTCCCGACGCCATTTTTACTAGAACTGAAGTGGGTGCACACTGCTGTTACCAAGTGGGAACCATGTAGACCTTGAGAGTTTGCTCTCTCCAACAGTATGTTGTTCCCGCACATATCTCAAATAACATAATAGTTATGATTTTTTATAAAAAAAAATCTGATTCTTTTTGTTTCACCCTGTATTCTTGGAATTGGTATGTTTGCAAAATGATAATTAGATAATAATAATAAATAGGAGAAAATATAATAAAGATGAACAGGTTATTAGTATCAACAAAAATTAAAGATGGAAAAAGCCTTAGGTTTACCAGGGAAGTAAGAAAGATGGGAAGATTTATCTAAAATTGAGATCTGGAGGGTGTTTGGTATCCAGAGTGTGTTGGTAGGCCATTTCCAACCTATGGTGCTCAGATTAAGATGTAGTTTCAGGAAGTACTCTGGTGGCTCTGATTGTGAAGCAATTACTGTGGTCTCAGGTACTGAGAGAACTGGCTCAGCAGCAACTATATGATTTTGGGATTAAACTGTTTGGCTGAGATCATTCATTCTGATGGACAGCTGGTTTGTGGTGTGTTGTTGATCAGCTCTCCGGGTAATTCTGTAGCATGGTGTATAAAGCTGACGTTTCAACCATAATTCTGCGGTCTTCTTCATGGTTGTGGTATGGCCAATGTAGAACTTGGTCAATGAAAGCAGGTAGGCTGAAAGGTGTGTGTGAAGGATTGTGATGTAGGTGGTATGATCTGTGATGGGCATTGGTTTCACCAGTGGTGAGATTACAAAATTATTTTTCATTGCTATGTACTCTAAAGATCTTCTGCTCAATATCCTTTCCAATTTTGGAAAATAGCATATTTATAAGTTCCTGCCAACTCCTCAAAACCACCACATGGTACCTGCCTCTGTATTCTATAGAAGACTTTATGCATTAAGTCAGCACAACCATTTCAACACCACCACAGGGGACACTTTCTTCATCATAGGTCTCACTCCCTATGATGACCTTTCTCATATCCCAGCTCATGTGTTTCCATCAGCCAAGTCATTACATCAGCCTCATCATAAGGAAATTATTTATCAGTTTTAATGATCACCAACAAGTAAATTAATCCCACATTCTAGAGAATCCAGGTGCCACCTATGTCAATCGCTACAATCCAGTGACCTAAATAATTATTTTACTTCAGAGCTATCAAAGAGTAATAGATAAAATCACACTCCATATTAAATCTATTGGTGGGAATTGGCACACCAACACATTCTGGACATCAGTCACACTACAGGTCTCATTCTTCAGTAAAGTTTCCTCTCTCCCATCCCATCCTGGTATGTATCACATAATTGTTATCAGCGTATTCAGTCACTGAATGAAGTGGTCCCTTATAGTACCAAGTTCAGACAAAACTTCTCCAGGCAGAATGGTATTGAGCAATTCTCTGCGAGCTAACTCCACTGACCATGTCCTATCGATCTGGAGGATTTTATCTCTGTATCTGATGATCTCTTGGACTCGACTCACACCAATTCTGTCCATCTTTCATCCTTTCTTCAAGCACCATGGTCCATCCACTGTCATGCAAAGGAAGTTGTCATCTCGAGAAAAAAATTTCACCTTTGAAACTGATCCGTTGTCAGGTGCTCTCTTCTTGTCTGTGTATGTATAATTTGAATTTAGTTTTTTCTCTTAGATATGAATTTTTATTCATTACTGTATTTTTCCTATTTGTTATTGTTTGTCACTTAAGATATATATATATTTTTGCCTTTATTGTTCCCAGTGATATACTTTTTTCACCACCACCTCTGCCTTAAGTTAAACAGTCAAAGATAAACCATCTAGGTTGCTGATATAGCATGGTTATATGACTATGTATCCATGCACCTTAATTTTTGTTGGCCCACAATATTGTGTTTCTTTGATTTTGTAAGGTCCTCTTGTTTGTCACTAAAGCTTTCATGCCTTCAATTTGGGTAAGTGCTTGGTTTATTTCCCTTCCTTTCCATATTAAGTGTTATTTATTAAACAAAGTAGCTCTCTAATAATATTATTTTAAATTTAAAGTAATTAAGCATTTCAATATCTACAGTCACAGACGAAGAAAGTATCACAGCGTGTGGCTCTCTGGGAAAAGCGTGTTATGGAGGAAAGGACATCTGAAATTTTCAGGCGAATACAACGCAAACATAAGGAAGTTGCTAAGGAAGCTGAAGAAGAGGAACACAAAAAAGAACAGATGTGGAGAGAGCAAGGTAACACACTAAAGGAAAATTTTATGCCATGTCTAAAAATGATCTGGGCATTTTTCAGATTAAATAAGAAAATAGTCGTTTAGAATTTTACTTCAGCTTGCTTAATATGATAATGATTTACTGATCCACAAATACTATAAGTACAGATTGTCACTGAATAGAATTGTTTTACATTTACCTGTAAGGTGCAACATGAGAAATTATTCAAATTTTTTATACATATTTTATATATTTATTATACAAATTCCTTATTTTTTATGAAGCATTAGACAAACTCTTTATTGAAAGTAGTCAAAATGGATTCAATAAGCATCAGTATAGATACAATGAGACAAATTTTTGTACATTACCAACCTTGATTGGTAGTATAATAAAGTTTAAGTAAAACTCTTAAATTGAAAAAGTAGTAGTTCAGAATAATCATTTGAAAGTTACACATTATCTGAGAAGTTTATTCTAGATCTATTGAAAAGTATAAAGTATGTTAAATAAATTTAACTATGTTATCACTTGATAATATAATGGAAATAAATAAAACTGCTTCTGAAATGGACGTTCTATTATGTACAAAGAATGTTCAAAAAATTCTAGGCCTATTCCATACATTATAAATTTGTAGACAGTTAAGATAATTATATTCTTTTACATTAATTTTTGTGAATTTTCATGTTTTTTAGTTTCCTGGTTACATTATAAAATAATAGACAATTTAAACAATGTAGTAAACAATATTCCTTTTCGTATTCCTATGTTCTTTCCTAACCTTATTTTACTATATAAACTTCCTACTACCATTTTCAGTTTCCTTTAATTTTCAAGACTGCTTAAACTTATAAGGTCAAAATTCAGAAAGATATTGTAAATATTGTAGAGATGTTGTGTGCAATTTATATAGGAGCATGTCTTGCAGTTCTCTGAGAAATGATTCAATGTTTGCTGTCTGACGGTACAAAATTGTAGCGCTATTATTATCAAAAAATAATTCGACTATACAATTATGAACTGTAGTGTTCAATCCAATGATCCTTTCTTGTACCATTAGGTCAGCCAATTAGTGTTTCTGCAAAATGGCCAATTAGTGAAATTTTCAAGTTCAGACTTGTCGGTGTGCTGATTAGAGTAATGAGAGTCACATTCTGATGTATGTTTTTACTAGGTTTTTTTTCTTCTTCAAATGTTCTTCATATTCATTATTATTTTAATACTTGGAAATCAGTGTAAGTAATGTAAATAGAAGGTAGAGTTCCAGTAAAGACGTTATCAAAAATTTGAAATCAATATCAAGGAGCAGTATCTACACACAGGGATGAAATTGAAAGTTTCTCATTATTTTCAATAGCTGCTAGGAAAGGGTTAAAGGGTATGGCATTAGCAAAACAGCATTTTCCAGCTCCTCAGAGACATTCAAGAGGACTGACATTAGAGAGCTATAGCAACCACAGATGTTTTATTTTTTTAATGACTTAAGTTAATTGGAACTATTTATGAAATATTTGTTCTTACAATACAAGTTAAATGAACTAATGCAGTGAGCATGTGCAGTATGTAAGCAATGATGCTGTAATACATTTAACAGTCAAACATGTAGATATTGACAGGCCTGGACAAAATTATCCAGGATTTTTTTGTTTTGTTTTAATTCATTCATTCAATATTATATTAAATTTGAAACTTTGTACACTTTATTAGGATTTCACTAGATTTTGAACCAGCCACTGTCAAGAATTGTAGCTTATAAGATCGAGATGTGAAATGAGGGGGGAGGGGTCTGGCGAAATCTCACCAAGTGGGAGGGGGGGGGGGGGGTCATAAGGGTGTAACCGGCTTTGGAAGGGTGAGACCTAAAAAAAAAAAAAAAAACTATGCTCATACATATAGAAAAGCCATTGAAGTCACAATTTGGACTTCAACGTTGCATCAGCACGTTAACAGTCGATTAGCATCTATCAATAAGGTTGGTTTTACCAGAGATAGTTGCTGAGCCGAAGTCACGTGATGGACTGTGGCGCCCTCTACACCAGCCATATATACGGCACTCCTTCGTGCCCTCATTGCAGTTGCCACTTAGCCTCTGAGGATATCTTCCGCAGTTGAAGACGAAATGTCAGGGGAAAGTTTTACTTATCGACCATGGCCTTTAAGCCCGGAAATTATGAGTGAAAATATTCCTTCAGTTTGTCACAGTTAAACTGACTGCTTTGCTTGTTGTTTATATGCTACTGATTACTGAATTTATGTTACTATGCTCTCTCTTGCAGTCTTCAGTTAATACAATTGCCTATCAATATTGAGTAGTTAAATAGAAAGCATTTTGATTTCCTTTGTTTAAAACAATATGCATTTAATGATTAGGAAAATTGTTTTCTTCAACTGCCAATGTTTTCAAGTTCATATTATTGATTGGAAACTTTGACCTACTAAGACTGCAATTTGTGTTTAAGACCACTTTACACTGGCACAAGCAAACACTCTCCTCATTCACTCCAGAAATTATTTAAAATTACTTAAGTCTGGCATCTAGTCCAGAATAGAAAACCTGTTCCTGAAATTTAACTGGTAAGGGAGCATCCATAAACTATGTAGCTCCATTTTTGCCTCCTGAGAAACCCCCCCCCCCCCCCCCACATAGCCCAAATGACTATTGCTTCTACTCGCCCTCCCCTTCCCCCCTCACCTACGTGGCACATAACTTTTTTTCCCCTATTGATTCCAGGAGACATTTTGAATTGTTTTATCTTGTAAGATTATTGTAAATTACATATAGAAATAAATAAATGACAGAAATAAGTATCCGTATGCTGTTGCGAGTTCTGTACCTTATTTTAACTGTGACAAATAATATGAATGAAAAGCTACCTGGTTTGGCCTGGAAAACCTTCCTCCCCTCACCAGCCACTTAGGCCAGCATAGCTATCCAGCCAACACCTCCCTCCCCCCACCCTAGACCTAGTTATGTAGTTTATGGTCACTCCCTAACTGCCATATTCAAAACTATTTTAGTCACTAAAACTACATTAATTTCCCTTGTATATTAGAAACTAAAACCTTGACCATCATGACCATCATGACTATACTGATCCATGGGTTCTTATCTTCAATACTTCACACTTCCCGACTTGAAGACGGATTGCCCACTACGATATTTAACACCTGACTATTACTGGAGACCCACTCCAGGTTACCAACTCTTGGACACAGACTTGACAATTGCTGACATCACCAACCACCCATTTAAAAATTTAGTATTTGAAAATCTTAAATACATTCTTGCATCCTATGTCATTATTAAACCTAGCAACTTTCAACAAAGAAGTATTCCAAATCAAATTAATGTTTCTCTTTTATTTCTTTATTCACCAATTACCACATGAAATGAGTAACTACCTTAGAAATGTTGCTCTATTTAAAAACAGTGTACTGCCACCAAACTTCTATGAACAACTCTTAACATTTTTATAAACCCATTTACTTACCTCAAAATAAAATAAAACATAATGGTTA
This sequence comes from Vandiemenella viatica, assembly GCA_031002005.1. Lineage (NCBI taxonomy): Eukaryota > Metazoa > Arthropoda > Insecta > Orthoptera > Morabidae > Vandiemenella > Vandiemenella viatica. Next base: position 353,008,930 of record JARYHS010008074.1, read on the forward strand.
AATATCATTAATCCTTTACAAGTTGATAATGAGCCACTGGCTGATATGTTGCTACCAAGTTCCTTGTTTTATTTTCATAACCTTTTTCATTGATGTTCAGATACCATGTGTTGAAAATTACTAAAACCAAAGCAAGAAAAAGTGATGAAATGTAGCAGAAATGATAGCAATAATAGCAGGACCGATTGCGAGAGAAGAAGTACTTACGAAGCAAAATTACAATTTATGGCTGAAGCAGGAATCGTGTTAAAAGAGAATAGCTCTAGCAAAAAGAGCCTTCATGAAAAAGAGATACCTTTTAGTATCAAATACTGATCTAGGAATCAGAACTTTCTCATACTGTATGCGTGGAGCACAGCACTTTATGGTAGTGAAACATGGACTTTAAGAATACCAGAATGAAGAAAAATTGAAGCATTTGAAATGTGGTGCTGAAAATTAAGTGGACAGATAAAGTACGAATGAAATGTGTGTTGGTCATCCAACATTTCAAAGTGAATGAATGAATTGTGCAATAATATTTCAGATTTTATTGAGATATCTTGGAGGAACCTCAAGTCAAATGCGCTATATTAATACTCAATAATAATGATCATCTAAGGGCCGTTTTAGTTAATATCTGCAGGACCTGTAAGATGTATGCTTCATGATAGCCTAATTTCTCTGAAATTTTATCTGAGGAATATTTCTTGTCATGTTTTTTTTTTAAGTTCATTAAACTAACTAATTATTCTTAAATAATAATTAGCAAAATTTTTCTACTTAATCCTTTTAATAACACAAAACCTACCAATCTTTCAGTCGTCATGGAAATTATTTATTCTTGCTATATATTTGAGGCAAAGTTTTTTTTCTGTTCATAACAATGTAATTACAGACAGCCATAAATTATCACTGGATTTCAGGAGCAGTTTCTCCTTTCACATGCAGGAATGAATTGCTGCATGAAAACTGCTTCGTGGTGTGAGGTATCTTATAAATTTTCTAACTGCGTGAAAAATTGTGTTCTAAGAATCGTGAGTTAGATTGGATAGTATTGTAGTTCATTTCTATCATCAGTTTCTATGATAATTTAAGCTAGAAAGCAGATTTTTGCAGTTGTTGAGATAGTATTTTGCATAGCATCAGTTTTAAGCATTCGCCTGGAGTAATATTTCGAAAATTCGTATCTACATTATTTATTTTCGGCTAAACTATTAAAGTTAAAAATGTTTTCATAATAACTAAAGTTGATGTTTGCTACAAGATCTAGCAATTTGTAAAATTTCAGAGAGAAAGGATTATTTTTGTTGTCAACGTCAAAATTGGATGATGAAACCTTTGAGGTGAGATTTGGTACCTGATCAGCTTTCCCGATGTTTCTCATGTGAAGCGATAGCTTTGCAGCTTCCCACGGTCTGTGAGCACCAGAACTTTCCTTGTCCACAGTAGCAGCTAGCTCCGTCAGTTGGCCAGTTAATTTAGGTGAGAGCGCAACTATGTAGATCGGCCTCAGTCTTTCAGGAACCGTGAACATGACAACATGTAGCTCAATCGCGCAGTCAGATTTTCCTTAGAGCACTAGCATAGAAAAGTTTTAAACTTTCAGTTTAAAACTATGCATTTTTGAAGTAGTATTACACCATGGGGGCCTCGGGATTACTTAAGTGTTGGTCACTTGCTAACTAAATGCAATAATAGAAGCATGTGACAAACTTTCACAGACTTCCAAGTGATAATCGTTTATACTGTGAAATATGGGGTGTGGTTTGGCTCGAGTCAGTTAATCGAATTTGCAAGCTTTTCTGTGACTTTGTGTGATACCTATTCAGCTAATGGCTTTACAACATCTTTTAAGAATATAGTGACTTTTTAACATCAACTGACTTGTAAACATTATTTACCTTAGCTTGAGGTAAAAAATGAAGCTAAGTGGCGATCTTTCATCATAGTAAAGCAATAGCTGGATGTATCCAAGACAATGCATGGTTAAAGTTGAGACAAAGCCTTTTGCCTCAACCCAAGGAAAAGTTCGCATACAGAACAAGTAACTGCTTGTAAAGCATTAATAATAAATTTCTGCTCCTAAAATTATACTGTGGTTGTACCTTCATCCTTTACTAAGTAGATTTCTTCACAATCAGCTAGAAAAATCATTTATTTATTACTCTTTTTCCATAGATCATTGGTGTGGAAAGGCCTCTTAGATGTGAGTTGTTAGCTACAGCTGTAAGGGAGCCCAGTTCATCATGATGGGGTCAGAACTAAGCTCTTCTTTCTTTTTTTTTTTTTTTTTTTTTTGAACATTTAATAGAGATACACAAATCACAAGTAATTACAGGGTACAATCTTGGTTAAAGTACTAGACAATTAGGCACAGATAGAGGAAGTATTGGTAGAGGGGTAAGCATGAACTTAAGTTACTTGGGGTAGATTTCGAGGGTAATAGAAAGTCAGTGTGTTGGCTGCATATCTTAGTGGAAGAACAAATAATGATGATGGTATTCTTAGAAAGAAGCAAGAGCTGAATGTTAATTATTGGTGGGAATTTAAATTTACCAGGCATCATCAGGGAACAGAGATTTATAAATATCTTAGCAAGGGGAGGTGGCTTTACACAAGTGGTAGAGCAGAACACAAGGCGACCTAACGTGTTGAATATCTTTCTAATAAAGCCTGATGAAAGTTTTGTAGGGTGTCAAGCGACTGAAGGAAAAAGTGATCACTATACAGTTCTGATGGATATTGGGTAGGGAGGGCCCGATCGGCATGCGCAGACTGGGCTCAGTTTTCTAGCTCTGCACATCACATCAATGTAGGAGCACGGTGTTTTGTCAGAGCATTTAAGGTTATGGGCATGTGCCATATTGTGAATGTCATTTTGATTAGAACATCTTCAATATAACAACTGTGTGCCTCCAAAATTTGTTCAAGAGGATTATGTTGGTGACTTTCAAGTGGAATTACTGAATTTACCTTCCAAAAAGTACTTAAAACAGATTCTGTGATAAGTGTTAATTATCTTGAAATATTTTGAATATCTCTGTCACATTCACTGTCATTCACGATTTACCAATCAACATCAGCAGCAAAAACAATGCAGCAGAACTGATACATTTCAAATAGGACACAGGAAAAGAGAGCTATTGTAACCCTTAATCCTGTGTGCCCAAAAAGAAAAGAACACAGGACCAATGCTCTTTGATCATAATAATTGATATTGGTGAAGTTGTTATTATTATTAATTACAATGGAGATCATAGGCCAGTTACAATTTTCCAGTATACCTACTTACAATTCATAAGTATTTTTATCTCAAATTTCTTCAGTCTGGGGTACCAATATCGCTTATTATCTTCTTAGGTAATTTGTTCCTGTCTCCTACACCTCTACATACGAATTAAAACTTTCCTACTCTCTGATGTGAATAATCAATTGCTATTTAATTATTATGATGCAATATTACTTTCTACAAGCTACTTCTAAACTTGCCACAAATATTTATCCAGGCCTCATCGCTAGTATATTTCTTGTAAATGCTCGCTATACTTTTCACCCACCTTCTAACCTGGAATGATTTGCAAACCAAATATTTCATCAATTATGTTACCGAGTGCATCAAAATATCTAAAAACAAAGGTGGGGGATCTTGAAGCAAGTACAAAAAACTGGAAGCTGTGTGTTAACTCTGAAAATCATGAACAAATATCTTCAAGAGGAATCAAGAGCAACTTCCATGAAACAGAGTGCTCAAGAATAATAGAAACAAGTTAGTACACAGCAAGATTACAAAGATATAGAACATATTTTCAAAAAATCAGATTAAATGTTTACTGATTTGAAAGAAACCTGCTAAGTGGAACATGGATGATGTTTTCAAAGCAGTGACATTGCGTGCTATTCCAAGAAACTATTATTTGTTTTTAAGAAATAAGCTTATAGCTGTGATCATATGTCAAATGAAAAGAATATTGCTTAAACACTTTGTGAAAAAATAATCATAAAGTGTTCAGGTGTACCAGCGAATCTTACAATATTATGTTTATTCATTTATGGGAAGGGAATGCGAAACTGAACACACAAGAGGTGGCCCCTGCTCCCATTCTGGTTTCCATTCATTATGATGGACATATATTTGAGGCTGGGCAAAGGTTGCAGGTTAGTTGATATATTAGATGGGAGGATACACATGTGGCAAGTCCTGTGATTGGGAAGCTTTGCCTGGTTGCAAAGAGAAATTATATCCACTGTAACAATTAAATCTCTTGCTGCAATTAGACAATAGTACCTATCATTAGCTACAGGCCTGCCGTAAGCGGGCGTGCACCGCACGCGGGCGGCACATCAAGGGGGGCGGCAAAACGAGTGATCGACAGCCGCCGCCCCTCAATAGTTGCCTTCGGGCGGTCGGCGACACTCGGGATGGCAACAATGGAGGCGGCAAATATTTATTTCTTTATTTATTTTCAAATAGCCTACGGCTAATATATATACATACAATTACAATTCATACATCATATTAAACATAAAACAGAAAAAAAAACAAATATAAACAGACTGTTATTTTCAATGAACTCCTTCATGAGAAAATATCACAATCTCTTTCCTCTAACCATTTACCCAGCTTTCTCTCTAAAACTTGCAACAGTTTTGGTCCTTTTTATTTCATCAGGTAATTTGTTAAATATTTTTAAACCTTTGTGCAACACTGTTTTCTGTGCTTTACTACTTTTATTATAGGTCGAATGGAAATGATTTGCCTGCCTTGTCTTATAATTATGTACATCATTATTCTTTTGTACTAATCTAGTCACATATCTTGGTAATAAACTACTTTCCAATCTATATACAAAAGTCAGTACATCTCTAATAATTTCCTTTTCAATATGTAAATATCCTAAGTCCTTAAGCATATTACTGACATTTTCAGTTCGTCTTTTATTTAGAACAGCCCTCATTCCCTTATTAAAAGTATTTTGCAGTTTCATAATTTCTCTTTTGCTTGCCATGATTAATACTGTGGAGCAGTATCTTATGTGAGGCAGTACAATTGCTTTAAACAATAGCTGTTTACCTGGTTTAGATAACACTTTTCTTAATTTGTATATTAAATTTACCTTTTTTGCTACTTTTTTATTTATATAATCTACATGATCTATAAACTTAAGCTTATTATCAATGACTACACCAAGGTATTTATAATTTTGAACCCACTTAATTTTAGTTCCATTAATCACAACAGAATGCTGTGCTTCTGCCTGTTCCCTAAACAACTTTTTCCCCATCACCATACATGTTGTTTTTGCCACATTCAGACTTAACAAATTTTTATTTAGCCATTCATTAACTAATTTTAACTCTTTATTAATTACCTGTATCATTTTTTCTAGATTATTTCCATAATAATAAATTAGTGTGTCATCTGCAAACATGTGAATTTTACAATACTTCAGTATTTCTGCCAGATCATTTATATACAATATAAATAATAGGGGACCAAGTTTACTACCTTGGGGGACTCCATGTTTCACTTCTCTTTCTTCTGATAGAACCTTATTGAATCTAACCCTCTGATACCTCTTTGTTAAATAATTTTCTAACCATGCATAAACCTCCCCAGTGATATTATACATATTTTTTAATTTTTTTAACAGAAGTTCCCTGTTTACAGTTTCAAATGCTCGCCTAAAGTCCAAAAATACTGCTATTACTCCCTCTCCCTTATCAATTGCCTCTAACCAATTTTCTACAACCAACTGAATTGCAGTCTCTGTGCTATGCTGTTCCCTAAATCCTGATTGGTATTCAGTTATGAGATCATTTTCCTTTGTAAAACTTAGTAAAGTCTCATAAGCTATTGTTTCAATAAGTTTTTCTATCAATGGCAAATTATTTATTGGCCTAAGATCTACACACTTTGAACTACCCTTTACTTTAGGAACTGGTGCAATAATAGATGTTTTTAATTGCTTTGGCAACACTCTTTGTTTCAGTGATTCATTAATTATACTAGTTACTGTACTCCCTACCAAAGGCCATACCCTTCTTAATACCTCACTGCTTATTCCATCAGAACCCACGATATTTCTTAATTTTTGAACTATAACACCAATTTTTTCCTCCGTCACTTCGTGAAATTTGCTAAGGTTATTATCAATCTTGGGTGTCATTACATATTCATCTATTTTGGGGATATTTTCTATTAACTCCTCAATACTTTCAATATAGAAGTCATTTAATTTATTTGCTATTTCATTCGAATTATATACATATTCTTTCCCAAATATTACATATTTTAATGCCCTGTCCTTGGTTTTATACAAAGTTTTTAAGCGTTTCCATAATTTTGTTGGTTCATTTTTATATCTTGTAAATTCTTCCTCATAAAACTGTTGTTTACTTTCCCTCCATAACTTTACAAAATTATTCCTATATTGTTTATACTCATTCCAAGCCTCATCTCTATCTACAGTTGCTTCTTCAATTTCTTTTAATAAGAGAAACTTTTTATAAGCTATATCCCTTTGAATCCTGACTTCTTTGATTTTATTTGAAAACCAAGGACATGGTAAATTCCTCACCAATAAATCTGAATTTCTAGCTTCTTGTATACTCTGGATTATGTTCTCTCTTAATTCAACATATTTTTCCCCTACATGTGTATTATCACAAATTTTACTGTTACCTATTTTATCACTAATTATTTTTATTAGTTTCTTATAGTCAATCCTACCCTTTACTAGTACATTGCCTCTCCCTTTAATATTATTTTTAAACATCCCTGTGATAATGATTAGATTATGATCTGATATTCTAGGTGTGTCCACTACCGTACATTTCAGATTTAAATTATCAGTAATTACAAGATCAATTAATGTTTCACTGTTGGGAGTGACCCTAGTCATTTTATTAACAATTTGTTTCATTCCAAGACCTGCTACTTGTGATACTAGTCTTCTAGTATAAAATTCATCTTTTTTTGACCAATCTATGTTAAAATCCCCCCCTATAATACAATCGTTTTGACTGATTTCAAGTATTTCCTCCATTACCATTGAGAACCAATCTATAAATATCCCTTTGCTACTACTAGGTGATCTATAAACACCCACAATTGTCCCCCATAAATGTGAATCCATGTACAACTTGATAGCTATCATCCACCATTCACCTTGTTTTACATCAGTCCTTACCACCTCATACGAAAGGTTTTCAGTAACATATATGACTATTCCACCAGTGTGTTTGCTTTCTGAGTCACATCTTATATGATAATACCCTCTGATTTCAATTAATTTATCTACATCTAATTCAGAAACATGTGATTCAACTACAATCATCACGCTTGGTGTGGTCTCATGAGCATATGTGGCAATCATGTCTCTTTTCGCAATAAGTCCACTTATATTTATTACTACCATCTCCGCATTTTGGAGACTTTCCACATTTATTGATTGCTATAAACATTCATATGTGATTGACCTCTTTTTTAAATTTATTCTCCTTTGGTAAACTGGACACTCCCAGCTTAGCACACTATGCGTCACACTTAAATTTAACTTTAGCTTGTTATTTGCCTCGATACAGTTACAACATTTTATTTCATTGTTTTTACAATCTTTTGCTAAATGGCCCTCTGCACATTTCAGACATTTGATACCATTACTACAATTTTCATTTTTGTGGTCATAAGAATAGCATTTAAAACATCTAAATAGTCCTAAATATTCTACAACTTGACACCTCTGCCACTTTAGCTTTAATCTTTTCTGAGTCATTACTCTACTAAATGTTTGAGCATCCAAAGCCACTATAACCATGTAATTATTTTTTACCTTTTTATTCACCTTGACCTCAATTCTTGATTCTTCAAAAATTGATTCCGGGTTTTGATTCCTTATGCACCTTAACAGTTCTTCCTCCTCCATCATTTCTTCAACTCCCAAAATTCTAATCCTAGGATCTCTGCGTTCTGGAATCTTTACAACATAGTCACTTCCTAATTTATTCTTCGCCTCTGCATCCATCTTCCTAATTTCTTCTTTGCTACTGCATGTTATAACAATGCCACCATTTCTGATTTTTCTCACATTTTCAATTCCTATTTTCAGATCAGTTGGATTTAACTTCTCCTTACAGATGTTTTTTGTAGCCTCACTGTCCTGATTTGGTTTCTTTGGCTGCACTATAATCACCTTCTCTGTTGTCTGCTTCAGTCGGTCTGCATATGTACCATTTTTTGTTGTTTCATTTGTCCCATTATTCTTTATTATCTCACCAATCTTATCCATAATAAGTTTTTCCATTGCAGTCTTCATTGTATCCATCATTTCATTTACCGTCTTCTTAACAATATTATCGATCATCTGGGCGTATTGTGAGTTACAAGTTACACACATCCACTTCATTTGATTATTTTTTTTTTATCAGTGACACTTCTGCAGTTGATAACCCTTCGCATTTAGGATGGAACCAACCTTGGCAAACTCCAACACACCCAATACAGCCATCACCATCCGCTATTTTCTTCTTACACTTTCCACATTTAACGTCTCCCATCTTGTCACTTTAAGGTTAATCGCACTTATTAAATGATTTCAGATTACTGTCTATTTGAATAAAAGGAAAATTTACTCATGCTTCAGTATCAGTAATAATCTATTTTTATTACGAATGTAAAAATGAGTGTGACTAAAGAACACGATTGTTTACTTTTGAATATTAACCTAAGTACTCCATGTGTTCACTGAGCAGACTTAGAATTTCAGTTTTTTTGTGCATTACCACTGCATAATCTGTGTTACAATCATTACATTACTGTAAGATCCACTGACACAAGGTTTATTTAGTACACTTTCACTCCACAATTGTTTAATATGATTTAAAATATAGCTGACAAAAACTTAACTGCAGCCATTACCAAACCACCACATAACACCACATGAAATAATGTTCGAAGGGGCGGCATTCTCACAGGTTTTTGACCCAGTTCGGAAATTTCCTAGATCCACCACTGGCTGTAGTTAGACAGGGCGCGGCATAATCGGGACTGCGCGCGGGCGCTCTAACAGCTAGCAGCGGGCCTGATTAGCTATGACCATGTAGTATTTTCTTCCCTGATAATTCTTGTATTAAAGAAATTTGATTTGCATAGTTCATGCCTAAAACCAGTCACCAGCTCCCTTGAAACACTTCTAATAAAATCTTTTACACTTCAAGGCATAACAGAGGGAACATCTCTATTTTTACAAAAACTTCACACCAGAAATGAACTTCACTGAATTTATTTTACATCTTTGAATTTACTGCTGGTATCAGGAAATAACACAATCTTGAAACTGAATGTTTATCAGGCTTAGAGCCAGAATATACACCACCACTTACCAAAGTTGAAGGGAGGAGAGCAGCAACAACAAAAATAATAATCCATATACACATAAAAACACAATATCTCGGGCCATGCTCGTTTTCAACAAAATAGAAATATGTGACTGAGCTCATGCAAGCATCTACAGTCAATACAGCCATGAATATTTTATACATTATATAAAGGAAAGAAATGCCACGACACAATATTTACGTGCAGAGGACAGGTAAAATACATCCAAAACTCAACAAAGTTTAAGGGAGGAGGGCAGTAACAACAGAAAACTACTCACAAACAAAAAAAAATTACAATATTTCGGGGGAAAACCCCTTTCTCAAGTTAACATACGCAGCTAGCTGCGTGGAGCACAAGTCTTGCACAAGCCCAGCCACCCACCTCTGTTAACTTGAGAAAGGGGTTTTCCCCCGAAATATTGTATTTTTTTGTTGTTGTATTGTGCTGCTGCTGCCCTCCTCCCTTCAACTTTGGTGACTGTTGGGTGTATTTTACCTGTCCTTGTATATATATATATAAACTAAGGAAGGATAGGGAAATATGACCCAACACTTAGCACAGATGAAGGCAGCTGGGAACAACGAACACAAAAACAAAATATTGCGCTTTTCTTGTGTTTGTTTTTTTTCTGTCGCTCACAGCCGCCTTCATCTGTGGTAAGTGTTAGGTCATATTTCCCTATCCATCCTTAGTTTTATTGCCTTAAAGCATTTTCCTGCTCATTGTTATTATAATGGCCCCAAGGCCTCCATCTGTGTTCTCTTGCTCATTCCTATCGCGTCGTTCTTATGCCTTTGTCTTTCCCATCTTGTCATGTTATAATGGTTCCCAGTTCTCATCAAATTGTTTGTATACATTTGAGCACCCTCCCTCCCTCCCTCCCCACTCCCCCCTCCCCCCCCCCCGCCTACACTACCATCTGCGCTGGCTACGCCATTCTACAGGTACACGTCTGACTCCACCTGGTGTTTCACTTCTGAGTGAATAAGGCTGTATGCCAAAATAATACGCTTTTCTTGTGGGTTTTTTTTTTTTTTTTTTTTTTTTTGTCGTTCCCAGCTGCCTTCATCTGTGGTAAGTGTTGGGTCATATTTCTCTACCCTTCCTTAGTTTTATTGCCTTAAAGCATTTTCCTGCTCATTGTTTTCATATGTTAAAACAGAGCAGCTGTTTACAAGTTCCAAGTTATCTAGACAACAACAATTCAATAGGTGTTTTGTATGATAAGTAGGTAATGAAAGAAACCTTTCAACCTGTTACTTACAGGGCTTTCCAGAAAGTAACATATGTTTGAGCGTAACATGAAGATGGGTTAGGATGGATCCACCATCAATATGTTTCTACACTCAGAATGCATCAAGCTGTCATAGCATGTTGAATTTGATTTTTATGCTTCGTTCGTTGTGAATTATTGAAATGTGCGCTTCAATAGAAAATCCCACAAGTTGTGATGTGTATTCAGTGATTAAGTTTTTACTGGCAAAAAGCTTCAAACCAACTGAAATTCATCGGCAATTCTGTATGGAGACAGAATAATGAGTGAAGGTGGAGTGAATTAGTGGTGCATTCAGTTTAAAAAATGGTTGCACCAATGTTAATGATGAGAACCGCAGTGGTGGCCTAGTGATGCGCCCCGCAGGGGCCTGGTATGCAAGTGCCAGGTACGGGTTTGGCAAACCCGCGGTGCCCGAGCTGGAAACTTGTGAGCACCGCAAGTTTCCCCACACCGTTAACTCCTACCATGTTTCAACGACCACCGTAGGGCATGATGGTGGAATGTTGTGTGCCTAGGAGAATGGGGATCTTGACTTCATCGCCCGGATCACGAGGACAGAACAAACCTCTATATATATATATATATATAAAAAAAACTCTACCTCGAGGTCAGACACATGCCGAGGAGGTGAAAGGGTGAGAGGGAGATCACTCGCTAGCATGCAACCTCAGGGGCACCTGCACACCCCTGTTGTGTTAGCATTTCCTCCTATACTCTAATACTCGTGGGACCAAAATACAAGCTCTTAAAACCAACAAAAAACAAAAAATAACCTGCGGTACGAGTGTGCCACAGGATAATCTAAATACACCCAGTTCCAAGAAGTGAGTGAGGGTTGATAACCTCCTCCCATCCCCCTGCTTGTGATATTGATTGTAACAGAAATGTATGTTCGTATACGAATGCCTTTGTTGTAATGGAAAGAGTTGAAGGGTCGTTCGAGAAATTTTTGCCATTCTATATCCAATAAAGCTTGGAGTGTCTCATAGGGACCCTGAACTCTGTCAAGAAGCTGAGGAACGGGACACTGCTGCTGGAAACATCCACTAGTAGACAAGCGACCCTACTCCTTAACTGTGTGAAGCTCAGGGAATTCGCTGTCAATTGCGAACTCCACAAATCCCTGAATGTTCGAAAGCGTTGACATAATATTTGGGACCAAGGAACTGTTTAGGGAGTGGCAGGATCAGAAAATGGTCGAAGTATTTCAGATAACGCGAAGGGTTAATGGCAGTATTGAAAAAACTGTCACCTTCGTCCTGACGTTTGACATTCCAGTACTACCAAAGAACATAAAATCGGGCTACATTAACTTGAACGTCCGTCTGTATATTTCGGACCCGATGCACTGTTACCAGTGTCAGAGGTTCGTTCATACGATGGCATCGTGTAAAGGTAACCCCACCTGTGGTAGATGTGGCAAGGGCGCACATGAGCCTGGTGTTAGTTGCACGCTCCCACAGGTGTGCGTCAACTGCTCCGGTTCGCACCCTTCTTGGAGTAGGGAGTGTCAAGTGTATCTTGAAGAGCGCAAGATACAGGAGTTGAAGACCAAAGAGCAATTACCATATGGTGAAGTGAAGAAGAAAGTGAAAATGCTTTCCGCTCCCATATTCGCAACAAGTTTTGCAAAGATGGCTTCAGCTCCCATCAGGAAAAAAAAATGTTGCTACCCAGATGTCTGAGACTTGAGCACTAGCACCACGTGTTCATGTCAATGTAAAGGCGGTGTAAAATATGCTAAGATCGTTACATCTAAGATCACCGACGTTGGTAGCAACACGTCTGCAACCTCAACCACACGAGCAACAGTAATGAAGGTTCCACCAGCATCACCAGTTAGTCACTGCACCTCCAATTCCACCACATGCAGTGAAAGTAGTAGCAACATCATCTGCTACCAATATGAATGGAGGGGATCAGAAGGTCAGGGGCCCGAAGTTCAGGCAGACGGACCCGACTCAGTTCGTGAAATCCCTCTCTTCGTCCCCCCCCCCCCTACGCCAGAACACCTGGTAGAGGGGAGAAGAAGGGAAAGTGGGTGAGGAAGAAAAAGATTAAAGAGGTGTTTGCGATTCTACTTAGTTGGAGATGTCTGTCTGTTCGGAGCCAGAAGAAACTGAAATGCTGGGTGGACGAGACCGGTCCCGTTCCTCAGCAGATTGTCACCGAAAACCCACCCAAACCAGGGCAGGTGAAACTAAATAGGTAGGATGGCTCCCATACTCCAGTGAAATACAAAGAGGAGTTACAACTCTTAGCATGGTCTGATCCTTGTGTCTCTGCCTCCAAGAGACACATTTCACACCAACATATCAACCTGTGCTAAGAGGTTATGACATTTTCTGAAAGGACGATACCAAGGGTGACCGAGCGAATGGGGCAGTGCCTGTGTTTGTATGGATCATTGTTCACTCCGAACCTGTAGCTATCACCTCTCCCTTACAAGCAGTAGCGTTCAAAAGACATGGACCGGTGCAACTGACTGTTTGCTCCCTATATCTATCGCTGGGGTCAATAGTTGATTGCAGTCAGCTGGCCGATATCACACAGCAAATCTATCAGCCCTTTCTCCTACTGGGAGACATTAACATGCACAATGCATTGTGGGGTTTGACCACCAATTGTCCCAGAGGCTGAGAGATTTGTAGATTATTGGAGCAGGAGGATTTGTGCATGCTGAATACCGGCCAAATGATGCGCTTCACCACGGCTTCTGGTTCGTCTTCTGCCATTGATCTCTCTCTTTGCTCTCCTTCAATTGCAGACTCCATGCACTTGGAAGTGGATCACGACCTACATGGAAGCGACCACTTCCCAATTTGGTTGCACGTTGAGTTTGAACATGGCAAAAGATATACGATATGGAAATAGAATATCAGCAGAGCTGACTGGCAGCTCTACAGCCGGTCAGTCACCTTCGAACAGCGCCTGAACATTGATGATAAGGTGAAACATCTTACTGATATGATTCACCAGGCTGCTGATATTTCCATGCCTAGCAGTTCTGGAGCACTGCGCAGAACTCCTGCCCCGTGGTGAAACAGTGATTCTCGTTCCGCTGTTCAGGGTCACAAATGGGCCTTGCGTCGGTTTAAGTTGCACCTGACACTTGACAACCTCGCAGCGTTCTGGATTGCTAGAGCTAAGGTGCGTCATGTGATTAAGGAGATTAAAAGGAGGTGATGGCAGAACTTCGTGAGCACCATTAACCATTCCACACCATCGACAAAAGTATGGGAGCAATCCGCCATATATCCAGGAGGTACTCTCATTCGCCAGTATCTGGATTATTGGATGAGGGGCGTGTAGTAACCGACAAGCGAAGCATTGCACAACTGATGGCAGAGCACTTCATTGCCATCACTTCGTCTGCCGGATTGGACCATCATGTCCAGCAATGAATAATATCTGCCTAAAGGCAAATCTTATGTTTCACCTCTTCGGATTTGGAGTCATACAATAGGCCACTTTCATATTGGGAACTGGAGTCGGCTCTAAACTGAGCAAAGGACACCATGCCAGGGCCTGACCGGACCCAGTACCAGATGCTGAGGCATCTTAACAAAGATGCTAAAGAGTACCTCCTGAGTATTTTTAATGATATCTGGACTGGAGGATACTTCCCCGACTTGTGGAAAGAAGCGACATTAATACCAATTTTAAAACCAGTAAAGGACAAATTGTTGCCAGGTAGCTATCATAGCATCGTCTTACCGAGCTGCATCAGGAAGACACTAGAGCAGATGGTCAACTACTGCCTCGTCCTGTGTCTCGAGTCCCATAAACTGCTGAGCCATTTTCAGTGTGGATTCAGGAAGTTCCATTCCACCACGGATAACCTGATCCTACTGGAAGTGGCAATCAAGATGCCTTCATCCACAGCCAACACCTTGTAGATGTATTTTTTGACATTGAAAAGCCATACGATACAACCTGGCGGCATTTAATTTTAAAACAGTTGTATGAATGGGGTTTCAGGGGAATTTTTCCATGTTTTTTAAAGTCATTTTTAGCACAACGTTGTGTAAGACCCAAGGCTGATACCGGGGCTGTAGTATCGCCTTAGTGTCTCAACTAACAGTTTATGTGGATTCAAAGTTCTGCGGAAAATTCATAAAATAATTTGAATTTGACCATGTAGCCGTACAGAAACTCAACTAAAAATGCTTAAAGGTCGCCACTAGATCTGTTACTAAACCACAAATCTAGAAAAGGTCTACTGTCTACTATGAAATCACATTTTACTCGAAAAATTTGAAGTTTATTTAAAAGAAATCACAAGTTCAAAAATAGCATTACACAGTTGAGTAGGCAATCAAACAGACTTTTCCAAAATATTGCAGGTTGTGGAGAGAAATTTTAGCGACCACACCCCTTATGTAAATTTAAAAGTTCATGTTAACAGTTATCCTCGCAGGCTATCACACCATAGTCCCCACATGGCCGACTAGGTAGCTTCACTTTCAACAGATTTCCTCCCGCCCCGACTCAAGACTGACGCAGGCTCACTCACATAATGCTCCCCGGATACCGATAGACGAAATCAAACGAAAGAAGAAAGAGAGACCAAGTATGATGGAGGCACAAGCTTATATAGCAAGTGGCCAAACCAATGATGTCAGCAGCTGTATCAAAACTTTTTGCTTCCGCGTAGCTAAAAATGTGTGTAATTTATTTGACGATCCAGACTATTAAAAATGTTTAAACTTTGACAATGTCTAGACTTATCTGCTAGAAGTCCAACAGCAGTTTAGTGGGAAATTTAGAGTGATTAGTTTTAAAGTTTTATTTAATTTCGCGTGGTGATACAAAGCTCTGAAGCAGGGGATTAACCGAAACGTTTGAATTTTTACAGCGACGATCAATGACAATCCGCGACAATCTGTTTTTGAAAAACTTAATTACCAGATAAATGCTTAAACTTTTCACCAAAACCACTATATGTTCGTCATCTTCTTAATTAGAGCTATCTACTGATATAAATTTCAAATTAATATCTCTTTTAATTAAAGAGCTTATTATTTTCTCTTAATTAAAATCGCTAATTAAACTTTATCAAATTATTTAATTTTACTACCAAAATATCCGGAACAATGCTGACTATAGCTGGTGATAAAAGTTCAGCTGTCGCTTTACTCGATTTAAAGATATTACAAATCTTAGAATTTCTACTTTTCCGATCGCGTGTTTTAAAACTTGAACAAACGGGAAAAATAAACGTTTCATGATATGATAAATACACTTTAAAATGATTTTTTATGACGAGTGTAGGAACGATTAAAGGGAAATTCCTTACAGTTGAAGACTACTCTTCACGAGAATTTGCCAAAATTCTAAGGTTCTTACAGTTGCTTCCGGTACCGAGTCGGTAGAGAAGTGTCAGACCTTTTTATTCAGGAAAATGGTGTTCCTCAAGGTTCTGTTTTAAACGTGACCCTCTTCATAATAGCAATTAAAAGCATTTCAACTGTTTTAAGGTGGCCCATCCAGTACTCCTTATATGTTGACGTTTTTTTTAAATTTTTGTGAATTGTCTAGCCTGAGAAGCGCTGAGGGGCAGCTGCAGCTCATGTTGAACAGGCTGGATGAATGGTCAGAACACACTGGCTTCCATTTCTCTGCTGAGGAAAGCTGGTGTGTACTTTTTAGCTGCAGCAGAAGTCTTTTAGCAGAAACTCATCTCACCTTGAAGAACACCGTTTTAAGTTTTAGTGAAACTGTTAGATTTATGGGTCTCATTTTAGACAGAAGCTTACTTGGCTGCCACGTCTTAAAGATGTTAAAGCCAGAGCCTTGAAAGCTCTTAAAATGTCTGTGTGGCAGGCAGTGAGGCGCTGACCGCTCTTGCCTGCTACAATTTTATAGAGCCTTTGTACGTTCGCGGTTGGAGTACGGTTGCATTGTCTATGGTTCGGCATGAGACAATTATCTCCGTATACTGGATAGTGTCCACCATGCAGGAATTTGTCTCGCCACAGGTGCATAATGCACCAGTCTGATACCCAGCATTTGTGCTGAGTCTGGCGAGCCGCCGCTTTCCATCTTTGGCATATCCTCATGGTGCGACACTATATACATATTGCCGCAACACCTGACAGTCCTGTGTATGACGTAGTTATTCATCCTAACTTTGAAAGGCTTTATACCAACCGCTGAAGAGCAACTAAAATGTTCAGCTACCATATAAAGGCTATATTAGAGGTATATGGGTTTGAGCTCCCCTCTTTTTATCACCAGGGTTGGAGTAAATCTCCTCCCTGGCTTTTAAAGAGGCCCAGAACAATTTTAGAACTGTCGTGGTACAACAAGCTGTGTACCGCTGACAATGTTTTTATCGATGTTTTAAATCAGTTTCACGAATTCACCCCGGTATATACAAATGGGTCTAAGCAGGCTAACGGAGTTGGCTGCTCTGTTGTGTTCCCTCAAGCAACTTATAATTACAAACTGAATAGCTGTTGCAGCGTATACACTGCAGAGTGATACGCTTTGTTAAAGTCTCTCCAGCATATCAAAGTATGTCGCGACATGAAGTACATATGCTGTGATTCCCTCAGTATCTTTCAGGCCTTGAGAAGCATGTACCCAGCAGATAGTCTTGTTCAGGATCTACAGGACACCCTCGGATCCCTCCAGTCCTTTGGAAAGGAGGTTGTATTCTGCTGGGTGCCTGGCCATGTGGGAATCGGGGGGAACGAGGCGGCTTATGAAGCTGCCAAGTTAGCCTGCAACAAGGTCAGAGTTGGCTTTGATCCAGTCCCAAGGTCTGACGTTCCCTCAGAAGGGAAAAGATTTGTTTTTGACAGAGGCAGTGGCTGGAGGTAGAGCATAATAAGCTCCGGCTGGTAAAACCGACCGTTTAGCCAGAGAGAAGCTCCTACCAGCGGGCGAGGAGGGATGAGGTTCTCCTTACTCGCCTCTGTATAGGGCACTGTCCTCTCACACATAGCTTTCTTTTCCACTGGGAGGACCCCCCAGAATGTGATGCTTGTGGCATACATCTGACAGTACGTCACATCTTAACTGATTGAGTTCTGTTTTTAAACTTAAGGGCAGACGTTGACTTAGCCAACGATCTGTCCCTTATTTTAAACAATGAGACCAGCAGCATGGCAATTAATTTAAAATTTTGTGTTTTGGCTGGTCTAGTGCCTAAAATTTTAGGCAGATCGGCCTTGTTTTATGATGGATGGGTGACCTCTTTACAGCCACCCACCCATATGCATAGTTTTTATTTTTTATATTGTTCTAATTCCTGTCTCACTGGCCTTTATGCAGCCAGTGAGACATGTAGTGTTTTTAATTCGTTTGTGAATCTGTTTGGCACCTTTACAGCCATCCAGATGTTGTATGGTCTTAGGTCCTGATGGCACCTTTACAGCAACGTCTTTTTTGTGATTTTTGTTTGCTGTCTGTGTGGCCGACCCCTTTACAGTCGACCATGCAGACAGTATTTTAGTAGATTCTTAAGCCACAGTATAGCTGGTAATTGTTAGGGCACTAATGACCTTGATCTCGATGTGCCCTAAAGCAGCAGCAGCAACACCACCACCACCAACAACAACAACAACCACCTAGTCTTGCGACTTATGAACTGACAATGAAAATCGATGATAAAATTTGTGAAAACCACCACTTCTAGATTACAGAACTCTCACTTCATTTCCCCCAAATTTCATGAAATTCACTGCTTGAAGCTGTATTGGAGAAGCTTCTTTATCATAAGTATTGTGCATGATTGGTGCCAAAAATCTTAACAGAAAACCACAAAAAAAGTGTCTAGTTGCATCACTGAATTTCCTCAAAACCAACAACAAGGAATGAAACGCACGCCTTGATTATGTCGTAACAGGATGAGGCATGGGTAAAGCCTGTCAATTGTGAAACAAGAACACAGTCCATGCAGTGGGGGCACACGAGTTCTCCCAGAAAATCAGTAAAATGTCTGCAAATGTTGTCAGACAGAAATATTATGGCAAGGTGGCAGATTTCTACAGAGAACGAATTGAAAATCTTGTGCATCATTAAGTGATGACTATGAAGAAAAATAGTTTAAGATTGTTACCTTCAAAGTATAAAATAAAATTTCTTTTTCTTATTTGTTTGGTTTTTTATTTCAAAACATAAGTTACTTTCTGGACAGCTCTTGTATAATCACCAATAAAAACGGATGGTATAAGCATTTACTTCAAAAATTTTCAGTACATGTAGAGATGGTTACAGCAATGTAACGGCCTGGGGCTTCAGTATTAAGAAGTCTGTCTAGATATTGAAAGGTTCCTGGTTTGAATCCCTGTCTTGGCACAGTTTGTGTTACACAAAGAAAGCCAGAAAGCTTCCACGGTTCATACTCCATGTCAATCTGTAGGTCCAATTTACACAGTAGAAGTAGGATTAGGTTAGGTAAAGAGGAATGGAACCCTACCTCTAATACCAGGCTATGTATACCTCTTTCAGTAGGGTCCAACCAACTTCAGGTTGCCACAAGCATAGCTTAGCTGGTTACAGCAAGATGAAAAGGCATCAATTCACTAGGTTTATAGCAAATGGCTCAAAGATGAAGTCAACAAATTAAACGCAGTTTAGGGTGAGAAAATAAGAGCTAAAATTAATTTGCAGAAATGGTATTGAACAATACATTTACTAACAGATAACATACTTTTGTTTTATATTTAAAAGTTCAAGAAATTGAAAGTATTACACAATTCAATGCTAGGAAAAATTAATAGACCAAAAAGGTATGGAATTTAAATAAATTTTATTTTTGAGCTGTTAGTATCAAAAAAAATCCATCAGTCAAGTGTTCCTTCTTCTTCTTTATGTAGGACATGAATGACTCGTGTCATAGGTCAGCTCAGTTAACAGGTTTTATCATTGCACTTGTAGCTTCCCCTCAGTCGTTATAACTCATCCAGTTTTATCTTCTATTACTGTAATTATTATTATAGCATTTGACATAAAGTATATTTATTTCTACAGAGCGCAAGGCAAAAGAAGCGGAAATGCAGATAAGAGAAATAGCTCGTCGTGCTCGAGAAGAGCATCGTAGGACTTCAGTTTTGGATATGGATGTCGAATTACAGAATGCTTCACAAAGAACTTCAGTATCTGTGGATATCAATAACAGGTAAATTTCTAGCATCTCTAAATTTAAGAACAAATCATACTTGACAATGGCAGCAAAGAATTTGAAATCTATCACTGGACTTGCTTGGTTAACTTCACCAGAAAGTTATATTCATATAAACTTTTGCTTTGGCTATGTAACTATTCATTAATTCAATTATTTATCTATCTCCCAGCCCCATAAACAAAAAATGAATACATACATATAAAAATAAAAGCAATAAATAAAATTTCATCAATTGTATTTTTGAGAAGAGTACTTGTATCATCATTATTATGATAACTGTCACTATGAACAATAAAAATGAAAAAGCTTTAAGACATTAACAATAAAAGAGAATATGGAAAGTAGATCCATCATTCACCAAAGTTGTATGCAATAGAAATGCAACAATATAAAAAAAGGAGATGAACACAATTTTTCACAGGCATTTGATACACATGAAAAGCAAAGTGGGCACACATTCACGAAGCCCTTCCTTATGAACAAATTTAAATATCTGATAACTATTAGAGGTAAAGTAAAAGTGGGGTATGAGACCATGAAGCACTCCTTCTTTGGCATTAACAATTTCTCAATCGCTGTTCTATAATTAGTGCCCATTTCCATTTCATCATCCATTACCATCATCTCTCCAGCAGCCTCTAGCCTAAAATGTTTCCTGTCTTAAGCCCACCATAATTGGAGGTGCATACTCTTAAAGCTTAGTTTTCTAATTGGCCCTTCCAGCAGAAACAAAAATAGATTTTTTAATTTTTTTTGTAGTTCTTACTTCACTTGGGAAATAATTTGTTCTGGCTGAAGTTATGACACTTTTTAAAAATGTTTTTAAAAATTTTAGTACTATCATTTTAATTTCTATTTTATTAGTTATGGATGCAGTGTATGGTTAATTGGAAACTATAACAGTTTTAGAAATCAACAAGAGTCATTGGAAATTACATTCAAATGAAGTTATAACATTAATCAATACTGCAAATAATTTTGAGGATCTGAGTAAATGACCTGTTGGTTGTATTATTGGTTTAAAGAATAAAATTTATTGTTCCATATTGTTGGAGTTATTCTCACAGAGTATCAATCTTAACATATATTAGATCAGTGGTTCCCAACGTGGGCCGTACCGCCCCCCTGTGGGCGTTAGAGAGCTCGAAGGGGGCGTTTGTGAACAAAGGCAAATTTGGGGGGCGTTGACGCCCAGCCAGCGCCCCCCTATCCAATACTGGCAAGGACATGCCGATAAGAATTATTAATAACAAAAATCATTGAACAAATGTTTCAGCAAGTAATTCCAAATGTCCTTTAAGCAGGATCAGTGGGGATTAAAAGTTGGTGTCAGTACATTATATCTTTGTTCCTAACACCTGCTTCAATAGTTCATGAATGAGTCGCAGCAAGCTCTATGCACCACAGGGATCACCATTGTCAGCATGTTTATGTTCCGGCTCGATCAACAATGCTTATACGTTTACGCTGGTCAGTGTTCGATTGTTCGGTACTGGCTTCAGACAGGGTGACTCTGCACCTGTGCGGTATCTACACCTTACTGAAGATTATTTATTTTGGAATATCTATCTGCCACAGAGGTTAGTACATATTCATTATTATTATTATTTGCTTATTATTCCATTTACTGATCGATATTACGTGAGGAATGTTATTTAATTTTTGTATCATGTGCTAACTGACTGCAACCGATTCTGTACTGATCACTGCTACTATTCCTGTTATTATTATCAACATCATTTATCACACATTGTAAGCAGGGTTAAGAATCATATCATTTTTGACATTTCGAGATTTTTTACAAAGGGTAGGAGTACCTATGGTTGACGGTGTACCTATGGTTCACATGAAGTTGTATGAAATTCAAATTTAAGAAAATACTGTGATCTAGAAAACCAGCAACAGTCAGGTTAACTGAACGGGTCCACGGATTCGGTGATAGTATCTTCTGTAGTGCATGTGGTTACCATATGCGGAAAGCACGTATCTTGTTAGCAAAATAGGAGCTTCGGGAAGTACTTTAACTCTCAGTTAATGTAAGTTTGCTTTACTTTGTACTAAACGTGAATATGGAAATGTTATCACAATGAAATAAACAATGTATGCTTTCGTAGTTTAAACGGTAATAATATTTCTATTATGGTTAGCCTCTCTGTCTAAGGTAGGTGTTCCTCAAATCGGGAGGGATGTCGAATTTACGTTCATCAATAATAAATGTGCTTTAATTTAAAACTGAACAAACCATCATGCCGCTTACAACACATACTATGGGAGGCGTTAAGGCAGCCAAAATTGATATGTGGCGTCTGTTTCCGGTACAAAAGATGTCATATTTGGGAGCCTACACCTCTTATATCGCGTCGTGGGCAGATATTGAAATCCCTCACTTGCTAAGTACTTCGTGTAAGGCCGGCATATATTGAAACGAGATATTGCTAGGCCGTTTTCACACCGGCGCGGCGCCGGATACAATGTAATCAAGTGAGAGCTTTCACACTTAGTCTGGTCCAGCAGATCGCCGGCCCTTTGATTTAATTGTTTCTTATGCACACTTGTCCACACTGGTGCCGGTGGCGGAGAGGATCTAATCCCAGTCCCGACAGTACAGTTTTCTTTAGTTTTGTAATAATTACTCGCACGCTACTATAATATTAATTGAATTAGTTGATATTAAAGCTTATTTGTGGGATAAAACAGCCGACTATTTCAAAGTTAGAACAAAATACGTGCAAAGAGATTTACACATTTTTGAAAGAAGATTTTGAAGTGAAAGAAAAAAAAGAACAACTGAAAGTTGATCAGCTATACATTTATTATTATTTATAACAATACAGAACAGGTTACACAGTTTATTTTTTTAATTTGCCATGGCAAAGCGCCCTCGATACTGACAAAGTATCTTTGTGTTAATACCACAAATAACAGAACAACCGGATTTACATTATAAGTAAGATGTAAGTTAATTATAATGTTTGCTAGTACTAATGATAAATATGTAATTTATCGTATTTCAGTTGGTTGCTTTATCTTTCAATTTCGAAATATTCTTTCAGAAATGTATACATCTCTTTCCACGCCTACATTTTACTTGTGCTTATTCGCAATCTGTAAGACTGTAGGTCTCATGCTAAGTCAGTAAAGTTTGCTCCTTTAACGTGATCCTTAAAAATCAATAGAAGTAACACAATAAATTGAAAGTTTTTTGTATCCTATTTATAGATTTCAATCGCAGTCGTAGCTATTGTATAATATTTAAAAAGTTCAGTTGATTTCCTAATTGGCCAACAATAAAAATATAGCAGAATATTTGTGTACCTAATTTATTTCACTATTATTCTAGGCCTCTTTTTGTATTTGAGTCAACACAGGATGTATCCAGTACTGTAAGTTGATTAAATATTTACTATATCTCGTTCTACGATATAATAATCTATTAAAGTAACGTTTGTTGAATGATGGATGCCTATTTCTTCCGCCAAAGCAAAAAACTTATTGAATTCGGTGCGATAAGGCCGGCACCGGCTTCGGTTTTGCTTGTGTGTGTGCAAACGCCCTTAGGTTACCTGACATTTTTTTAAATTAAGTTTTATTTTTTAAATTTTTTATTTTCTATGGAGGGAATTGCGTAGAGTAGCTTCTTTGACCATAAAGTACCACCTGAAGCTCACAACTCGTGGTGCCTGTGTTCTCCCGCATGGGACCGCATTTGGATCTGCAATTTCTTTAACTTGGTCCAGGCCTCTGCTGTGTACATTCTTCTCGATGTCAGTTGGTCAACTATGGTTCTCGGGCACTCATGGTAATTTAGCGTTATGGAAAGAGTGTCAAGTATAGGAGCAAAGTGTATCGACTTAGGAGCTTGTCGAATTGAATGTATGGAGTAGGGAAGAAAGAGGTTGATAATTATTTTTTAAAAAGCACAAAGCAGAATATTCAAGACGTCCATCTTTAGCTGGTATGTTTTCAGCGGCATCCAAACAAGACGCAGATGGCCTTCGTGCCTTTTACAACATTTCTTTGCTTATTACTAAATCGGGAAAACCGCACACGATTGGGGAAGAATTGATACGGCCACCTGTGAGTTGAGGTTCTGCATACTGTACTGCACAAGCCTGCGTCTGATATTATTAAGAGAATCCCACTTAGCAATAAAACAGTACAGAAGCGAATCGACGAAATGTCCGAGGACGTGGAGAGTTCTCCAATTTTTTGAAGACTGCCGAATTTTATTTACAGCTTGATGAATCTACTTTACCAAACAGTGATTCATTACTTCTTGCTTACGTTCGCTTCATTAAATGTGAAAAAATTTGCCAAGAATTACTATTCGCAAAAAATTAGAAACTGATAATAAAGGAAAATCTATATTTGAAGTTTTGGAACACTATTTTGAAGAAAAAAGTATTCCTCCGAATAATATTGTGTCCATTGCTGCTGATGGTGCTCCGGCAATGGTTGGACGATACCGAGGGCTGATTTCATATTTGAAAAAGGCAGTACCAAATATAGTCGCCATGCATTGTGTAATTCACAGACACCATTTGGTTGCAAAAAACCTAAGTGATCGCCTTCACTGCTCGCTGCAGTATGTAATTACCGCAATTAACAAGATCAGAAGCAATGCTCTCAATAGTAGATTATTTGGAAAACTTTGTGATGAAAATGCCGAGGATTTCAATCGTTTACTATTGCACACAGAAGTTCATTGGCTGTCGAAGGGTACCTGTTTAACAAGATTTTATGACGTTTTTGACTCCATTATAACGTTTTTTGAAAACAAAGATATTTCATTAAGAGAGAATTTATTGAGATATAAGAATGATATAGCTTATTTAACTGATCTATATCATAAATTTAATGAAACAAACCTATGGCTGCAAGGAGATAATTTGAATTTGATAATTGCAAAGTCATTTATTTGTGCGTTCATGTCAAAACTTGCCTTGTACAAACAGAATGTGGGAGGAAGACAATTCTATCAGTTTCCAAATCTTTCCTCTGTGGAAAAAAATGATGAAGATATTTTAGTTTTTTTGTCAACATTTGGAAACACTTAACGAAGAGTTTAAAAACAGATTTCAGGATTTTCTTAACATGACCAGTCCAGATTGGGTATTAGAATCTTTCTCAAACCTACAAACATCAGATTTATCGCTACAGGAAGAGTTGATAGAACTGTTAACAAATGAAGAATTAAAATTGAAATTAAAAAATGGGTATAAAGAATTTTGTCTAAAGCGGCAAATTCCAGTTTTATATCCTGTTTTGTGGGCTGCTAAAAAAGAAGTTTTTTATTGCATTCCCGTCGTCATATTTAGCTGAAAGGGGATTTGGTGTAGTAAGCAATTTACTAACAAAGAAAAGAAACAGATTGTCAGTAGTGGAACGCGGTGATTTAAGTCTCCTGCTGACATATATAGCACCAAATATAGAAAAATTAGTATCGTTACATCAAGCTCAGACCTCTCACTGATAATTTTAGAATAATTGTCAATATATGTTTTTAATAAAATTTTGTACAAGGCACCAATATTGTTAATATTCTTTAATAAAGTAATTTTAAAAATCTGTCCTTGTTTTTTCAGTATTTAATATAGCCCAATTCACCTAAGAGTGCTGCCATCAAATCACTGTTTGAAGAAGTGGGCAACAATCCAATTAAATTAAACCGCTATGGATTACACAACGTTGATTACAACAACAAAATACGTCGGTGCTGTTTTTTTTTTTTTTTTCAAACAGGGGGCGGTGAATATTTTTTTTTTCGAAAAGGGGGCGGTAGGTCAAAAAAGGTTGGGAACCTATGTATTAGATGAATGTTTTATCTCATTCTCTTCCTTTTAGAATAGTCTCCATTTTAAATCAAAGGATATTATAAAGGTGTTGTTTCATTGTATGTATTGTTTTTATTTGGCTTGAACCTACTGGGAAGAATTCCATAACCCAACTTTTATGTCTTCATCCCAGTTTCCAAATGTCCTAATTGTATATATCATCTTGTATCCTAGTCTACCTCCCACCTACCTTGTCACAAATTAATCCCTGTGCTTGTATTCGAGTACTTAAAACCTAATTTTTTGACAAATGAAATACAATTTGTCAGGCTAGTGTGAAGCAAGGGTTTTCCTCAACACTGCTTGAAAATAATTTAATTATGACCGGTGGCTCTGGTACCTATAATATTTAGTTTTTCTGTTTCTACATGGTTGATTAGTACATCTACAGTGAAAGATTTTAAAAAAATGTTAAACACTGTCCACAAATTTTAAGTTCAATGAAAAATTATATTTAGTTAAATGTGCCTTTACAAATTTTGGTTCCAGTATTTAAAATCTGGATAACACGTCAGACTATTAGTTCCAAATGAAGATTACAGGTTGAGCACATTCATGAGAAAACAAAATTCCCCCCCATCTCCCTTACTATCAAGGCATACTGAAGCACACTGCTAACACCGAACTCTGAGGAGGCATTGCTTGCCCTGCCGTGGACCAAACTCGTTGAAAACTAAGAAGAGATTGACAAAAAGTAAAGATTGCTGACTTCTATTTATCGACTTATTTGACCTTGTGACATCAGCCTGTGACTTTAAAAATTCATATCTAATTAGCTGCTTAATATTTTGAACTATAATGATACATGTCTCATTGTACAACTTGACTCATGATTTTGAATCATTACTTTTTCTTCAAGAATGTTTCTAATATTTAAAATTTAAATTCTATCACATCACTGCCTCATCTAGACAACTGTGTTTTAGGATGGGGAAAAAGTTGCTGTGGATTTGAAAATGGAGGAAATACTAAGTAGCTGGTTTCATTACAACATCAGAGGATATCATTCAGGGATAGGAGTAGAAAAATCAGAGGAGGACACATAAGGCAAGTGGTAGGAAGAGGTTTCGAAATCCTACGTATAAGTAATAGAGAGCAAACTAAAAAACTGGAATTAATCTTAAGGATGATATGAGAGAACTAAGAAAGCTAAAATGGCATCAATGGGCTGGTGTTGATAACATTACTACAGATGTATTAAAGATGGTAGGAAATGAAATTATACCTTTTTATGTAATATTGTTTAGATTGAGTTTTGGACTTGCTGCTTACCAGAGGACTGAAAAAATGCCATAGTGGTACCAGTCCATAAAGTAGGTGAGATAAATAGGGTTGAAAATGACAGGCCAATTAGTCTGACATCAATGGCAGGGAGTTTATGGATAGATTGGTAAGCAACTACACCAGAAATGTTTGTGAGGGAAGGATCTTGTTTGCTAAACAGCAACATGGCTTAAGAATGTTCATGTGAATCTCAGAGGGCTATGTGCAACATATTGCTCATAAAATGGACAAGGAAGACCAAGTTAATAATGTAGCATTGGAGTTCTCCAAAGCATTTGACAGAGTGAGCCATAAAATGACAGTAGATAAGGTAAAAAATAATTGGAGTGGATGGAAAAATGACATGCTGATTGGAGTAATTCTTAAAAGCTAGAAAGCAAAACTGGAACCAGTGTCAGAGCTGGTGCCAAATGAAATGGTAATCAAATTAGAACCATCACACATAGTCTGTTCTAGAAAATTTGCCAGTTGAGTGATTGATACTGGAAAAGGCAACCAGTGATGAACTCAACAATTGAATGGCAGCACGATCCCAGCCCTTTCCTTATGCACAATTTTCCACACTGATGCCATTGACAGATAGGCATTTATATGATACAATCTCAGTCACAACAACTTTCCCCTTAACTTTATGAAGATAAGTAAATACTCACAGAATACTGTAGCACTGGTGGAAAGTAAACCATGTTTGTGCTGTTTCCCAGAAAGCATATATATATGTATTGTGTGTGTGTGTGTGTGTGTGTGTGTGTGTGTGTGTGTGTGTGTGTGTGTGTGTTTCCTTCCAGATATATCGTCAATACAGGATGTACACAGTACTTTTTATTTATTAAATATTTTCTGTACCTAATTCTAAGGTATGATAATACATAGAAATAACATTTGTCGAATGCTGCACACATCTTCTTTCTGTCAAAACTTAAAGCCTAAAGCATTTGGTGTGAACAGGTCACTGGCTCCAGCATTGCTGGTGTGTGTAGAAATGCTCTCTAGCTGGCACTGGAAACTGCACTAGCTCCATCTCCCATTTTGCCGATGTGTGTAAAATAAGAGGTAGAAGTAAATATAAAAGTGCCACAGGGTAGTTTATTGGGACCACTGCTGTTCATTGTTCCAAGGAATGATTGTGTTGATGGCTTGAAGTTAGATTGTTTGCAGATGATATGTAATATAATAGGATTAAAACTAGAGAGTACTGTAAATATCTACAGGAGGATATGAACAGGATATTTTAATGGAAATGAAAATAAATGCCAAGAGCAGTTGTATCACAAGGTACACAGAAAAAAAGTAAAGGTTTTATAAGATTATAGGATAGAGAAGGAATTAATTTTTGAAAATAAATATCTTGGCATAGCAATACAATACATTTTCAAAAGCTCACAACATAAGAGACCAGCTTGTGGGATGCGAAAAGTTGTCAGTTTGCAGACAAACAATTAGAAAATAAAACAAAACGGATGCATACACCAGAAGATGCACTGTCACAGAATAACATGCACATTAATTATATCAACTACATTCAAAAAAACTACTACTACTATTTTGTAGACACCTCAGATAAAAATTCTTCAATGGAGTAGAAGTTGTAAATTAAAAATTCTTATATTTTTTCCTGAATTTAATCTTATCCATTGCCATATATTTAAGATGTATTTGGAACTTATTGACAGTAAACTCAATTGGGCAGGACAGTCAGGACAGGTGGTAGAAAGAGGTTTTAAAATCCTCCAATAATTGAAGAGGATAAAATGCGGTTGTTCTACAGTAGTGAGTGAAACAAGTTACAAAACTTTTTTAAGAGCCACAACCTTTGATTCAAATTGGGACAGCCAGAAAGCCATGGCTCCCAACAGAGGATAGTGTACCAGAAGTAGCACCAATGGAGGAAGCAACCAGTCTGAGTGTGGAGGTCATCTGAAGTAGAAACTTCCCTTCTCCCCGTGGCACCAGTGGTGCATTAATCAGACAGCAGAGCCTGCAGTCTCAGCCAACCTTCAATCCAGGAGGCAGCAAGGTTGCAACTCCAAGATCAAGCTCCAGAAGAAGGGAGCAATGACAGCTGTAGATCAGTGATTTCAATATCCAGGCTTCCGGCATCGGGCGTAGGACTACTGCAACCAAGTGTGAAGTGTCTGCTTTGGGGGAAACCACAGCATCTTGGTTTGCACACACCTGCATGAAGCCACACCGATGTGTGCAAACTGTGGTGCTGACTATGCTGCCAGCTATGGGGCTGTCGCTTGAAGCAGAAGCATCATACCACCGCTAACAGGAGCAGACTTAAGACTAACTGCACCCGCCCTACAACAGACACAGGGCAGTGAGAACAAGTAGCCAAACAAGCCCGCAAGCCCTGCTGCAGCCCCCCCCCATGCCACAATGTATGGCCTTCAATGTCAAGCTGTTACATGTCCCGACCACAAGTCAACGCAAGGATACGTCCCTACAAAGAATGTACCAGAGGCACGCTGTCCGCGAAGTGACATCCAATGAGAAGAGCAAATAGGACATAGGTGATTTCAACAATGCAAACAAACAACTCCTATTAACCCAGCAGGTATTTTTAAATAATAAGGGCGTCATTGACACCCAAAACCATTTTTATCCCCTCAAAGTGTAAATAAAAACAGAACATAAAACCCAAACACTATGAAACATAGTAGCAGAGCCACTGATTCAGCAGCAATGCACAAACATAACCATTGAGACACACACACACACACACACACACACACATTTCAATCAGACCACTGATTGTATATAATGGAGTGATGTCAGACTCACATTTTCGAAATAGAATTCAGGAACTAGAAGTAGAGATGGGCAGGTCCAAGAATTTAATGGAGTAGGGGTTTGGATGTACATCCAGTGCTGCAGATCTACATCCATCTTCCATGTCCGGATTACCTGTATGGGTCCAAACCTACAAGTCATGTGAGCGAAGTGTATGACGGATGTAAATCTGACCAAGGTGAACTGCACCATGACTTATATCGTGTTGATCCATTAATTTATGAAATCGAAGAATACCAAATGTGTGAATTTTGTTTTATTTTTATCTGAAACTCACAACTGTATGTAATATTATAAAATCACTATATTCAGATGGATAATGATCAAATTAAAACAAAAATTGCTGTGGGCTTCTATAAGAAGAAAATTTAATCATTTTTATTAGTATTATAAGTATTGCCACAAAAAAAAAATGAAAGCAAATTTCTTTGTTAACTAGTAGTTTGATTTTTAGTAAAAAAAAAACTTTTAAAGAATAAACATTTTGAAATAATTATTAATTAATATCCTACTTAAGAAACAATTTATTATAAATGAATAAAAAACAAAACCACATGCATAACTTATTTTAAATTGTGAGTGAGATATTACATGAGACTGGGTCTTGCTGGCACTCGATTTCAGGCACAAGGGTGTGAGAAGATTTTCTTTTTTAGGTAAGGGTGTCAGGAATTGGAATGAGTTACCAAGAGAAATGATGAAAAATTTACCTAAAACTTTGAAAGAATTTAAATATAAAATTTGTAGAGGGCAAATGTAAGTGGGTGAAGGATAGCAGGAAGATGGATGTGTAGGGAAATTGCCACCGGAACCTGTGCTCCATTGCAATTAAATTAAATTAAATAAAATGTATAGTATTTTGTTCTTTATATTATGTGAGACTGTTCTGATTGAGTGTGTAAAATTTTGTCACACACATGCTAAATTGAGTGTGATACCATGCATTTTCATTAGATGACATTAAAATTTTATGTTGTGCCAGCAACTGTAAGGGGTTTATGAGCTTTCAAAATGTTTATTTAATTCAGTGCAATTACAAAAACTTTTAAATTATTTGTAATTCCTTTTGAAATTATTTCCCATATAGTTGCAAGCATTTTTACAACAGTTTTGATTGTTTGTATTAATAATCGATTGTTTGAACCATTGTTAGACGTTCTAGAAACGGCTGAATGTGCCTTTTTTATGTATGATTGTAAAATATTGCTCTATAAATGGCCAGCAGAGTGGCTCAGAATAATGCTACATAATCATTATATATATGCCTTGGAAACTCTCAGAAAAGAGACCAATCTTCATTATAAACTTTCTTATCCAATAAATAGATGTTAAATGCACCATCTGCTTTCTCGTTTAAGCTTTCATCACAATTGAAAAAGTTAAAAACTCTAGAATGGAATAATAATCAAAATGGAAGTGAGAAGTTTAATAAGACTACAAAGAATTAAAATTACAAGTAACATTCCATGCTTATTTGGCACATAAAGCACTCCTCACCTTAAAAGCATGCCATAAAATATAAAGACAAATAATAAACTACTACCGGGTTTCAGCTGCCCATAGACATTTAATAGTTATTGTAATTATCTATTAGTAGTTAGTGATTAAGAAATAGTTTTTCAGTTATAATCTTATCTTTAAACTGAACTGTAATCCAGTCACACTGTGACATTAAACTCTTCAAAACATAGATATCAAATCCGAACTGTAATGAAAAATTGTGTGAGAAGTATGATTAGCTCCAGGCAGTAGCGGATCCAGGGGAGGGAGCAGGGGGCTAGGAGCTCAAGCTCCCCCAAAAGTATTTAGGCCCACCCGCGACAGCATAATTTTTTAGATTCGGAGACTTTATCCGCGACTTGCCTCCAGGTCCGACACACAGTTCCAGCTCCACGGTTGCTGATGCGACCGTGGTTCAACCTGCAGCCACAAGAGACCTGTGGCGCGCCGATACAGGTCCGGCCAGATACATACCTGACAAGCGCTCAGATATACATCCATCCCTAGTGCAAGTGATATGAGTCCGCGGAACCATATCCATCCAGACCTACCCATCTCTAACGAGAGGGGATTTTTTGCGTGGAAATTATCACAGAAAACAATTGGTAACTGACATGGTGAAAGAACTCTGTTGGGAATCACCAGAAGAAATAATGATTGTAGAAAGCTTATAATTGTGATGATGCATGATTGGATATTGGTAGAATGATTAGGAGTGGTCCACTCTTTACCATTATTATTGGCCGCTGCTGTCAAATTCTATCACTCTTATTTTGCACAATCTGACATCAATATCATTCCAGGAAAAAGTAACACAATACAGGCTCCACCTCCTCACAATCTCATTGGTGGATATTTCATTCAGAGCCTCCTATGCTTCAGATTTTTCATTTCCTTAAGTCAGTGTAAGAAACAATTGGCTAACAAAGGAATTAATTTCCTCCCACTGAAGATTCTTATTGGCAGGGTAGTTCATCAGCATTGCAATACATTTCTATAATACTTTACCAAACTTCAGATAGTGAAACGTATCCCAAAAGTTGTAATTAATGGGATTGCATTAAAGCTTGGCAAGATACAGATTCAATGCTTCATATTACTTCGGTTGATTAGCCTAAAACTATAACAATAACTATTTTTATACTGGTTTTGATAATTCATTCAGATAATATTTCACTCACAATGTGGTCAGTGCACAAACCAGGGGATAATCATGTTCCAGGAGGTAGAATTTTTAGTACTACGAAACTACAGAAACAATAAATTATTTCAGAAAAGTGTCTCTCCAAGACAGATTGAATGAAACAGTCTTCCTTCGCAGCATTGTATACACCTATACAAGTAAGGAAGCATCGGGAGTGCCTTGGTGCTGTGGTTAGTGTTCTGGGTTTCTGAGCAAGCAATTCCTAGTTCAAATCCAAGTATTTCATATTTTTTAAATTTACTTTTATTTCCTTTTTAAATGTTCCAAAACTGCACATTGCTCATGAGTATAATGTATCCTTGATTCTTTCTTAACTGCATCAGGGAATAACATAATCACAACTGAAAGAGTTCAATGTTTCTTAACCAACTGCCGACATAAGCATGAAAGATTTGCAGCAGCAGCACTGAAAGAAAGCTACACGGATTTCAAGCTGCGCCGAAATCTCATCAACTGTCCCATTTCAAAAGGCATGCATGTTTCCAAAATAATTATTACACAGTAGAACGAACATCATGTTTCAGAAACAAATAATTTATTATTGGAATTATTTCTCTCATTCTGTAGGTGGACGATAATGATTATGCATTATATAAATAAATGAGAGTAAATGTCATAGAACTAAATATTAGTACCATAACAAATTAAATGACCATTGTGACTCAAAAATTTACAACCAGATTATTATCATAGGACAAACATAAATTCTTTTATAACTGGTATAAGTAATTAATGCTCATTGATTTTAGGGTTTTGAGGCAGGGAGTTTTCAAATTACCTTTTTTCCATTTTCTAAAATGCTGTTAGTAGTTTTTGACACTTCCTTTATGAGCTTTACAGAATTGAGGTTTATTGAATAGTGGGGCTAAATACTCATTACTTAACAAGGCATGAAATTTCCTGTGTTATTCTTTGTTTGGAATAACATAAAGGTTAGGGATTGGAGTAAGTTACCAAGGGAAATGATGAATAATTTACCGAAAACGTTGAAAGAATTTAAAGTTAAAATATGTAGAGGGAAAATATAGGTGAATGCAGGAAAGGGGGAAGATAGGTGTTTAGGGAAATTGCCACCGGTATGTGTGCTCCATTGCAATTAAATTAATTTAAATTTTTTTAAAAAATTGAGAATTTAAGAATGCAAAATGTTAGTTTAGCAGTACAGGTAGCTTTAAGCCTATAAATAACATAAGTTTATTAAAAAGAATATTAAATGAGACTATTATTGCTAATCCTACCCGTTAACAATTTTTTGATAGTTTATAAGCCAACATTTTTTTTTTTTTTCTCCACTCTTGGAAACTTAAAGCTTAATAAATACTTCCTCCCTTTTCTAGCAACATGTGTGCAGCAAAATTGAACATCCTCTAATTTTTGCCTGATGTTACAAAAGGAGGTGTTTTGAATATAAAGTATAGAATTACATGTGAGATTGTATGATGGGCCAACATTAAACACAATAGAGAGGAAAGGTCCAAGCTGTTCACTATGCCTCAATCTCTCTTTTTTTATGTACAATGATTATAATGACTGGTAAATTTTTCCCCACATTGCAGTGATACAATAAACATTTATATAGTCAAACCATTGATTTTAACAGGTAAAAAATTACCAATTCAGTTAAAATATCATGTTATCTTGGCATTTATTTGAACGCTCAAATTTAAACTAAAATGAGTAAGTGCTGGCAATCGCAATAAATACAAGTAAACTGTAAAAACGTATATTTTTATCATTTAGATATTGTTTTTGTTTCAGCCAAAGTAGCCAAAATGGTATTAACTTAAATAACAGTATGCCTACAGCAAAACCTGAAAGTAAAGAAGCAGTGGTTGAATGGTTCCGTTCTAGTGAAATAGCAAGGAGAGCTGGTCTAGAACAATTCTCCAACCAGGTGACTCCTTGGTTCCATGGTGAGTTGTTGTTCTGTTTCTGCTCCTTTCACAATTGACAATGGTAATCTTGTAACAAGCAATGATAACAATCACTACATAGTTGTGGAAGTATAGCTTACCCCTGATAATTTAATATTTTTAAAAAGAAAAATCACCACTGAACAGAATTTTTAATGAATTATTGTCAGATATTTATAACTTGCTTTATTTTTACATCTTCTACATGTTCATAGAAAAAAAATACTGATATCTTGTATGTAGTAAATTTGATACCATATCTTGTATATATTAAATTTGGTGTATCTTCCAATGGTATTCTGGTAATTTGAGCCTACTACAACAGTGATAGAGAATGCAGAGAAAATATCTGAATCATATGTAAATAGCATCTAACATGTCAAAATAACAGGCAGAAAGCAATGTTCTAGCAGTTGTTTAGCATAATGTAGTTGTTATCAAATAACTCTCATAACCATAAAATTTTTTAGTTTATAACAGAGATATCTACATTTACTGAATATAAATAAACAAAAAGCACTAATAATTAGAATTTGAATGCTATACATACTTTCCTGGCTTGGAAATTAATTTTTTCAAGGTTGCTTAACTAAATAGAATTGTTACTAAAGGCCTACACCTCAATTTTGTCGTAACATCTCTTGCTGCAAGTAGTCCAGAAGCGAATGCTGGGCACATGATGTCAGCATTACAGACACAATGAACATAATAGCCTTTTCTTATATAGTATTATAATATTAGTTAATTGTGTTTATGAAATTTAAAATGCTTGCTGTCCCTTTTGTTTCTATCTCGAGCTAAAATGAGATTTTCATAAATCTGTGGCATATTTCATCAATTTATATGAACGGGGGATAGAACAAGAAATGACAATCAGTTTGTAAGCAGAACAGACAAATGCCTTGTATCAAAGGATAAACACTCATTTCTCAACTTCAAAATGTACCTAAAATCATACTACATTACAGGTAAACACTCCACTTTTCAGATTTTGTTACTATTGTTTTTGACTACATAAGATAGTTATTTATATTTTTTCAGTTTTTTTAAACGAAGCATGTTAGAATTCACATAAAACATAAATCAAACCACTACATCTTAGATTAATAGTCCAATAAATTGTGAAACTTGTTTTACGGTAAATGTTACAACGATACTAAATTGTATATCTCTGATAGAATCCTAACTAAAGTTTCTGATTAATACAGACATTAAAACTATACCACATTTATGTAGAATATTTCCTCTTCATAATAAAATGCATAATTTTCACATAGCTTTATAAACATTTGATTTTGTTAATTTATAAATTACATTACATTAAAAAATACAGAGAATGACAAATCAAAAGTTTCCGATAGCCGGGGAACACAGGAAATAAGAAAGTAGCTAAAAGAAATGAAATCATAACATTTAAAAATCACTAACAGCAGTTTCATTATCACCAATATCAAATTACATGACATTTAAGACTTTTCCCTTCTCCACGATAATAATTGTCACTCGAAAATTAATTTAAAAAAACAGTAAACGTATTACTTCTTTTGTCTAGATCAGTGTAGGTGAAATACAGGCCAAATGTTAGTTATGTATAATTTTGTTTTCTATCCAGTACCTTTTGTTTATATATATATATATATATATATATATTTAAGCAATGAAAGCAGCAAAAAATAAGGAAAGTACACCTACCACTCACTACTGGGAACATAGAACAGGGTAGGACTTGGAGAACAGGGTGGAAGTAGTGGGGATGGAATTGAGGAAGAAAATAAAATGAAATAAATGATAAGTAATTGGAGAAAAACTATATCATTGGTGAAGGTTGAACATACAAAAAGATGCAATGTATAAAATAAAATTATAATAATAAATACATCAGAGAGCAGTAATGGAATAAACACACATAGAACAAGTGATGGGTTTACTGATAGTGTATTATCAAAGGTTGAGACCAGATTGACACCTTGTGTTCAAGATACGCTGTTAAGCTAGTTCTCATCTACAGAATTCTAAAATGGTAGTAGACTGTTACAGTTGTGGCAACTGGTATTGGCTGCCAATGGATGGTATATGATGCAGGTGTAAACTGTTCACCTGTGGCCATTGAACAAAGCTGGTTGGTGGTGAACCTGACATGCAGTAGATGCAGATAAGTTGGTATGTACAGGACCGGATTAAGACAGCGCAGGACCCGTAGAAAATGTGAAAAAGAGTCCCTTGATTTTTGCCGTTTGGGGGAAAATTGGAGCTAAAAAAAAAAGTTTGCCCATCTAGCCTAGGTGTGGGCCCCCGTAAGAGGTGCAAGGCCCCCTAGAAGGCGCGAGGCCCGTAGCATTTGCTACCTCCTGCTATGTGGTTAATCCGATACTGGGTATGTAACATTTCTGATGATGGAAAGATCTCCCCTGCAGTCAGATTGAAATAGTTTATGGTAGCTGGATGCATGCAGTGGGTTTTACAGCAAGATTTGTTGGAAGAAAAGAATCCATGTGGTGATGTGGGAGAATACAAAAGGGGGGGGGGATTTGTGGACCAATATATCCTTCAAACTGATTGGTCTGCTGAAGCTCTTCTGGGAGGCCGTGAGTAGGATTTTTGGGAGAAGTGTGCACATTTAAGGGCTTGAAAGTGGGAAGTCAAGACCACATCACAGGATCTGTTTAATGAAATCAAGACCAGAAGAGAACTAAGTGATGAATACAGGGTTATGATTGAGTTTTAGAGATGCAGGACTAGAATAGTTGTGTGGATGGTGGGGCAACATAAGTAATTTGTTTCTGTACAAAATCAGAAGGGAACCAGCAGAAAAGTGAAAACTTGTGATAGGTTTCTGGAGTACCTGGAACAAATGTGTCTGGTGCAAATAACAAGCTGTGAGAAAGGGAACATGTGGTGTTGATAGGATAACAAGGAAAAAGCGGTGGATTCAGTAGATGAAAGTTTGAATTGCCTTATTCTAAACTGAATTTTGCCATGCTGGTTGTCACACTCTACTGTGGTAACAAAGTGATACCACCGATGAAGAGTGCGGTAGAATGTTGGTGAATCCTATACCA
Organism: Vandiemenella viatica; assembly: GCA_031002005.1. Taxonomy (NCBI): domain Eukaryota; kingdom Metazoa; phylum Arthropoda; class Insecta; order Orthoptera; family Morabidae; genus Vandiemenella; species Vandiemenella viatica. Next base: position 353,046,293 of record JARYHS010008074.1, read on the forward strand.
TGGTGGAAATTGGGAATTGGAGAAAATGCGAATCCCTTGGGTAGAACCAATAGTTTTTGTTCTTAAAGGGAAGTGAAAGAAAGATTGATACAATACTGCCAGCACTAAACTGGAAGTTCGGTGGGGCTTGTGGGTTAGTTGGTAGAGAGCTTTGGAGGAGTAGATTGAAGCAAAGCATCGGGTTCTGGCAATCAGGGGAGGAGTTGGAGTGTGCTGTGCAGGGATGGAGCGATAAAGGAAGGATAGATCTAGAGCAAGATAGCTTTCAAGCTTGAACTGATGTTTAGTTTGTATTGTGCCTGCATTTGTCTGCACAGTATCAAGATCTGCAGAACAATACAGAAGAGGTGAGGGGATGAAAGAGAGAAATTTTTTTGGATGGGGATTAGTTTCTTAGAATGCAGGTTGGCTTTGTGTATTTACTGGTGGAGAACAAACTTTCTCAATTTACTTAACGATAACCAATCCATCAATTTTATCCTCACATAATCACATACATTTAATATTCCTCAATGTGGGAATTTCCCTACTGCAGGATGCTCTTCATACCTCTATTCACATCAATCCCACTTATTTACAAAAAATATCTGCTCTTTGACAATTGTCATCCCTTCCACATTAAACATTCCGTTCTTTACTGCCTTTTCATCTGCATCAGGTGCATCTGTTCTGATCAACAATCTCGTTCCAGATATTCTCAAAACCTATCACAATCCCTCATTTTCCACTGCAACCCCCCTGATCTTATACAAGAGCAAATTTTTTGTACTGCTACCTACCCTCCACATAACAACTCTCATCCTGCAACTCTAAAAACTGACTATAAACTTCATTACCTAGTTCTCTCCTAATCTTGATCCTGAGATGTTAACATGGCTTTTTGTATTACTTCCCTGAAAGCCATATCCTTCTCCCCAAAATCCTACCCACTGCCCCCTACAAGTGCTTCAGCAGACCACCAAATATCAAGAATACGTTGCCCCATAAATATTACCCTTTGGATTTACCCAAAACACTACATGGATCATTTCCATACAACAGACCTAACTGCAAAACTTGCCTCATATATCTAGCTATCATGACCTATTTCAATCTGACCCAGGGAAATCTTTCCCATCATCAGAAATGCTACATGCTCCACAACATACTTCATATACCAACTTATCTTCCTCCATGGTACTAGTTCTTACACAAGCCTCATCATGTACCAACTCTGTCAGAAAACATTCTACACCTGCAATACACACCACCCATTGCCAACCGCTGTCAGTTCCCACAACTCTAACAATTTTAACAATTAGATGACTATGAACAATTTTGCGGCGGCAATGCTGTAGAAAAACTTTTTGGCCGCATCAAAATTGAATCACCTGGCAACGTTTTGGAATCTTGCTACACTTCCATTGTCAAACCCCGCTTAACATCACTGAAGTCTGCCACACGGTATTCTATTATATAGGGCTACCAGCCAGGAGTGGAGGGGAAAGCATGTGGTGGTGCAGTCTAGTTGGGCACAAACACACTTGAAATTATTTCAGAACAAACATTAATCACATTTAGAGGTGAGACATATGTTTTCATCTGTAGAGAGTGAACAATGTGCTTTCCCAATCCTTCCTTATTTTTAGGTAGACATGTTCACAAAATTTTGTGCTGTTTGGCTGATTACTTTTGTTAGTCTTATTTACATAGTACATGAAATTCATTATTATTTTTGGTTTAGGTCTAATATCAAGGCAAGAGGCAGAAGCACTCCTACAAGATAAACCAGTTGGAACTTTCCTTGTCAGAGTTTCTGAACGCATTTGGGGATATGCTATAAGCTACAAGGACAATGATCGCTGCAAGCATTATTTGGTTGATGCATCCAATGGCCATTATCAGTTTCTAGGGGCAAATCAGCTTAGTCACAACACACTTGGTTTGTATTCCATCACTTAGACTGTAGATATTCATTGCTTTCCTTGCCTCCTTCATGACTTCCATAAAAAGTATTGTTCTTTCTATCATTTCCTGATTCACATTGATGACAAAGGTTCAGAAATTTGTACATAATTATGTTATGATATGAAATTTTATTTCTACAATTCAATGTAACATTTTCCATCCTTCTATATTTTTATGCATTCTGTTGCATTAAATCCAATAAACATTGTTATTACACTACCATATTAGACTAACTGAATGACTAAGCACAAATTTATTAAAGTTTTTGTTTTAAAAAGCTCGTTTTAAACAGGAAATCTTCAAATGCTGCACAGTCTAATAGAAGCAAAACCTCTCGTAAATGATGTCTTAATACCTAGTTGAGAATTAAGAATTACTTCCTCTATATATTATGTTTATAAAAGTTAATATCTTATTACAAATTTTAAATCATTACCACATCATTGTTAGATGTTTCTAATTTCCAGGTGATATGATAAAATATCATGGAGAATATCCTATAACCATGATGGGTGCAGAGAGACTGCTTTCACCTTGCCCACGCACTGAAGTACCAAGTATTTTCAAAGGACTAATTCAAAATATTTGGTGACTCAAAAGCAATTTTTGTGTCTAAATAATGTAAATTATAAGTCAGTTTGCCATTTTCAAAGAAGAAAAATGTAAATATTTGTGTTCATATGAATGTTAGCATGTAAGATTTACATTATGCAAGTAGACTAATTTGGAGAGTAAGGAAGCTTCTAAAAAATTACTGACTTCGTTCAAAAGCAAGATTGAGAGATGTTTCAGTAAAACAGCAAAACAATAATCAAGTATTCACAAAAATTTGACATTCTTAGAAACAAACATAATAAGCAAATATTATCTAGCATTAAAGAAAATTTGTTGTACTAGAATTTATCCTTGCTCTAACTTAGAATGTGTGAGTACTGAATAAATGTATTTGAATCTATTAATAATGTCATACATTTTATGTGCTGTGTTAATTTTTTGCGAGTAATCTTTTCTTTTACTACTTGATAGAAAATTGTAAAATATTTCAATATAATACTTTTCCTGTATATTCATTTCTGAAAATACCCATACTCCAAATGCACATACTCCAAATTACCAGCATTGAGTTCCACATCTATCTTCCTCGTGTGGGCACTACTGATCCAGGATTGAAATAAGTTACCAAGAGAAATGATGAATAATTTACCAATGTTGAATGCATTTAAGGTTGAAATTTGTAGGGTGCAAAAATAGGTGGCTACAGGAAAGGAGAAAAGGGAAATTGCCATTGGAGCATGTACTCCACTGCAAATAAATTGAATTAAACTTTCATGTTTAATTATCAACAAAAATTAAAGGTAATGAACTGTGAGTCACATCTGTAAATTATTAATGAGCAACTTATCATTGTCTTTGACAAATGTTTATAGCAGAATGAAAAAGAGATAAAATCACTTCCGTAGAGAGTAAATATTTTTTAAAAACGTGTTAGTCAAAGATTAATTCTGTATGGTAAATCATATAATTATCATTATTATTAGAGAAGGAAGATGAGCGCAACAACATCAATAAAGATTCAGACTGTGAAAAACAAATAGGAACTTGCCAAAACAATCAAAATAATTGACAAAATATAAATACAAGAAATATTATTTGTATATTGTGATATAACTACTACCATAGTGGCAATATTTATATTAAATTCTTTTGCTGTGTGAAGTCATGAATGTCTTCCAATAATTTGTAATAAAAACTTCCACACTTCCTTATTTCCGAAATAAAATGCTAACCAATGCTCATGATCAGAGTATAAAATTAAAATCTGAGTATAAAAAGGCAAAAGTATGCAGATACAAGAAAAGAGAATAATGGGTGTGTAGGGAAATTGCCATCGGAGTGTGTGCTCCATCAAAATTAAATTAACTTTCTTTCCTTTCACATACCACTCATTATACCTCTCTGAATATGCATGCTGACATGCTTGATAGTGTATACCTTATAAACACAAGCACACTCTTTACTTGCCTTCTCTCTTCCAGTACCTCAGATAGTGATTTTTGAAATTTTCTACAAACAAATCTATCTGCATTCCTTTGAAAGTCTTTCAACCTGTGTATTTGATAACAAGAATGTTGATTACACACTACTGCCCTATTCTCAAGCCTGACCGAGGATTTGTATCCCTGTCACACACTTACACAGCACATTCCATCATCACTCTCTCAACAACAAAATCTTCTCGGGTGTCCAGCCTGATGGTGGTGTAAAAACATGACATTTTGACAGCTAGCTGTGCTGTCTTCATCAGGTATCTTCTAGTTGTCACAAGCGTGCTGTCACTGCCTCAACAGTTGAGTGACAGTCAGCTTGCAACAACTAGAAGATCCTTGATGAAGACAGCAGAGCTAGCTGTCGAAACGTTGTGTTTGGACACCCGAGAAGATTTTGTTTCATCAGTACGCCGGGAAAGTCTCCACTCACACATCACTCTCTCTGATTGATTCAGCATTTTTTGCTACCTTCCTACCACGTCCTCCGTGCGAACTATAAAAATGATTTTGTTACAAAATAATATGCCAAAATGTTTATTTTTTATGCATTCAACAAGTGATTCTCCCTCCACTTAATAATCATACAGAACATTTATTTTTCTATACATGTACATGATAAGCTGCCTTGTCTTACATTTATGTTCATTCCATTTTAATCCACAAAAACAGATTTCCCATCCATATCATTTGTAGCTTTTCACAATCCTCCCTCGATTTATCCCACTATACAATATCATCCACAAATAAACTTCAGACTGTAAACCAATAACAAAATGCATTGAAACAATGAAAAGCATTGGTGTCAATACATTACACTCTGGCTCAGTTCTGTTTTTACTTGTACTCTTCTAATTCCAAAATTTCTCTCCTGGTTATTTGGTTTCACTACTACTCTTCTAATTGCAATTTTCTGCTCTGAAGAATTTACACAGTTAGCGAACAGTAGTATCTGTGACAACTATCATGGTATCTCTCTTCTATCCATAGCAGGAAAGGCTTTTGCTATGATCCTGCTGAGCTGCCTCCAAATTAACTCGGAGAGAGTACTGCCACAACATCAATATGGATTCCATACATCGAGGGGCACCATAGACATAATTTTCTGCACCAAACAACTTCAAGAAAAGTGCAGGGAACAACAAAAGCCTCTATTTTTGGTTTTTTATGACCAACAGAAAGCCAGTGATACTGTACCTACATGTGAAATGTAGATGGCATTAAGATGATTCAGCTGCACCGAGCTGCTGATGTTCTGAGCTGTTGTCTTCAAATTACTTTGCAGACGTGAAATATGAATGCTTTAAAGCCATGACATAAGAAAATGGATTGATTTCACCAGCAGAAACTTTACTCCATTATGAGCATCAAATGGAATGATTATGTGCCAAACAATAGTCTCCGAAAGAGCACAAATGTTCACCATATTCCAAAGCGAGGAACCCTAACATTACTGATACTCGCCTTAAACAGCATACTACATTACCTCAAAGAAATTATGGTGCAAATGATATTTACAGTAGATGATATGTGACTTAGTCGCAATGTTGCTTGGGTTTCTACGAGCAAGTTGCGGCGACTTTTTTTCCTATTTCAGCTAATGCAAGAACACTTAAGTTTATTTGGAGAGTTTTGGTTGTAGATTGATGTACTACACACTATTTATAAACTATATTTCCAACAATTTATACACAAATTCAGAGAAACAAACCAAACGTTACTTATGTAGAGTGAGGGCTGGCTGGCACGTGAAGTCACGAGTGGTGTTGGCCGCGCGCCAGGCACCAAAAGCGGGCTTCAAATACTCTAAATTTTAACGTTGACTTTTACATAAAATAAGCACTTTCGTCAAAAAATAAATAGTACCCGGTAAATAACGTGTATCAATATACTACTTAATATCATTTTCAAAAAATAGTCAAATAGCCTATTCAGCTATTCTGACTTAGTAGCAGTGCTCTGTAACTGGTAAGCAGCTTTCCTCACCACATCATTCCCTTCTCTAGAAACATTATAAAATCCATTTTCAATGTCTTCAAAATGCTCGTTAAAAATAATAAAAAAACATATATTTTTGAGACCAGCGGGTCTCATATAAAGCTCAAATATTTGGCACGTACTTCTCCTTGTACAATCATAAAAAGTTTATGATGTAGGCCTTCTATATGGTGCTAATTGTGTTCCGTATTTTTGTAAATTGATTTAAATTATTTACAAACAAGTTAAGTCTGTGGCTTGCGCAATGAAAATACAAGGATTTTTTTTATATATATATTTCTCTTTAAAATTTTTTTGAACTCTGCCAATATCACACGCCCTTCATACCCATGGCTAACACACCTGTAAAGTCCATGTCCTTCGCTTTCTAATAACCTGCCAATTTCTGATGCTACAATTTGTCATTCAACGTTATCAGTTCTACCAATCCGAGAAATTTTTTGCGAATTGTATTTTTATCTTCGTTCGTCATAGAAACTGATATTTAGGGAAAATTGTTCTTTCCCAATTATGTCACACGACTCGTCTGCCAATACAATACAATACAATACAAGTATAAGCTTCTTTGCGGCCTGCATTATTCCACTTTTAATGACCAAGCCGCATAGGGCAATAATTTCGTTTTGAATCTGTAGGGAGATATACATGATTAACTTTTTCAGTATGCTTTTTAAAACTAGAACATTTGAATCAATTCTTAGTTTCAGCAGGTCTTCAAGAACACCTTGATGTTGCTCTTTACTTCTTAAAGGCAAGTCATTTGTACGGTGTACTACAGAAAATGATCGAAAATATTATAGATGACACGATTTGGTGATTGTCTTCTACTTACTTCTGGTGAGTAGTATTCATCATTACAGCGACCGGTATTTTTTCTGAGAAGTACTTAGCATCGTTAGCTGCTGACTGATGATAATGTGATGAAACATATTTTTGCAGTATTCATGGATATTTTTAAAGTGACATAAAGTTCGAGTAACAAATTAATTATAATATACTAGCAGAGGCATGATTAAATTTTTATTTCAAATTAGTGGCTTTAGCATCTACAGAAAAGTTGCAATTTTCAGGAAAGTACACAGCAGAATTTTAGCATTTCTCTCCAACACTGGACCAACTTATTCGGGCACCTAGGACAAATATATTGTAAATTCAAGAGTAATAAATATTTTATCACAAATTAGCTCGTACCCTAAATAGACGTTATAAACTTATGGTCTTCCAAACAAGTACTTACAAGTATTTACATACAATTTAAGCACTTTTTAATCCCCAATTTCTCTTAAACGGAGGCCCACCAGGCAGAACTGCTTTAGGGGGAGAAACCAGAGGTGACGTACTATTTCCCAGACTTGTTCGTTCTACAATTGCGATTTCCACACTGAAAAGCTTTCCTTGTGTGTGTTAATGGACATGAGGCCTCCGCACGAGGTCACGTCATACCTGTGGGCATGCGCCTGGCTGGCTGTAATGCGACATGCCATAGATGAAAGGAAACATTTGAGGCGATAGAATAAAACTTTCACTTTAAAAAATTAACCGTCTAAGCTTCCATTTCCCTAGTGAGGTCATGAATTAAGGTCAAACATTTTACACGTGACTCAAAATGTACTTTTTTAACAGTTTTTTAAAAAAAATCTGTTTATTTAGAAAACAATTAGCATTCAAGAAACTATTCACGAGTTCCTTGAAGTATTTTCTACAGTCAGCAATTTTTCATTAATCATTTGACAGATTAATTATTAAAAAAATATAAATCCGATAAATTGGGTAGGTTCAAAGTTATCCGATTTACTTATTTTATAACCACTAGTCCAATCACGTGTACCCGTCAGCCGCCAGAATGGTAGCATGGAGGAAGGAAAAGAGAGGATGCGAAATACATGGTTGCCAACTCAAAATATTTTTTTACCCCTAAAGCTTAAGTCCAAAACCCCTAAAATCGCCAAAATTAAGGGGCGAAACCCCTAAAAAATAAATACTATATTTTTCTTCGAATTTTCGTTAGTTGTAAATTATGCAATATTTCGAACTTTATTTCGTTTTGTTCTGATGGTCCAGAGTGTTTGAGATCATACATTTTAACATTAAACAAACTTAACAATTTAGAGGAGGATTAAATGTTACGCAACATCCACCATTTCGTCGCAATGTAAATCGGACCATTATCACATGTTGTAGCATTTCAATACATAACCTAATTATGCAACTTATTTTTAACAATATTATAGAAAGGGCGCTGTCGAAACTTGAATCGTGATTAATACTAGGCCAAACTCTGAAATGTTTACAAGAAAATGGCTAAAGAGGAGTTTATGAAGAGTATTGTCAGTGCACGAGGACCATTGACTGATGCATCTAGAAATTTCTATGGCTATATCAGGAAACTGAGCGGAAGGGAGGGTGTAGAGACACTTATAGATAAGGATGGAGAAGAAGTTATTGACGATTTGAAAAAGGCTGAGATTTTAAGTAACTGGTTCAGCGAAAGCCTCAAGGACAATGAATCAGAAACAGGAGGGTCTAATTCGGAGAACGAGCTTAACAAGACAATTAGAAATGATGATAGTAAAAAATTTGATATTCATCCTAAGGAAATCATGAAGGAAATAAGAATGCTGAAAAAACATAAAGGGGCTGGTGAAGATAATATTACTACAGATATCTTAAAGATAGCCAGATGTGATATTGTACCTTATCTTGAAATATTATTTAAATTGAGTCTGGATACTTGCTGCTTACCACAGGACTGGAAAAGTGCAATAGTAGTATCGGTACATAAAGGAGGAGTGAGAAATAGAGTTGAGAATTACAGGCCAATCAGTTTGACATCAGTGGTAGGTAAATTAATGGAAAGATTGATATGTAACCATATCAGAAATATATGTGAGGAGTGTAAGTGGTTTTCAAGCAGGCAACATGGGTTCAGGCAAGGATATTCATGCGAATCTCAGTTGGTGGGATATATGCAAGATATTTCAGATGAAATGGACAAGGGAGGCCAAATTGATAGTGCAGCATTAGATCTGTCAAAGGCGTTTGACAGAGTAAGACATTAAATGGTAGTAAATAAGGTAAAAACCATTGGAGTGGATGAGAAAGTGATTTTCTGGGTAGAAGAATTTTTAAAAGGTAGAAAACAGAAAGTTAGGGTAGGAAATGTAGTATCAAAAGAAGTGGAAGTAAAAATGGGTGTGCCACAGGGTAGCGTATTGGGACCATTGCTATTCATTATTCTAATGAATAATTGTGTTGATTGTTTACTATCTGAAATTAGATTGTTTGTAGATGACATAGTGCTGTACAAAAGAATCAAAATGATAGAGGATTGTAAACAGTTGCAGGGTGATCTGGACAGGATATCTAGTTGGGTTGGTAAACATGGAATGAAGATAAATTCAAAGAAGAGTCAGCTTATTAGATACACAAATAAAAATAAAAGGTTAATTATGAATATAAGGTGGGGAAAAATTGCTTGCTGAAGACTTGAAATGTAAATATCTTGGCATTACTTTTGATAATAAGCTTAACTGGGCAGGACAGGTAGTAGGAAAATATTTCAAAGTTCTGCACTTGTTGGAGAGAGTGATGAGGGGATGTACGAGAGAAGTAAAGGAATTGGGTTACAAAACTTTGGTCAGACCATTGCTCGAATATGGTAGTGTAGTATGGGACCCTCATTTTACGTATCAAATACAGGAGTTGGAGAGGGTGCAAAAAAGGGCTTCTAGATTTGTTTCTGGAAATTATCGCAGAATGCAATCAGTGACGGATATGATAAAGGAGCTTGAATGGGATTTGTTGCAAGACAGGAGGAGGATTAGGAGGGTCATGGGAGTGTACAGGGCACATACTGGTGATGAGGCATGGAAAGATATTGCAATAGGTATGAAAAGTAGTGCATGGAAGGGAAAAGATGACCATGACCACAAGCTGACACTCGATTTCAGGCTCAAGGGTGTGGGAAGATTCTCTTTTTTAGGTAAGGATGTCAGGGATTGGAATGAGTTACCAAGAGAAATGATGAATAATTTACCGAAAACTTTGAAAGTATTTAAAGATAAAATTTGTAGACGGCAAATGTAGGTGGGTGCAGGATAGGGGGAAGATGGGTGTGTAGGGAGATTGCCACCGGAGCCTGTGCTCCATTGCAATTAAATAATAATAATAACGTTAAAGCCAGCTGCGTCACAATCATCTGAATAAAAATCAACTGAGATGGATGTATTCCACGTTTTACTGCTCAACTGGTACTACTCGGACTCGATGTCATTATTATTATTATTTTTGAAAAAAATATGAGTATGTTGTATGTTGGGTTTGACTTGTACCAACACCTGGGTGCGAATCAGCAACCATTTTCAATATTGTTAATCAACAAATGGCATGTCGACACACAACAGCACAGATAATTCGACCAGAAATTTGTAAACAACAACGGCAACATTGTAGCACGTTGCTCCAACAACTATGTCTTTACATACAGTATGTAACTAAGTCTATTGTAATTTCTGATTTTTTTTTATATGATGAATCACAACATAGATTTTTTTACTTCAGGGGGGAAAAAAAGCCATTGAGAAGTCTGAATTCTTAGTAACAAGGTATTGTATTTAATGCTATTTTAATGCTCAACAAATAAATCAAAACGTCTAAAAAAAATACCCCAAAAATTCCCCTAAAATTATAAAGCCCCTAAAAAAGTCCCATCACGCTTGGAGGCCCCCCCAAATTTCGGGGATAAACCCCTAACTTGGCTCCCACAGCGAAATACCTCTAAGTCTGTGAAGCCTCGTGTACACACTCGGCTTCTACTGCACATGCGCGTTGGTCATAATAGATTTCCCAATACATTGCGCTGTTTGCACTGTGTTTGTTGTTCTGAATGTTTAATGTAATAATCCATCATCAAATTGCGGTTCCACGGTTATCGTACCATCCTCTTGAGGTGTCTGTGCATATTCCCCGTGTTTCTAGAGAAATCCACTATGGCGACTTCCCCACCCTACTTCTCTCTACCCGACTTAGTGAAGTTCCCTTGCGTCGCCTCCAATTTTTTCCTTCCTCCATGATGGTAGCTCACGTTAAGGTACCAACACACTGGATCGGGGGTTTTTAAAGGGAAAAGTTTCGAGTTAGTTCGGGTCCCCGCGTGCAGGCCAGCTTGATTTTGGTTTTCAGACGGTTTCGCGCAAGCAAATGCTGCTACGGTTCCCAATCTCCGCCACATGAGCTACACATTTCACTAATGAAAATAAACTTACCACAAAAAAAAAGGAACATTTGGCAATGTACCCAGGTAGAGGTTCAAAACAAAAGTTGTTTTTCAACTTCTTTTAACAGAATGGTTCTGTAAGGAGATGCGTAATGGTGAAAAAAAATCTGCGGTCATTGAAGATTTATCCCCTCCCTCCCTCCCCCCTCATTATTTGAATTGCTTCTGTTGTAGTTTGTTTGCTGCCAATAGTATTAAAACTAGATCTGCTATTGTGACCGAATTTCGGAAATGGTGAACACTAACTACTAAATTATAGGACAGTGAAACTACAAATGAGCATCTGGAAACTCTTTAAAACTGGAAAATTTTATAAATACGGCATCAACGCCAAAAGACAATAGATGATGCAGCATTGCAATTAGTGAATGCTGAAAAAAATATAAATGTAAGGGTCTTTTACCTAGATTATCGTATATAACTTTGTTTCTTGATAAACAAAATACAGCATTTTATGGACACGATAAAGCTCATGGCTCTACAAATAAATGCAATCTCACAAAACAATTCTAAGTATGGCGGTTGTATAGTAACAAAGGGTTACAAGAGCTTATTGTGGCAGCTACTCGTGCACGTGAAACGTCAACGGTGGCTTCACGGGAATACTGTGCCTGGATAGTTCGCTGCGCTATCTTGACTGGGTAGCGTTACCACGCTGGGCAGCCGCGCTCGTAAACAGAATGGCTCGCGCGGTAAAAAACCGGTATAGAGTGCTCGAACATAGCTCGCGCGGCAACAGCACATAGCATTTAGAATTTTAATGATTAGAGATTGTGCATAAACAACTTGGCTCGGTCTTGGGGGGGGGGGAGGGGTTGGCTTGAAAGCTATGGTGGTCTACGTGGGGCGGGCGCGGGGGGAGGAGGGGGGGGTACGAGCCAGATCACGTAGCTTTTCTTTCATATTATTTGTGAAAGTAAAAATGAGATACAGCACACACAGAAGCATGTAAATATTTATTTTCATCATTTAATTATCCTCGTATGTAATTCACGATAGTCTGACAAGAGAAAACAGTGCAAAATGTCTTCTGGAATCAATATGGAAAAAAGCTACGTGCTACGGCGGGGGGGGGGGGGGGGGGGGGGTAGAGACAACAGCCACGTCGGGCTACGTGGGGGGAGGTTCACAGGAAACCAAAATGGAGCTACGTGGTTTAAGGACGCTCCCTTATCATTGAGAGAGTGACAAAATAGGTAAAACTTTTCTTACGAATAACATCCAGACTGTGAACAGGAACGAACAAAAGTTTGCTTAGATTACAGAAATTTGAGCATGTAGCGTGATTAATACCGAAGAAAAAAAAAAGTAAAAGAAATGTGTAAAGTAAATAATAAATTTCCGAAACGGTTTTGTCACCGAGAATCCGGAAACAATGTTTGTGCATGAGCAGTTTTTTGGCATTCGGCAACTTAAGCCACACAGCCAGCTCTAAGTGTGTCGCGGGCAGTATTTTGTAGTATAGATTTTAGCTGTAAGAAAGGCTGTTTGCTTCCAATCCAGCGCAACGATACTCGACTCCAGTGCCAATGACGCTAGAGTTGGATTTACTCTGAGAAAGTCAACCAGCACGTCTTGCCCATGAGAAACTCATCCACTTGGCACGTGAAGTACATGAAGGAATGGCATGATATTCAGCCAATAGGAGAAGCGGGTTTCCCACTTTCAGAGCCGGGAACGCTTCTAGGTGCTAGCATCACCCCCCAGTTCGCAATGTGAATTTACGTAGGCCAGACCTATTACAAATCAAATGGGATATTTTTAGGCATTCTATCATCCTCCCCTCCGCTGGTTTAGAAAGCAACTGCTGTTATTTTGGATCCTATGATCCACTATTTCCAGTATCTGAAAACCTCTGATTTATGTATCTATCAATGTAATAATACCATGGAACAGTTTTCTATAATAAATCAAGTAGTCACATCTCTCGATATCATTCAAAGCAGTGCCTACCTCCTGATGCTAAGTAAGCTAAGTCTGTGTTTGTATTTTTATCCTATCCGGGTACCTACAGATGCCTACTGGAAACCCAAAACCTCAGCCGACAGTAAGCAAGTGCTAGGACGGACCCACCAGTGTCGCTCGGTCAACACGCGGCTTGTGATCAAGACTCTTGCAGTGTTTCAGTTTCTCCAGTGCGTTGTTCTATGTATGAACACTACAGGACGAACACGACATTAACACGCACACAACACTTAAACACCCATGCCCTCCGCCGGACTCGAACCGGGCACCTTCGGCACACCGAGCTAGTAGCACTCTAGCTCCTACGCTACCGAGGCCAGGCATGGGTAGTTCAATCCTTTAAAGTATGGGTGCATTGTAAGATAACACTTCAGCACAACTATACCGAAAAGGTTCAACTTTACAGCACAACGATGAGTACTTATAAGGAGGCGTCCATAAATTACGTGAGGTGAAATGGGGGGGGGAGTAGGATCCGGCGAAATCTCACCAAGGAGGAGGTGAGGGGGGGGGGTCAACGGAAATCTCACGTGAGGTTTTCGAAATTTTGTTGGACGTTAGAGTTAAACCGAGCGTGGTGGGTGAGTGGTTAACGCTCTGGCCTCGCATTCGGGTGGACGCCGGCTCGAATCCCCGTCCGGGCATCCAGATTTGGGTTTTCCATGGTTTCCCAAATCACTCCAGGAGAATGCCGGGATGCTTCCTTCAAAAAGACCATGGCCGAATTCCTTCCCGTTCCTTGTCCCAATTCCCATCCCGCCTCTAATGACCTCGACGTCGACGAGGCGTAAAGCCATAAGTAATAAAAAAAAAGTAGAGCTAAAAAAAAGAGTAGAGCTAAAAAAAAGAGTAGAGCTAAAAAAAAAAGTCTACAAAACACGCGAAAGTCTATTTTAGGGGGGTATTTCGTCGAAAAGTGTGCGTGTAACCGACTTTGGGAGGGTGAGACCTAAAACAAAAAAGGTCTCAAAAAGTTGCGAGGGCGATTTGTAGGGGGGGGGGGGGTCTCACGGACCAGATCTACCCAAGGGGGGGGGGAAGGGGCGGACCAGACCTCACGAAGTCTCATCAGAGGGGAGTGGGGTCCAGAAATCCGGAAAAATACCTCACGTAATTTATGGATGCCCCCTAACACTTGTAATACAAGATTTCAGTATGCTGTGGTCGGGATGTATGAAAGTAGATCGAAGTCACAGTCGTCCTCATGTCCCGAAGATTAGGTAAGATAAATTCGTTTTGTAAACAGCGAGTAGCAAAGGAATGGAGGTTCGAGTTTTATTGTTATGTTTAGAAGAAAGTGTTTTTTAAAAAAATCATTCGTTTATAATTGAAATAAGTGTATTTAGAATTCAAAATTCTGTTTTTTAATCCACTTTACTTAATTTGTTATCTAACTCATATTTTATTTTTATTTTTTTAAATTATTTCATCATTCAGGAATCTCGATCGCTTGGCGTGGCGTGAGCGGTCTCTGATTAGTGGAGCGGTGTCTAAAAACATTTGAGACGCTGTCTTCCTCTTGAAATGCGTGTGTGAATAATCAATACTGTGTTTTTAATCCTTCTCTAATGTATGTTCTGGCGAACTTAATAATCATTTATCGATTGTTTTAATTTGATATGTAGATCCACTCTGTTATATTCTTATTTAAACTTTTGAGTTTGCAATTCCGCGGTCTTTTGCTGAGGTGTTTGATTGCAACGACACAACTACGATAGGCTAACGATCTTAGTCAAAGAATTGAACGTGTAAGGTCCAGCGCACACAGCCCGACAGTTTTGTGACAACAATTGCAAACTGGTTGCACTTGCTACTATTTTGTGAGGGGTTGAAGAACCGCTCACGAGGCGATCGGTTTTAGACTAATCTCAATTACGTTACAGAATTCAGTTGCACGAGACCATGAGGTGTTTGGTGCTTTTTTATTTCAAGTTAAAATGAGTGATCAAGAATTTAATTTAAAATTTGTAGGAGAGGTTGAGAAGCATGAAGTGCTTTTCAACTATAAACTTCCAGGGTATTCAAGGAAAGAGGTGACGGAGAGAAAGTGTGGCAAGAGGCCGCCCAATTAAATATCTCAGGTGAGAAAATGTTTATAAGTAGTTTACACTTTAGTTACATTACTTATAGTTTATACATTTATTATATGCCTTGGTCTGTTATAATACAAAGCAAAGAGAAAAGTTGAAATTTACAAACTGTTGGAGAAGTTATTGGAGAAATACGCTGGACCACTGCGAGCTATTCCATACTACTCTCTTGTACTGCTAATTTCCATTGCCAAGGTAGACTTGAACGAGGAGAAAGAAAGTAGCTGGCCAGATAATACCTCAAAACAGTCGCTGAAGAGCCGTCGTTTATCACCAGGTCTCTAATTGGTATGGTGGTCGGCAGGTCCACTGTCCCATTCATTTCTACTCTGTCTTGAGGCCTGCACTCAATTCGTTCTCTCTTGCGTTATGTAGGATACAGGCAGCTGTAAGGGGCAAAACTGTTACCGGGGTGGAGTATCAGCTTATGCACCTTAACTGAAAGTTCACTTGAGATCAAAGTTCTGCTGAATTTGACTAAATAATTTTATATTGACCATGTGCCTGTCTGGATATTCAACTAAAATGCTTAAAGGTCGCCACTAAATTTGTTTAAACCACAAACTTAGAAAAGGTTTCAAGTCTACTATGAAATCACCAAAAAAAGTTCACTTGAAGAAAATTAAAGTTTATTTTAAAAGTCAGATTTTCAAAATTAGCATTATACAGTTGAGTAGGCAATCGAACAACCGTTTCCAGAATATTGCAGATTGTGGAGAGGATTAACCCGACAAAAAACCCCTTTGAGAATTTTAAAAGTTCATGGTAGTTGGTAACCAGACAAACTGTTCAAAATATTCCATTATGGCCGACCCACGTTGCAAGTCTACAACCGCCAACTTCCTGCTCCCATCGTCACACGACTCGACAAAATTGCGCGGATTTACCTCACATAGCGTTCCCGGAGTACAGACACCCCTTCCATTAGGCTCCCACTTATATTGACTCCAACTGTACCCCCCATGTATACTGCCGCTTAGCAAAAATGTGTAAATGATCCAACTTATAAAAAGCGTTCAAACTTTGACAGTATGTTTTCTTATCTTCAAGATGCATAAAGGATGTTTAGTGAGAAATTTCGAGTTATTAGTTTTAATTTTTATTTAATTTGTGTAGTGATACCAAGTCTTCTGAAGCCAGTGGGGATTTACCCAAACGTTTGAATTTATTCAATTTTGAGGAATACTGTTGAATTTCAAATTACATGGATAAAATTAGTGCCAAAATGTTCTATGTTAATTCCTGAGTTCAACGGTGTAAATTTTATAAAAATCGGTGGCGAGATGGCCAAGATATGGATTTAACAAAATTAGGCTTTTAAATTGTTTAGAAGTCACTTGGTTTTTAGTTAATAATTCTTCTTCTATTGGTTTTATCGAAAAAGTGAAGTTATCGGAATTTTCTTTGAATTTAATTACGTGTTTTAAAAGTTATTTTCTCTCTGAAAGTGGCTTAGTTTACTCACAAATAAATCTGAAGTGCAACCACGTGTGTTTAATGACTAAGTAATCTTTAAAATGTCTATAAAATCTGTTCTACTGCATGGAATGTTATGAAATTTAAATATGTGATACTAGATTATTGGCTCTTTTAGAAAATCTACTTTTTAGATCGAGAAATTACTAGGAACCTATGATAAAAAATGTTAAAAGTGGGAGTGCATTTATCGAAGTGTTTAAAAATTTATTTACGTTATTTACACGCCTGAAACTACGAAATTTTAGTGAATTTAACTTTCTTTTGAATTATTATTATTTTAAAATTACTTTACTTCACTTAAAAGTGTTCAGAAATAGTGAAATGGTCACGTAGCAAAAATCTGTTGTTTACAAGTTGGATTATTCTATTACAGGTTAGTTAAAAGTTTCTTTACTCTTATAAAAAGTTTATTTAGTGTTTTTTTTTTTTTTTAAAAAAAATTGTGAGTCTTTACTGCTTTTAAAATGGTTTATTTAATAAATTAGGTTGGGGTATCAGCTTCTATATGAAACGTTCCTCCCATAACCTGTGTGTGCAATGAAAACTAAATGTTTACTACGAATTTACTTCCTCCCTTATACTTGAAGCTAGGAAACTAGAATTTACCAAAATTCTAAGGTGCTTACAGAGCTTTTATTGTTTTATTTACTGTTACTAGATCACGACATCCATAGCTGGGCACAGTTAATCAAAAAGTTAATTTCGTTAATCGTTAATCCGCTACTTAAAAAGTTAACTTCGATAATCGTTAAAACTTTACATTTTTGAAAATTTAACGGAAGTTACAGTTATCCGTTAAAAGTTAACCATCAACCATTCGTCTACCCAATGTACCTCTGGAAATTGAGTTTTTACTGGGGTTCAATGTTTTAATCAGCTTCTCAAAATCGGATATTACAACATGCAGTGGAATCCTGTTGGCAACAAGAAAGTTTGCAATGCATTGGTCCACAAGAGCTGGAGATACGCTGTTGTGGGTGACAACGATGCCAAAAAAAATCACCAACGCTTTGTTGACGTAATATTTTGTTAGCATATGGACATAAAAAAAATAATCCTTTTGCTGCTATTTACACCAGAATCCACAGCACCTGAACAAGGCTTTGAATTGTTTTTACTTATCCCAAGAGCTGACCTTGCTTCTGCTTTTTCTTCAAACTGTAAATATTTGTATCTATGCGTTCTTTTCATGCGTTGTTTAAAATTATTAAGGCTAGAAACGTGAATCTTGGTTGTAGAAAGTTTAAACAAACACAGTTCGAATTCATAAATCAATTGTTCTCCCAATGTTTATTTATATTTAAATCCTATTATATAAAACGCTAACGTGGCGTCTGCGTGCGTCGTCTATAGCTCTTACAGCTATTGGCTAAAGAACGGCCAATCATCAACCACCATAATACATTCGTACCACCATCTTGCTTTTCGTTTATTTACAGCTAGACGCAGAAATTCATATAAGGAGACGGAGATTCAATATTTACGCTATTTTATCTGTATCAGTTAGACGCAGAAATTCATGTAAGGAGAGGGGGATTCAATATTTACGCTATTTTATCTGTATCTGTTATGAGGACTAAGTTAAACCATAACCTAAGAATTTTTTTGGCAGAAGGTTAGAAGCAATGAAGTTTATTAAAAACTAGGAGAAACGTACATAATGCGAAATGTATTAGTCACATAAATAACAGTTATCCGTTTTCGAAATTATAGTCCCCGTCATCTAAAGTGAAATGCATTTTTTTATTTTAAAAACCTAACAAAATACTCTGATAATCTAAGGAGAGTAACGTATTCATATAACTAAAGATACCATTAAGGATGACTTATTCGTTTCTCCTTATAAACTTTTCCATAATAAATTCCTCCTACCATTATATATGATAGTCCTACCCTTAGTTTTTGATACATGTGTTAGCAATTAAATGAGATTAAAGATAACTTTTTTATCGGATTTAAATCATCAAGGATATGACTATTTACTGTATAAACGATGTGACACTCGCAATTCAACAACAATATTATTGCCGCAAAATAGCAGTGAGCAGTGATATTAGAAATACTGAGAGCAGGGGAAAAAAATAATGCCGCAATTATATGTCACAAAGTTACAATTAGTATGTTCCATTAAATTTACATATTGCTTTTTATTTATCTACGACAACCAGATGGAGAAATTAATGTAAGGAGAAGGGTTTTCATTATTTACGCTATTTTATCTTCCTCAGTTGTAAGCACCAGGTTAAACCGTAAACTAAGAATTTTTTGGCACACGATGAGAAACAATGAAGATTATTAAAAATTCAGAGAATCGTACATACGTAATCGCGACATGTATCAGTCAAATAAATAACAGTTATTCGTTTTCGAAATTATAGTCTCCGTCATCTAACGTAAAATGAATTTATTTGTCAGATCCTAACCAAGTGCTCTGATAATCTAACCAGAGTAACGTATTCATATAAAGAAAGGTATAATTAAGAATGATTCTTTTTCTTACAAGCTTTTTCAGAATGAATTCCTACTGCCACCATAGGTGATACCCATCATTATTCATATGACGGTAATAGAAGCTATGATTTTCGAACGCAATATTAGTGGAGGTTGTGGTTAAGTTTACCAGAATCGCAACTGACACATTTTGTTACAACATAATTCACTCTGAAATGAGTTTTACAAACCAATTAAACTGCTTTCATAAGCGCCATGTTACTAAACATATTAATTTATGCGGGTGGAAGTAGTTTCATATTTAACGTGCTGAATTGTGCCTGGATCAGGAATAAAACTGATATTACATGGATAGCAAAAGTTTTTGGGATTCCTAATCTGATTTAATTTCATTGGTTCTTTACTTCCGGCGTCATTAATTCAGTAGAAGTTACTACTATATGGCTATGCAAACGGCAAATGAAATATGTAGAACATTGCAAAATCAAGGTCATTAGCATTATGTAATATCAGTTCCGTATAATTAACCAACTGCAAAAAAAAAAATGAACTGCCAGAATACTGCGTTCAAACCGTCATTTTTGACGGGCTCGAAGCTAGTGTAATATAATCGCATAAATGTGACCAAGGATTTTTAATCTTCTCGTTGCTATTGCTAGCGTTTCTAATTTCACTAACAATTTCTGGATCTTCCATGATTTAATCATGTGTCGAATATCAATTTACTTTATTTCACTAACAAACTTCAAACTAACTCAAACTAAAAAGTGGCACTATTCTTTGTAGTAAAAAAGTTAAGTTATAAAAATATCAAAACCAATAACCGATCGAATTTCAAACGTGTAGTGAGCACCGGTTTGCAGACGTAAAATACAAACGCTCCACAAATTAAAGGTTCCTGCTCACTCCCACGCCATTCCTATCATAACAGTGATAAAGCATCACACTCGCATTATCGAATTTGTTCACTTGCCGAACGTACAAACGTGCCGTAGCGCAATTCAGACAAACGAAATGACGTCAACAACCAATGTAACGGAGTAAAGTTAATAGAAGTTCTTTTTAATGGAAGTTAAGAAGATCGTTAATGATTTCTTAGGTTAACTTAAAAGTTACATTATTTCAATTTTGTTAACTTTGTTAATTAACGATTAATGGTTTTCTGCCCAGCTGTGACGACATCGTATGGGCCCGTTCAACACCGCGAACTTTTTTTCTGCCATTCCAAACACACATTCAATTAATTTTCTTCCTCGGCTCAATCTGTAATTGAATATCCTCTCCACATTGTCGAGAATTCTGCTTGAAAAGAGTCTCAATAAATTGCGAGACAATGAGAATGCTTCGTCGCCTACAAAATAGTATGGAAACCGAATGTTTCTTTCATCATATCGTGATTGGTAAGGTTGAGGGATGTCACCACCACTGATCATCCAGTCGTTCATTGCACGGGCTTTGAAAATGCCTCCATCGTTGTTACGTCCAGCGAAACCTGGTTCAATAATCGTGAAAAGGCCATCGGCATCGCAGCACGCCATTAGTACGGTGGAGTGGAAGTGCTTGTAGTTAAGTTTTCAGAACCTGTATGTGGAAATTTTTTAATTCTGATGTGTTTCCCATCTAAGGCTCCAATGCAGTTTGGAAGGTTCCATAGCAACTCAAAACGATCAGTACTACGTTTAAACTGATCTTGTGTATGGACAGGCATATAAATATCCTTCAGTACGTCCCATATAACTTCTGTAGTTTTTTTGATAATTTTTCTGACTGTTCTCTCACCTCTCGCAAAATATAAGGAAATTGCCACAAATGTTCCACCAGTAGCCAAATACTTGCAACGAACAAACAGAAGGATAAGTAATATTAAGTCAACAATCTTAAATTACACATTATTAAATTAATTAAATTTTCATTAAATTTCAGAAAATTTTAGACGATTTCCAGTAATCTTTATTTTGATTTCAGCTACTGACTGCAAAGAAACATGGCGGAATCTCCGTACAATCTTCATGATAAAAATGAAACTTTCTCCTAGTGGTTCTATAGGAAAGAAAAAAGCTTACTATCTGGAAAATGCCATGCAATTTTGTGTGCCGTTCATAAAAACAATGGCTCCTCCCTCATCAGTACCACAGCTCCAGCAGCTAACTGGTGGTGTTGAAGACTCTGAAACCCAAGTTGAGGACAGTGTTACCCAAGTCGAACAAAGTGCAATCCAGTTGGAAGAAGCATCTGTTTATACACAGCAAACATCCCCAAGATATCCTTCACTATTGACCGAAATATCTTTTCAACCAAGTGACCGACCACGTCCAACATGTTCGTCATCCAAGAGATATTTAGAACTAACAGTAAAAAACCCGAACAAAATTTCGGCTTCAGTAGCAGATCACTCTGTAGCAGAGTATGTTAGAGCAAAAAAAGCTATGTTGCAGTCAAACGCCGAGGCAGAGACTGGGACCAATAAAATTGATAGGCAACAGGGACTCAAGATGTTCCTGCTCAGCTTGATACCAGAACTGGAAGAGCTGAGTGATTCACAAATCGAACTCTTCAGACGACAAGTTTTTAGGATTGTTGATGATATTACAACTTCCGGGCACCAGCCACAGGCTCCTTTAGGACTTACAATGGTCACATCCTCATCATTGTCTGACTCGACATAATCAGACATGTCACCAATGTCACACATGTCAAATACAATTCCTCAAATGCATTCCGCAGATTTTTACAATGCATTTTCAGAAAATCTTAACAATTCTAATACATAAAGAAAAACATCCTCAGCTTAGATTACTACTTATTGTTTACCTATGTTTTATGAATAATGTGATTTCAAAATGTCGAGAAAATAATTGTCTAGCTTACTTCAGAGTGATCATTATACTTTCCCGTGTAGGCACACATTTCCTCATATTTGTCCCCATCTTCTCTACGGAAGGGCCAACCATCCTTGTTATATCCAGATATGATTCTTTCGACATTCTGTAGAAAGTCATGAACTTTCTATTCGACTGAGAAAGTTTCTTCGCTGTTACGAACAGCCTGGGGTTCATATTATTCCTTAAATACGGATGGACCCAATGCTTTCTCTGCACCCTGCGTATCTTGCCGTATTGATAATAATTAGCAATGTCTTCCTCATCTGACATAGCAAAACTTCTACAAACTCTGCACTGACTATTGCAAGTTGAATGAAACTAATCCACAACCAGACTATCCGTGTTGCGGACACAAGTTTCGTTTATGTTGCGAGCTCAACCGATTTGCAACTGTTGTCACAAAACAGTTGCGCCGTGTGCTCTGGGCCTAAGAATCACTTGCTAACATCGTTCACTTCAGTCTTGAAAACTATTCAGAGAGAATGTTTCGAACTTTCGATTATTTAGTAACATATATATATATATATATATATATATGCGCCCGCACCACATGTATAACCTAGGTGACTACAGTTCCTAAATACAGCCCTGCTTGGGACTACTCCAATTATTGCACTTTCAAAATATGTTGTAGTGTTGAGAGATCATATCGGATTTAGAACATAATAAATCATCAGAAGTATCTTATCTGACGCCAGATACAGAAAAAGGATTCATCATTGACATAAAACATCGTAAATCTAAGATTGGTAATGAAATTAAATTGGAAAATTATTTTTGTATTATGTTTGATATCACACCCGGCTTTTTACATATTGATCTAACATCTAAAGTGATTCGTTTTGTGAAAATTGATCCTCGAAAAGTGAAAGGTAAATAAGTCTTTCTTAGATTTTTTTCTTTAAAGGGAAGGAAAGCCACTGATCTAAGTAATGAAGTTGTTTAGAAGCTTGAAGATGACGGTTTAGATGTTATGGTTTGTAATTTTCAAGGGTATGAGAAAGTAGCTACTAGGAGCGCCAGTACTGACAAGATGCAGCTTCATTGTTCGAGATTGAACAGAACAATACTTTCAGCAAACATGGAGGATTAAAAATTGCTGTATACAAATTTGCTGGTTCTTGTGATGACATATAAGAATCAGAACGTCTTTTAGATTTGATAAGGTTGACGAAGGCAGCCTATGTTTCAGTTTCAGTAAAGAATGATAGGGTAGCTTTAAATTTCTTAAATTCGCCGTGGGATTCAATTTTTTTAGAATACCTTCCGAATCTTAACGTAGCATTAAAATTACTGATGAGTGATGATAATTTTCGTATGTTTTGCTTGATATGAGAGGAGCGTTAGTAAGTTAAAATTAATTTAAAAAACTTCAGTTCTTGCGCTTAACAATAAGCAACGCGAGGCTAACAAATCTTGCCTTCTTGACGATCAAACAGGGGCAACACAAAGTAATTTTCAATATGTGATTTTCGGAATTGAAGCTGTAAAGACAGAAAGAAGAGATTTTAAAAGCATTTGTTTCTCAGTTGTTTTTCTATCCTGCAAATATTTTTTATATTACAATTATATTAACAAACAACTCTTCTATAATTAATAATAAATGTTAATTTAAACATGTCTAATTGAAATAATAGTTGACAGTTATCAGATTTTTCATTTTACTTAACGACAATTTTCATTAAATGACATCATCAAATCCGTCCCAGGTGCCACCCCAGCCACTGATTCGACATTGAATACTCGTATATACAAGATCACCACACAATTTTTTTTATTTTTGTTTTTATTTAAAACTGGTAGACAACACCCACACAGTTATTTATGCTTTCTTCTTCTTTCCGATAAGGCCTTCTGGAACTACGATCCAATCTCAATTCTTCATCCTTTGTTATTGTTTTTTCTTCCTTTTAATCCAATATTCCTTCCTCATTTCATTATGTTACTTCCTTCTCTCCCCAGACCACCTCGAACCAGATTTCTTTCTTCTTCTTCTTGGAATCATTCTTTCTAAGATCTCTTTTTCCATAATTTCCTCTTCTCTTTTCCTATTTCTTTTCAAATCCTTCTTAACCCCTTGAATCCAGCTGGTTGTTGATTTTTCTCCTCAAAGGTAACTGAATATCTTTGTTGTTAATCTGTTATCATTCATTTTGTAGATATGTCCAAAAAACAGCAATCTCCTTTTCCTTAGTGATTCTGTTATATTTTCTATGTTCTGGTGTATTTCCGTGCGAGAATTTTGGGCATAAAACACGATGAATAGTGAAGTTGAATGCTTTTAATATAATTAAAAATAGAACCGCAGTTTTATAGCAAATATTTATTTGTTTAGTGCAATAGATACGCATCAAAATACTTACAACATATTACGAAACAGAAAAATTTAAAATACACTGTATGTACGACAAACTGTCCTTGACTTTAACAGAACACAACCACTACCATCAACTTGAACAAAATGCACACAGCATATCAAAATTTCTGTGATATGTGTTGCTGTTGTGATAGCCTGCGAGAAAATTTTTCACGAATATAATGTTTACATTGGAATTGTATAGCAAAACAAAAATGTTTCTGTAACAGAAAAAAAATATCAGTATAAAATCAGTTTATTAACATCTCTGCGATATCTGCTTCAGCAATCTAGGGACTTGGCTCTGAACTGCCTCATATGTGCCACCTCTTTAAGCATCAAATTTCAGAAAATTCTTTCTTAATTTATGATTTTACCTAATTGGATACCTTAGTCTTTAAAGCGATATGACATTTATCGATTTCGGTTAGATATTGAAGGAGATAAATGGCTAGTAATAATAATAATAAAAAAAACAAGTTGTGTAAATAATATTGATACTTTTGCCCTTTAAGGGTCGAATTCCAAAAAAATCCTTTTATAAAATATGGTGTGACCAAATTGGACACCTTTATCTTTAAAATGATACTCATTTCTCGATTTCGGTTAGGCATCAAGTGAGGTAAAAAAAGAAAGTTTTAGAAATGATGTAATTTTTGCTCCTTTAAGGTTGAATTTGGAAAATGTTCTTTCTTAATATATGATGTGACAAAAGCGGATTCTTTAATCTTTAAAACGATACCTCATTTATCGACTTCGATTAGGTATCAAGGGAGATAATTAGCTCGTGACAGAAAAATGCCTTGTAGAAATATTAATACTTTTGCCCTTTAAGAGTCGAATTTTGAAAAACTCCTTTCATAAAATATGGTGTAACGAAACCGAATACATTACGAAGACCTTAGTCTCAAAATGATACTTTATTTATCAATTTTGTTTAATTACCAAGAGAGATAAATGACTAGCGGCACAAATAACGCATTTTAGGAATATTGATATTTTTGTCCTTTAAGGGTTAAATTCAGAAAAAATTATTTCTTAAAATATGATGTGACCACAGCGTAGTCCTTAATCTTAAGAATCATGCCTCATTTATCTATTTCGCTTAGATATTAATGGAGCTAAATGACTCGTGACACAAAATGCGTTGTAGAACCACTGACACTTTTTCCCTTTAATGGTTGAATTCCCAAAAAATTTCTTTCTTAATATATGATGACACCAAAGCAGACATATTACTCTTCATAATCCTACATCAGCGGTTCCCAACCTATGGGTCGCGACCCACTGGTGGGTCGCGGCGTGTGTTTTGGTGGGTCGCGGAAAAATCGAGGTTTTTGCCACCAAAATATATCTTAATGTTTTTGAAAAATACAGAAATAAACTATGTGTAGAAAGTGACTTAAGGTTAAAATTAACCAGTGGTAGCACTGATATCGACACCCTCATCAGTAAACACCAGTGCCAGAAATCTCACTTATTGTAAAGTTGTGTTTCTATAATGATTAAACGTATTTTTCATAAACTTTGTAAAAAAAAAAGTGGGAGGCGTCTGTACAAAGCATCGCCTCATCGATCTGATGGCTGAAATTCCAGGATTAGTTAAAACTCGATTTTCAAATTAAAATGGCTCTGATGTGACAAGTCATATATTGGTGGGAAACACCTATAAGACCCATTTTAGTGGTTGACTGGTAAGTTTACCATTGTGTTTTCCTGCTCCCAGTCTTCTATATTTTCATACATTTGGTTGCAGTAAAATACAATTATAAAGTTCCCAATCAACCACGGAAATCAGATCTGCAGGTGGTTTCCACCAAAAGGCGACTTGGAAGACCATTTGCATTTTAATATGCTGATCGCGTTACTTCTAATCGTGGAATTTCAGCAGTCTACTTGATGAGGTGATGGTCTGTGCAGCCGCCTCCCGTTCTATATATGTTTGTTGTTTTATGTATTATAAATTATTGTTTTTGTTGATATTATATCCTTTGTACTAAAATTTGCCTTTTTGCAGGATAGGATAGTCGATAGCGTATCGAGGTCATACAACATTTCCCGTTCTGATATTAGATAGACTCTCATATTAGGTGGGTCGCGACATTTTTTTTTACTTAAAAGTGGGTCGTGTACCAATAAAGGTTGGGAACCGCTGTCCTACATCATTTATTTATTTCGTTTAGGTATCCAAGGACATAAATGGCTCACGGAGCAAAAAATATATTTTTAGAAATAATGATATTTTTTACCTTTAAGGGTTAAATTCAGGAAAATCCCTTTCTTAAAACATAATGTGACCACAGCGGAGACCTTAATATTTAGAATGATACCTCATTTATGTGTTTCTGTTAGATATTAATGGAGCTAAATGCCTCGTGACACAAAAACGCGTAATAGAACCATTGATACCATTTCCCTTTAAGGGTTGAATTACCAAAAAATTCTTTCTTAATATATGATGTCACCAAAGCGGAAACATTGCTCTTCATAATCCTACTTCATTTATTGATTTCGGTTTGGTATCCAAGGAGATAAATGGCTCGAGACACATAAAACTCATTTTAGAAATATTGACTTTTTGCCCATTAAGGGCCGAATTACTTTCTTAAAATATGATATTACAAAAATTGTAATCTTAAGCTTTAACATAATACCTCATTTATCGATTTCGGTTCGGTATGAAGGGAGATAATGGTTTGTGACAAAAATACCCTTGTTGAAATAATTTATATGTTTTCCATAATTCTGTTGTTTTAACAGGACCCAAGATTTTTCTTATGATTCTTCTTTCTAATAATTTCAGTTTATCCAATCTATAGTTCAACACTAGCCATTCACTAGCATATAGACATTCTGGTATGACGATCGAGTTGTAGTGCCTTATTTTAATATTTTTAGACAAGCACTATTTGTTATAAATTTTTTTAGTGTTACTGTACGCTCTTTCCATTCTGTGTATGGTTTCTTCTGTGGCGGATTTATATGTTACGGTTATAAAGTAAGTCAATCTTAAATGACAGTGATCATAAAGTATCGTATATATATATATATCTTTATAAGAGCTCATATGCAAGCAAAGTTGGGGGGGGGGGGGCGTTTGTTAATAAGTAAGGTGTTTTTTCGGAAATCCAGACAGCCCCTCTCTCTGGTAAGACTTCGTGACATCTGGTGCGACCCCTCCAGCCTATGGTAAGGTGAGATCTCGAGGGACCCCCTCCTCTTGCTTACGACTTCGCGATTTTAGAGACTTTTTTAGTTCTCTTGTTTTTTAAGGGCGGTGAGACCCTAAGAGCCGCCCCCCCCCTCCCCACACCGCCTGCCAAACGTTTATCGCAAGTAGCTTCTAGACCCTTTTTTATTTCTACTGCTCTTAAAAAGGTGACGTGAGATTTCTGTCGACTCCTCCCCCCTCCCCCCCTCCCCCCTCCCCCCCCCCACTCCCCCCTCCCCCTCCCCTCCTCCCCCTCCCCCTCCCCCTCCCCCCTTGGTTAGATTTAGTGAGATTTCGCCGGACACCCCCCCCCCTACATTTTACCTCAGGTAGTTAGTTAATGGACATACCCTTGGTAATGGGGGAACTCCAGGCAAGGTGTTCCGGGTCAAATCTTAAATTTGCCCTGAAGGAAACCTAGATGATATTACCCAGGGATAAATTACAGCGACACCCGAATTTTGAAATGAACATCACCGTAACTCAATTCATCGGAATCACACTGGATAAGAACCTGAATTTAAAACATCACATTACCGAAACATGTGATAAGTATACGGTTGTGCTCAATACATTTATAAACACAGGTAAGAAGAAGATTAACCTTCAAAATAGCATAATAAGAGCATCTCAAGTAATTAGTAGACTACGCTTCCAGTGTTTACGCACACAAACATCAGGTAGTGAAACCTCTGGAAGCGCTGATAAAATTGCAGAGAGGAGTGCTAATACTTCTATGTAGAGCATATAACACAACATGCTCTAGAAGTGGTGATCTGAGTATGGACGCAGGATTTGGAAATCAGAAGAAGTGGAAAGCGGATCGATAACCGAGCAAAAGTAACTGTAGCACTTACGGCATCGCAGATATGAAATGCACTCCTTCTAGAATGACAGGAACGATGGGACAGTAGGCCCACAGGAAGAAGGACCCGCAGAGTTTTCCAAAATATACGAGAAATATTTTAACTTAAATATTTCGATTTAACACCAGATCCAGAACATTGAGTCATAGTACAGAGGCCATATGACCGTCTACTGCACCGAACGGAACTTAAGGAAACCAGCTTATACGAGTGTGAAGCATAGAGAACCCCAGAGGATGTTGTTGTTGTTGTTATTTGGGTTTTAGGGCGCTTCGACGACGGGGTCATTAGCGCCCTAACCCCAGAGGAATTTGCCCAGAAATGAAAGAAGTAAAATCACCAGAACTTCACGGAATGCGAAACACGTCGACGCGAGACGACATGCTAAAAGAGCAATCCTGGCGTATACTTGACTAGGCCATCCAAAAAATCTCAAAATTTAAAAAGAAATGATAATTGATCAAGCAACAGTAGGGAAAAAAAAGAGGAGCTTATCTGTTCGATAGGACCAAAATCGACTTAGATCAATGAACTATCGGCTCAGAGTAAAGAAAGGACTAAAATTTCCGGGAATCGAAGTTGGACGCGACTAGACGGCTGATATGGCTGGACTGCAGCAGACTATCCCAAGATTGAAGCAACGTTTGACGAATAGCTAAACTCCGTTAATCAACAGAAATAATAGGTTTTTTTTTTTTTGTAACAGTTTAACGTCCCTTTTAACAACGTGGACTTTAGAGACGGGAAAGGATGGGGGCAAGGAATGGGAAGGAATTCGGCCATGGCCTTTTGAAGGAAGCATCCCGGCATTCACCTGGAGTGATTTGGGGAAACCATGGAAAACCCAAATCTGGATGCCCGGACGGGGATTCGAACCGCCGTCCTCCCGAATGCGAGGCCAGAACGCTATCCGTTACACCACCACGCTCGGTAGAAATAATAGTCATAAGACCAGGGGTGCAATTTAATTGATGAGCATGGTGGTGGGTAGAAAAAGGGTAGGTTTAGTATATATAGTGCGGATAGCGTAGTAGAGGGAGGTATATGACAGAATTGCAGTAATAACGGAAGAAGCTGTAAAAAAAAAAAAAAAAAAAAAAAAAAAAAAAAAAAAAAAAAAAATTATTATAGCTGTTGCATTGTAAAATTTAAAAACTATCTATTATATTCAATTAATATGGAAATAAATTGTAATGTAAATGCTGTAAGTAACATTGTAATCAAGCAACTTAATTTTTTTATATTATCCATGATAAATGGACTTTTGAAAGTCTGTAACTGTTTAGAAATATAAGAGGATAATTATTTGCTCACCTTATAAGCAACTTAATATTAATAGTGTAGTAACAGCTGTCAAATTTTTGGATAAAATTATATATTAATAGCAACAAGTAAAAAATAAAAAAATTGGTACCTATAATGCTAATTCCTATTTGCAAAATTTTCTTTATGCTTTCGTATTGTATAAAAAACAGTAAACACTAGTTCGTAAAAGCAGAGAATAATTTAGTTTCAAGGTGTTAGATTATATAGAAGTATTAAAAATATAAAAACATTTCATAATTGTCTGGATGCATTTTTCATCCCACTACGCTTGATACGTTCTGCCCGGAGTCCGCTTTTATTTATTCTCACGTATAGATATCCGCACTGCACACTCAATGGATGCCACGAACTAGGTAGAGTCTATCGTGGGATCCTAAGCAAGATAAGATTTTTCTAGTTCTCTGCGACGTTCAGGTTGTATTGTCGCCATTTAACTCTTCTGTTCCACGTGTAAGTAGAGGATGGAGGATACCAGTCTTGTAATTATATAGGTGGAGTCAACAGAATAGACAGATGTTCGGATGCCACTCCTCCAGTTTGGGCCTAATGCCAACTCTAGAGACAAGGGAAATATTAACTACCCATCAGTGCTCAGTTGGTCTGTGATATATTGTTTCCAGTCCGTTGTTTAGAAACGATCAAATTCATTTTTTCATTTAGTTCTACTATAACTTTACCTTATGAGCTGCTATGCTCGCTTAAACAGAATTTTTGGTGAGTATTTAGGACAGCCGTAATTAATACTGAGGAGGAAGTGAGCTTTTAGTTGACCGATTTCTCAACTAATGGCTCAAGTTTGAAGTGGTCTGTACATGGGCGCCGGCAGGATTGTTTCTAGAGGGGTGCACCAGGGCTGCATTGGGTGCCCCTCCCCCCCTATCGGCCCAAAAGTTCAAAAATTTCCGGGCTGGGCGACCTTTTTTTTTTAGCTCTACTATTGCCCAGACGGCGACCCAGGATGCCAGGGGGGTGCAAGTGCAACCCCTTGCACCCCCTTGCACCCCCCTCCCAGCGCCCATGGCTCTGTATATCATTGTTACCGAGATTTTCCTGTGGTTTCTATTATCGCCCACTATGCTAGTAGCACATGCCTGAAAGGCAGAGCAATGCAAGTCTAGTAGCATTCCTTCATCCTTTATGTCGCGTTTGGGCAGAAGTACCACTCCTCAATATGGGTCTTCTGACAGAGCGTTTCAGAGTATATCCTAGGCCTGCTAGAGAAATTATATTTTTCTGAGGAACGTAAAGTAAACCTTTTTGTTGTAACGGGTTAAACGAATGTTCCACAGCAAATATTACTAAAGTTGGCCATAACTGCTATCCGCTAAGTATACATTCAAAACTAGTAAACATCAGAGACTAAAACAACATAATCTTCTCGGGTGTTCAGCCAGATGATGTCGTATAAACACAAAGTTTCGACAAATGGCTCTGCTGTTTTCATCAGGTGTCGGATAGCTTCAGGTGTTACAAGCTAGCAGAAACCGTTATTATGACCAACAGCTGTCGAAACGTTGTGTTATATGACACTATCCGACTGAACACCCGAGAAGATTATGTTGCATTAGTACTTCGGGAAAGTATCCACTCAAACAATAGAGGCTACTTTGATATAAAAACTTCTAAATAGATCCTTGTGCCCCAACGTGGGTTGTAACTAAGCTATGGTAGTTGAAGAAGTGGGTCCATAATAAAAGTACAGATCTGATGGGATCTTTCTTCGGGTCGGCATCTGCATTCTTTAAGGCTGTTGTTTAATTTCTTGATGAGTTATTTCTTGCTGGGCTAGGAGGTGGCCTAGCTGCAGCCCGCATTTATATATAGGTTGTCGTCCCCATTCCGTATTGGAAACAACATGCCGTGGTCTGTAGCTTGGTGGCCAATCTTTTCAGGAACCGTGCAAAATTTTAGAAACAGAATATTTATTGGGACGCACGCATTATTTTTTTGGAAAAATTCTTAGAAAATTTTGTGAAGGAAAATGAAAACACTAAAAATAAAACATACAAATTTAATCAAGTATTAAAGATATAATTTAATTATAGTCTTCGTATTTTCGCTGCTCGTTGATGTTGATGAAAGACGAGCTTTCGGCGGCGTACACTGCCGTCATCTTCAAGACTGATGCTCACGCAGTGAAAATCAGAGCTGCACTTCCGTGCTCACACACACACACACCAGAGCATTTACTGCTTGTTTCATTTTTAAGCAGTTTGAGATAGATGGTTTTGTCGTAGACAATTCCTTCAACTTTGAATGAGGGATACCTTTACTTTTGATGTGTCATTTCTTTTGCTCTGTATTTTATTTAATTACTTGTTAGTATTGAGAGAGGTCTTTTATGTTTGTCCAGTGTGTTGTCATATTGCCCCAGGTTAGATATGAGCGGATTTGTTGATGTGCGTGCTGCCCTGTAGAACGTTTTTGTTAACTGAACAATCCTGTCCTTCAGGGGTGGAATACCTGCGGCTTCGCGCAGGTCGACTGTTGGGAATTGATTACACACGTGGAGTGTGCGTCGAAGAGCACGGTTTTGTATTGTCTGCAGGCGACTCAAGGCAGACTTGGAGACATAGCCCCAGGCAGGACACGCATACTCCATAATCGGCCTGATGAGGCTGCAAACTATCGTAACACCGGTGCTGGCTGCTAGGGAGCTGTCGTTGTTGAGGACCGGGTACAACTCCCTCATCCTGGCTGCGACTTTCAGTCTTAGATCCTCGATGTGTTGTCTCCATGTTAGTCTGGAGTCTAGTGTTACACCGAGGTATTTAACAGTCTTCGACCAGTTGATGTTTTCGCCGTTTAGGCGTAGGTTAAGTGTAGGTTCCTGCCGCCGGTTCCGCTTCCCCAAGCGCCCTGGTCAGCATGATTGCTTGTGTTTTGACTGAATGTATGGTGATCCGCCATCTTCTGGCCCAAGCCTCTGTTTGTTGTAGAACCTGTTGTAGCCTCCGTATAGTCGCAGCTTTGCTTCTGCAAGACGTGTAGAAGGCGGTGCCGTCTGCGTACAGCGCAGTTCTTACATTTGGTGGTGCTGGTATGTCTGAGGTCTGGAGGTTATAAAGCACAGGTCCAAGTACCGACCCTTGCGGTACCCTTGCGTTGATTGGCTGGCGTGTTGACCTGCCTGTAATGTAACTCCGGGTCAGTTTCACAATCGGGCCGGGGATGCCCTGTGTGTACATTTTATACAGGAGACCGCTTTGCCATACGGAGTCGAAGGCTCGTGCTACGTCCAGCAGAATGAGTGGGCAGTAGGCTCGACGGTTTGAATGTCGTCGTAGCGTGTTCGACTATGTGTAGCACTTGATTGGTGGCCGAGTGTTTCTTCTGGAAGCCGAACTGGAATTCCGGTATGATATTCTCGCTTGAGATATGGGCTTTTAGACGTTTTAGAAGAAGCCGCTCGAAGACCTTGCTCAGGGAGAGAAGCAGGCTAATTGGCCTATAGTTCTCTGGAAAGATGTCATTATTTCTTGGATTGGGTACGCCTATCATAGTAGCTTCCTTCCAACACCTGGGGTAGTATTGCGTGCGGAGTATGGCATTAAACAGTGCGGTAATGTGTTGAACCGCTGGTGGTAGAAGGTTCCTGATTAGCCTGTTCCCCAGATTGTCTTTCCCAGGAGCCTTCTTTGGGTTGAGCCGAGCAATTGTTCCTCTTACTTCTTCCGTCGGAGATCTCCTCGAACTCGTACCCGTCGTCCTCAGCAGCTAGGAAGCTTGCTAGTCTCCTCCGGATGTTGGCGGATTCGTCCTCATCGTCATCCTGGGCTGGCCGGAACTGTTTCTCGAAGTGGTCAGCGAGGGCGTTGGCTTTATCCGCGTTGCTGTATACCAAGCCCCTCTCACCATGGAGGGGGGGGGGCAGACGTTTGCGTCTTTTAGTGAAGTGTCTGGTCGCTGACCAGAGGTTTCCTTCGCTTAAGTTGAGTGTGGCCAGGCGTGTTTCCCACTCCCTGTTGCGGTGTGCCTGGAGGTCCGCTTTTAGTTCTCGCTGCAGGCGATTTAATAGACGTCTAGTGTCCGGGTGACTGGTTAAACGCCATTCCTTGGCCACTCTGTTCATATGCCGCATCTGTGCAAGAAGTTGTGGTGGGAGCTGCCTTGACTGCGGACTTGTTACTGGTGGTGGCGTATTTGAGTTAGCTGCATCGACTATTGATGTAGTGAATTGTTTTATAGCATTCTCAATTCTTCTATCGTCGATAGGCTGCAGGTGTTGGAGACATTCGGTGACCTCTTCGCGGAACCATTCCCAATTTGTTCTATTATAGTTTGGCTGATTTGGTGTGGCTGGTGTCCACTGGCCGATGTCTATGTCTATTAAGACTGGTGAGTGGTCGGATGAGAGGTAGTTCATCGTTCGTGCAGCTACGAGTCCGTTGATGCCTCGAGTTATTGCCATATCCAGCACATCAGGGCGATTTCCGCTCCACAGGTGGTGGGTTGATTCGTCCGGCCCCCAGGTCTGGCGAGTTCCAGGTAGGATGCTTGGTGTTAAGATCCTCTCCGATCAGGAGTTTACCCCTGATGTTGAGTAATTGCCCGAAATCATCTTCAAAAGGTGTTCTTCTCGTTGGTCTGTATACTGCAATTATGGTTACGGGCCCCGTGGTGGTTGCTATTTCAATTGCAGTGGTTTCTAGTAGCTGCAGAGGAGGAGTGTGGATTTCATGATGCGGTATCCCTCTTTTCACATAAATAGCCACTCTGCCACCCGCGGTTGGTCTGTCCCAGCGGTAACATAGATAGTTGGCTACATTAGCCCTGAGGCCAGGTTTGAGGTGGGTGTTGGCTACTAAACAGATATCGATGTTCTCATCCCGCAAGAACTGCCGAAACTCACCTAGTTGTTGTTAAATACCATCTGCATTCCATACGCAGAGAGTTAGTCCCTCTATGCGGACTCTATCCATGAATTGGGTTGAGGGCTCTGTGAGGGATCGGCTCTGTGGGCCATCATTACCGCGGATTTGATGTCCACTGTGAGTTGGTTGAACTTGGCAATCAAGGTCGTCAGCATTGTGAGAAGAGTTCCTACGATGTCTAGTAGTCGTTCCATTCCACCTATACCATTATTCTGCGCGGGATGTTGGTTAGGTAGGTGGTGGCAATGTCCTGGCTGCATGATCGGGCCTGTAGAGTCTTCTATTGACTGGTTTGATTCTCTTGATGTCTGGGCTTGACCAGTAATTACTTCCGCGAAGGAGGCTCTCTTGCTTGACTGATTTGCGTTGGTGTTCTTCTTCTTGCTGGGTCCTTGGGCCTTAGTCCCTTGAGGCTGGCGTTTTGGGGCCTCTGAGCGCTTGAGTTGGGTGGACTTGTTACCCTGTGGTGGTTTCTTTTGAGCGGTCTGTTGTATCTTGATTTGGATGGTAGTAGTTTCTTCGGCGTGCCGTTGGGTTTTGCCGGTGTCCTGCTGCTTTTCTTCACGTTTCTTCTGAGCTGCGGCGGCCTGTTCTACAGCAGCGTCTCGTTGGCGGGCTCGGGCGCGCTTATATGCTTCGCAAGCTTTGTAGCTGGCCACGTGCTGGCCGTTACAGTTGGCACACTTGGGGCTGCCCTCTCCTTTTTTGAGGGTGCAGTCGTTGGAGAGATGTGCGCCAGCACATTTCACGCATTTTGGAGGCATGTTGCAGTGTTTGCGACGTGGCCTAGTGATTGGCAATTGTAGCACTGCACCGGGCCATTTGATGCTCTCAGTTTCTCCACAGAGATTCTTAGGGACATTAAGTTGTCCATCGAAAATATCCCTTTAATCTGGGGCCTGTCTGGGAGGACCACCAGGAATAGTGGCAAGGGGTCGGAGCTCCCAGGCCTCTTGAGCTGACTGACCGAGTGGATATCTAGGCCAAGTTCTTCTAGTTCCTCCTTGATATCAGAGGTAGGCATGTTTGATGGCATCCCTCGTATTACTGCTTTCAGCAACTTTTCTGCAGCAGAAGGAAAGGTGTAGTACGGTATTCCTTTCCGTTGTAATGCAGCGGTGACATCCAGGTAGTCAGACGTGGATTTGAAGGTGAGCTTGACCTTGTCCCCTCTAGTGGATTGCTGTTGTGGTTGCTGCAGTTGCGGCTGCTGCTGTTGCTGCTGCAGCTGTTGATGTTGCTGCTGTGGCTGCTGATGTTGCTGCTGCTGTGGCTGTGTTTGCTGCTGCTCCTGTTGTTGGTGGTGGTGCTGCTCCGGTTCTTCCTGTATCAGCACGTCATATGGGTTACTTAATTCGATTCTGCCTGGGTCCAGTGACGGCGGAGGATTGCTGGTGCGACGTGCCTGCATGAATCCTTCGCAGTTAGGTTGGTCACCAGCTGGACTAGTTGTTCGGTATTTAGACGATGTGCCGCGGCGCTGTAGTGTGTCGGACGGTGGTGGGAAACTGAAGGCGCTGACGATATTCTTCTTCCCCGCCTTCTTGTCTTAGTTGGCCGAGACGAGGTGCGACACGGGGATGCTGATTTTTGTACAGCTTCCCCTATGCTCAATTCTTGAGATCTTGGCTTTTCCCCTGAGTGGCGGTGAGGTGCACCGCTTCGTTACACGGGGGTCTGCTCCGTGGGCAGACCTGGTCGTCGTTTCCTATGTCGACGCGTCTTATATAACCAAACGCTCCTACTCCTCCCAACCGCCCTGTGTCGTTTCCACCAGCTGTGACTCCATATTACGTCCGTCACGCTGGGTGGCCAGTGAACTGTGAGCCGGTTATTAGCTCATCATCAGAGGCGACGCGGCGGATCAACGTTTCACGGTCGTCGAGGCGAGAGGGAAGCAAAGTTGTCGTCAGACTATAGGGTCCTACCGCCCCCCCCCCTTCCGAGGCTTGAGGGATTTACCGCCCCACGGCCCTCTCCCAAGTGAAACCCCCGGGCGCGCTGAGTAGGGTTGTTACTGGTTCTGGAAACCCAGCGGTGGTAACGAAGGACCAGGACAACACTCTCAGTAGGCAACATGAGTGTCCGAAACACCACTGGCGTTTCGTGCACAGCATGGCGTCAGGATCGAAATCGCCGAGACGGAGATCGCCCTCGGTCAAGGAAGAGGACAGCGAAGATTACCCGAGATCACCTTCGGGCTCCGACATGGAATGCTCGGAGCACTCCGACTCCTCAGATTAAGAATCTGAGAACCCTACTCATTCAGTCACAAGCCATCAGAGTGACAGAGAAAAAAGAGTTCCTAATGAAAGAAGAAGATTTCCCCAGCCTGCCGCAACCCACAAATGGTCTTCAGACTATAAAATGGAAGATAAAGCGTAAAAGAAATCCAAAAAACATACTAATTTCATCAAGACCAATTCCCTAATTGAAACCAGCAATAGATTCCCCATCCTGGAGGATAAAAAACAGCCAGATCAGATAACAGCCAGCTCTCAACCTCCATCGGAGCACTTCGAGCAAGCAAGACCAACTGACATTATACAGCAGCTGATCAAGCCCCAAAAAAGGGAACGAATTCCTCCAGTAGTGATCAAGGAAGTCCAAAAGTATCTGGAGATGAATCAAGCCCTAAGAAGTCACCTATCAGGTGGCTTAAAGGCGGTGTACATTTGCCAAACTTTATTTTATACTTCAAACACTCACTGCTACAAAACACCGCCATCCCTCCTATCCATACATTCTTTCTTAGTCCTCTCTCGCCATCTTAGAAACTCCTCTTCCACTTCGCCAACCAAACAGTTGTACCAACCACAAACAATTAAATTATTAAACAATTTTAAAATTACCCAAATGCCTAAACAAACTACTTATGCTGTGAAGTCTGTTTAACGTATTTTATTTACAATTTTATAACAATGATTTTGTGAGTGGGATCTCACAATCTGTTCATCAATTTAAAAAGCGAAACCAGAGAGCTTATCCCACTCGCTACTTTTGCAGTGACCTTGAAACTTGGTGCAGAATCAGACGCGATCTATAATGTTCGCTCAATTCTCTATACAAGAGTCAAAATAGAACGCTACAGAAACCTAAAAGCCCCTCCTCAATGCATAAAATGTCAACGGCATGGACACACTGCGAACTACTGCAACTTTTGTGCCAAGGTGTGTCCAATGTGCAGGATTGCACTCAAGCAAGAACTGAACTGTCCCTAATAGCCAAAAAGCGAAATGCATCAACTGTAATGGGGATCATGCAGCCTCCTGGAGAGGTTGTCCCATTTAACAGAAGATAGTGAAGCCTCCGATTCCAAAACAGAAAACCGACGAAATCCAAAACTTCCTAAACAAACATCACAGCATATAAACAAGTGAGCATGATTCTAAGAGCCAAAGTAAGAAGCAAAACAGAACAGAATGAAAACGTGATCCAAAAAAGAAGACTACCACTCCTTCGCTGATACACTGAGAGGCTCTAGGAGAAACAAGAACAGACATATAGAATCAGAAGAAGAAGAGTAGTCTGATAGTCAAGTCGATTTCCTAGACATGAAGAAATTCCTTAATACAATGAGAAGAACAATGAAAAAAGTTAACAGCGCCCAAGACAAGTTTACCAAACTCTTTGAGTTCATGGAAGTTGTTATGTCCATGCAGAAATAATGGCCAGAACTCCGTCCTCACAGATCGACATAAATTTAGTAATATGGAACGCGAATGGAATAAAAAATAAAAAGTTAGAATTACTACGTAGATTTTTAGAACCGACAGAATATTAACATAATTCGGCTTTCAGAAACACAACTTAAACCCAAGGAAAGCTTTAGACTATAAGGCTTCCAAATCTACAGATCCGACTGAATAGGGCCAGCGAGGCGGTGGTATAGCCATTGGAAACAGGAATTCCTTATCACATGCAGTCGTCCAACCAATCAACTTGCTGGAGATGGAAGCAACGACTGTAAAAATCTACACCAATGAAGGACACATAATCCTTTCATCAGCTGATTTACCACCGAACGGAGCACTAACTGAACATGACTTGGACGAAATCCTATCAAAAGGGAACAAAATTATAACAGGAGGTGATTTAAATAATAAGCGCACAGCAAGGAACTCCCGCACCTCTAATGCTAAAGGAGAGTTACTGTATCAACTGTCTGAAAGGAGGAACATACAAGTCTATGGACCCACTGAGGCTACATATATTCCAAACCGCGGTAACGTCCAGCCGGATGTCCTCGACATTGTGGTGGCTAAAAACATCACTCATGACATACACCTTCAAACATGGAGAGATCTTTCGTAAGACCACAATCCAGTAGTGCTTCAATTCAAGAATTTTACTCTACCACATAACAGCCATAAAAAAATAATAGAATCAAACTGGAACTCTTCTCCAGACAGATCCATAACAAAATAAACACCACCTTCAATGTATCGCCGCCTGATCGCATCAAGAAAGCTATCAACCACTTCAACACTACAATCAAAGAAGCCGAAAGAAAAGCGTCCGTTACCACCACCATCATACACAACAACGTCTATCAAGAACTGCCAGCCATTATCGAAATCCTCAGATACCTAAGGAATCATTACAGGACACTCTGGCAACGTTTCCGCGACCCTGCTGAACGCCGTAGATTCCATTACTTCTCCCGTCAACTCACCGCGCGCCTAAAGGAGAGAAGATCAGAAAGATGGGAAGATAAAATTTCCCACCTCTTATTAGAAAACAAGGAAGCCTGGGACTTTATTCGATCCATAAAAGAGCCAAAGGAAGCGAAATACTCTATATCAGGCCCGGCAGGTCCATGCTTTCTGTCGTTAGAAAAAACCGAAATCCTGGCAGAGCACTTCGCCGCCCAACACGTAGAAGTGGTCTACCTCCTAACTCCAGAGGAAGAACAGGCGGAAGCCGCAAAAAGTCAGCGAGTAGAGGACAGACTAAGTTGACCAGCAAGAACTAACAACACCCGGTGAAGTCAGATCAATCATAAAGAAATTAGCCACAAAGAAATCACCTGGAATCGATGGCATAAGCAATATTCACCTAAAGAAACTACCAAGGAAAGATCTGGTACTTCTCAACAGAATTTTCAATACATGTCTCCTACAACATTACTTCCCTTCAGCATGGAAGACGGCTAAGGTTATAGCTCTGCCCAAAAGGGGTATAGACAAAACAATTCCCAATAATTACAGACGAATCAACTTACTCTCTGCTACCTCCAAGCTGCTGGAACGTATTCTGCTAAAGAGAATTAAAGCAAGCTTAGATTTTGGACAAATCATCAGGAAAGAACAGTTCGGTTTCCAAGACCGAGTAGCAGCCACTTGTCAGTTAGTAAGGCTCACCGAGCAAATCAGTAAAGGTTTTAACTGGAATAAATCTACAGCCGCCATATTTGTCGACATTCAAAACGCCTATGACAAGGTGTGGCACATCAAACTATTAGAAAAGCTATTCCATCATACCGACATACCCGACTGCTATATTGCCTTCCTAGCAAGCTACCTCAAGGACAGGAGGTTCTTCGTCCAAATCGAAGGCCAGAAATCCGCAGGGATTTGCCTTATCGCCCCATCTGTTCAGCATTGTTGTCAATGATATACGAACCCCGCCCAACGTTTATATTGCACAATTTGCGGACGACACGGTCATCTACGCAACCGGAGGTAACCACGAAAGAAATATTTCCAGTGCCCAAGCAGGCATAGACGCCTTCAGTCTCTGGTGTCGAGAAAATAAAGTGAAGGTAAACCCTACTAAATGTGCCGCAGTGTACTTCTCTACTAAACGACCGAACCTACAAAGACAGCTGGAGCTAATGGGGCAAGGTTACCCTGGGTTACCGAGCACCGGTACCTGGGGATAACGTTAGACCGTAAACTACTCTTCCGTCAACATGTCCTCGACAGAAGAAAAAAATGACCTAGCTGTGGTTATGAAACTGACACCAATCTTCTTGAGCAACGACTTGAAACTCTAAACAAAAATAAGAATATATAAATGAGTTGTCCTACCCATCATTATGTATGGTTGCCAGGTCTGGGGAACTGCATGCAAATCTACCCTGCTACACTTACAAAGAGTGCAGAACAGATGCTCAAGAATGATTAGCCACGCGAGTATCTACACGCCAGTAGACCTTCTTCACGAGATCACCAATATGCCTACCATCCATGCAGAAATCTTTCGACAAGCAGATAATTTTTCCACCAGTTTTGATACTATCCGCCCAGAAGTTCACAGACTGGAATCAGTAGGTACAGTACTCCCAATGGAATGGCACAAATTCAAAGTGCCACTTAGCACAATTATGACACCACAACAAAGGATCAACTACCACAAGCGATCCTTAATAAGAACATTCAAGGGTTTCCCATAAAGACTGTTTATAACGGTCAAAGCCGGGTTTTTCCCTAACGTGAACCATAGCGAATCCTACACAATCTATTCGAAACAGTAGATAAAGCTACATACAGTACCGGGGCTACAAATCGCCGTTGAGGCAGTGATTTTTAAAAAAAATAAAGTTATTACCTTCGCACTGACGGCAGCGGAACTGAGACAGTACACACAACAGATGACGACAACCTCATCTGTCTCGGCAGAAGCCCAGGTATTTTTTGAAGTTCCAGAGCTCTTAGGTCTCTGACTTCTTTCTGTTTAATGGTCGTTAGCATGTCCTTTTAGTCAAGTCTGAGATGTCGTCATTTTTTTTAAGTTTGTGTTACTGTCGTGATTTTCTATTTATTTATTTTTTTGTCAAAATTTGTAGTTAGGGGTTAGGGTCTGTATGGGTCGCTTGTAGTTTACTTCGTACGGGTCATGTCCTAGGTTCTGGATGATGTTGTTGGGCGATGCATGTGCTTTTTGATAAAAAGTTAGTCGATTTGTTTTTAATGTAGTCTGTGATAGTCTGTATTCCCAAATCGTGGTGTATTTGTATGCTTGTCATTTACCAAGGGATGTCGAAGATAATTCTCAAGTACTTATTCTGAATGATTTGAAGTTCCTTCAGTCTCGTATATGTCACCATACTAAACCGCTCAGACCCATACAATATCGCCGGCCTGACGACTGCTTTGTAGATCTGCATTTTAGTTTTGATGGTTAGGTCGTTCCAATTGAGCAGAGGATACAGTTTACAGAGGCATTCCCTGCTCATATTACAGGCGTTTTGAATGTGGTGATCTCATGTTAGCTTCATGTCGAATTGAATGCATAAATATTTGATCGAGTCCTGTCAGGAAAGGTCTGTGCCGCCAAGTGTTACTCGTTCGGTGGGTGCCGCCATTTTGGTCGTGAACATAATGGCCTGTAACTTGTGTGTGTTTAATTTTATTTTCCACTTATTGCACCACTGCTTTATAAGTTGGAGGTGTTGGGATAACTTCCTTATAATGTATTTTTGGCTCCAGCAGGATCTGTATATAGCAGTATCGTCGGCGAATAAGGCAATTTCTCCGCTTGCCTGGTGAGGGATGTCATTTGTAGAAATACTATAGAGAATTGGTGCTATGACAGAACCTTGGGGAACGCCTGCTTCAGGCTTACTTCTCCTTCCACCATCACGTAAAACCTTCTGTTGCGAAGGTAGCTGTTTATCATTCGCAGTAGATGGTCAGGGAAGCCAAATAAATGAAGTTTATATATAAGCCCATCATGCCAAACGCGATCGAAAGTTTTTTCGATGTCAAGCATTACAGCGCCTGTGTGGTGGCTGATGGAACGCGCCGGACAGACTTTTTCAACCAGTCGGACTGCTTGGTGGGTGGTACTGTGCTGAGCACGGAAGCCGAATTATTCAGATATGATGGTGTTTGTATTTTTGAGGAATTTCTGTATAGATTGTTGATGAGGATTTAGACGGCTGTTAAGGAGAGAGGTCTGTAGTTTTGTGGAAAGAGCTGTTTTTAGTTAGGTTATGGGAGTGTGATGATTTTGCGGTTTTCCAAGCGGATGGGAAGTAGGATAGTTTGAGGCAGGAATTGTAAATGTGGGTGAGATGATCTATAGCAGGTTGTGGTAGATTTTTTAAGTAGATGGCTTTGATGCCGTCAGGACCAGGAGATTTTTTATTACCAAGCGCCCTAATGATTAAAATCACTGTGGTTGAGTCCACAGTATGGAAAGAGTTGCGTGACCCCTGCCTCAAGATTCGAGGTGATTCTCTAATCACTCTTTCCTCGTGGATATCGCCATCCTCGTCATCAATGACATGTTCTTGGAACTGGAGTTCCAAAGTATCAGCCATGGCTTCCTCTCTCTCCCGCGCTGTATAAACTATGCCGTTTGGCCAGTGTAGTGGCTTGGAAGACTGGGGATGTTCTTTGCGCCATTTTACTAGTCGCCGGAAGAGGTTAGGTTTCTTTTCTGCTTGCTGTTCCAGCATTCAGCACGATGTTGTTGAAGGTGCCACCTGACTTCGTGTGCTAACCTATTTGTGATTCAACGGTCTTTTGGGGTCGCGATATTTCTTCCAGTTTGCGGTGGAAATTTTTTAGTTTTATAAGATCTGAGATATGTGGTGGAAGGTCTTTTTTTCCCTGCGTCATGTATAATTTTTGCTGTAGCCATTTCCGCGCATTCCTTTATAGTTGTTACGAGATGGTCGATTTGTCTCTTGATCTCTTGCTTGTTTACTGGGAAAGGTTGCCCCGTGATGTGAGTATTAATTAAGGATTAGTATTTTTACTCCCTGATCGGCGTACAGCTGTGTCAATACATAATACCACTGGGTTGTGGTCAGAATCGAGGTCGTTGTGTACAGTTGATGCAGCAGACCAGGTGATAATTTTGAACACAAAGATGTCCAGAACATCAGGCGTGAGTCTGGAGTTCATGGGAAAGTGCGAGGGTTCGTCAGGCTCCCCTACAGACACCTGTTTTTTTTCCGACAATGTGGTAGGGGGGCGA
Source organism: Vandiemenella viatica (assembly GCA_031002005.1). Taxonomy (NCBI): domain Eukaryota; kingdom Metazoa; phylum Arthropoda; class Insecta; order Orthoptera; family Morabidae; genus Vandiemenella; species Vandiemenella viatica. The sequence continues at coordinate 353,089,989 of JARYHS010008074.1, forward strand.
CCGCCGCTGTTGTTAGCGTTACAACACCATGCTAAGGATTTGACATTACATTCACCCCGAGGATTATTCTGTCCGCTGTGGTCAGTGCAACCAGGTAGGCCCCCGGTATTTTTCGACCTGGTGGGTAGTACACTGCTATAAATCTAATTGCCTGCCCATTTATGCCTACCTCAACAGCAGTAGCTTCTACACGCTCGAGCGCAGGAGAATCAATTGATCTGCGTGCTATGCGATTCTTTATGGGGATTTCTGTACCTCCCCTGTGGTTGGCCTTGCCTGTCCGTTAGGTATTTAGCATAGTTCATCACCTGGAGCCTCTACCCCGTTTGTAGGTGGGTTTCACTGATTAATGCAATATCAATGTTCCTTTCGTCAAGAAATGTCTGTAAGCTGTATTTTTGTCCAAGAATGCCATCGGCATTCCAAGTCGTAATAATTAAATCTTTCAACTTATTTTGCGCCATCGATGAAGCTTGTAAAGGCATTAACGATTAATAGAATTTTAGCTTCTGCATTGGGGGCTTCTTTGAATTCCTGGGTGTTGGTTGTGAATGTATGAAGTAATCCTTTGCAAAAGTTGAGGATGTCCTTGAAGTCTGATAGGGACTTGTGAGCCTTGATATGAGGAGATTGTTTCTCCTTCTGCAGGTGGGGTAGCGTTGTTGATATTGGCATTATTGTTATTGTTGAGACTTTTTTTTTTTTTTTTTTTTTTGTAACTGCTTTACATCTCTTTTTAACATCGAGGTCTTTAGAGAAGGGATAGGATGGGGAGCAAGGATGGGGGCAAGGAATGGGAAGGATTTCTTCCATGGCCTTTTGAAGGAAGCATCCCGGCATTTGCCTGGAGTGATTTGGGGAAACCCTGGAAAACCCAAATCTGGATGCCCGGACGGGGATTCGAACCACCGTCCTCCCGAATGCGAGGCGAGAACGCTAACCGTTACACCGCCCCGCTCGGTTTGTTGAGACTATTTTTTGTTGTTGGTACTATTGTTGTTTTGCGGCTCCTAGGTATTTTCAGTTGCAGATGACTGTTAAGAGCTGCTATTTTGGTTTGGGAGTGGGGGAAACTGATTTGTTTCCAGCTGGAATGAGTTGGCTGGATTATTTTGTGTATTGGTAGAGTCAGATGATTTTTCATCTTCCTTCTGCTTTTATTTTCCTCCTGGTTTTTTTGATCTCAAGCCCTTTTTTGAGACCCGTTACAATTCGCGCACTTTAGAGATTCCTCTGGCTTTTTAACACAAGTGTTTGTGAGATGTCCTCCCCACACTTTACGCAACTTGGCCAAATGTGACAATTTTTTGATCCGTGTCCGAAATTCTGTACTACTCGGTGCCCTATAAGCTTCGATCCTCACCTTCAGACGGAGGATCTACTAAATATTATAAATTTCCATCGCTTCGGGCGAACGTAATAACTGTATGAGAAATAGCGGCAGAAGTCTCCTAGTGTCCTCCTGTGGTTCGGACGTCATCTGATGGACGTCATGGACTGGGAGCTTCTTCGAAATAAGGTCGTCGTGAATTTCTTCACGAGAAATGTCTGTTGGCAAATCCCTAAAGACCAATGATTTTTAGGGGTCTGCTTCATAGGTATGACTTTGGAAATTTCTTATGTTTAGTGTTAGCAGGATAAATTTAAAATCTTTCAAGTTTGAGGCCTGATATTTAATGTACTTGCCACGGTATGCTGTGTGGAGGTCACCTATCAGCCCCTTCTCTATTTCCTTTATGAAGGCCATATATCCCGTCGTTTGGTAGCAAAAAATAGGGGGGCCTAAATCTTTGTGATTGGGAAGGGAGTGAGACAGGTACAGATTCAGGATCGTTGTCTAAAGGCGCGTAGCGGTTTGCATTTGGAATGTTTGATAAATTTGTGATGGTTGCATTATTGATATCCTGTGAGTCTGAGTCAGATTCACTATCACTTTGTGGCACGCTGAGACATGACCCTTCCTGCAACATGACTTGTGTGTACACTGTATTTTTCTGAGTCTGTGTAGGTATTGTCTGTGAAGATTGCGAGGATTTTCTCTTATGGTTGCGGGACACCATGGTGGTGCCGCCGCGGACTGTATAGAAGGAGGGAGGTCCTACCTTCTTAATTGTCAGTCAGTCAGTAAAGAGTGTCGCTCTGGCCTTTCGTTCGCACCGAGAGGTATCAGGGCCAGAAGCAACCCTACATTGTACGCCTGGGGGTTCCGCTCTGAGAGCGAGCCGTGAGGCGGTAAAACCCTAAAACCTCGGAGGAATTTGTAGTCTGTCAATTGTCAGTAACCCTAGCCTTCTGACGACAAGTTTTCCTTTGAAGCACCTTGCAGCGCTTGTATCGACGTCCCGCGATGCGCAGTAACGGGCAAATCCAGCACGCAGTGAGCCAGTGCTGTTCTGAATAGTTTCCGACGTAATGTTGTCCCATTCTTGTACCAAAGAATTTTCAATGGTGTTGTAGGTGAAAAATCTGCTCCTTATTCTCTGCTCTAAAACTCCCCACAGCGGTTCAATTATGTTGAGGTCTGGCAGTTAGGTGGCCAGGGAAGATGTTTGATGATGTTCTGATGCTCCTCGAACCAGGACAGAACCTTTTTTAGCTGTGTGTATGGGGAATTATCATCCCACAAGGTGACAGTGTTCGGCAGCAGTATGCTAGTCATAGTAAGAACTTTAACACTGATGATGTCGAGATATTCATTCGCAGTCATCGGGCCAGTGATGTGAGTGAGAGCACCAGCTGAATGCCACGATAAAGTCGCCCAAACCTCCTCAATGCTTGACTGTAAGATCCAGGAGTCCGGATCGTAGGCTTCTTTTAAGGTTCTCCATACATAAACCCGGCCGTTAGTAGGAAACAATGTGAACGATGATTCATCGGATCATTCTTCCCATCATCAAGTGTCCAGTTTTTATGATCGTGCCACCACTTATTTCGCAGCTTAGCTTTGGTTGCCGTTATAAGGGATTTTGCAAGTGGAGCTCTTCCGTGAATGTTAGCTTTATGGAGCTCCCGCCGTACTGTTTTTATCGAAATAAAATTATTCAGGTGTGCCTTGAGTTCTGGTGTCACTTTCGCAGAGGTGGTTTTGTGTTATATGGCCACAATCCTTTTTAATGTTCGTCGGTCTCTGTCTGTTAACTTTGGTTTCCGTCCACTATTCCTCTCCGCCGACGATGTTTTATCATGTTTTGTGTATGCTGTCATTACCGTGGATACTGTCGCTCGTGAGACGTTAAACAGTTGAGCTGGTTTCTTCAAAGACGCTTTCGTTAACCGAGCTCCAACGATTGGTCCTCTATCAAAGTCTGAGCATTTCACCGATCGCTTGATATAACCGTCGCAGAAAAAAGCGTATTATACACTGACACATAATCTTATACCTGCCACGTACAACACGCTGTACATGCGTGTCACAGTATTCACACGGAAGTAATTGTGCCAACATGCAACAACTTGTACTCTATCACATGGTGTTAACATTATTTTGTCCAACCTCTGTACATACAAAGCTAGGATGCCCAACGAACGCAAATGCGTTAATTGTGGGTTATGTCATCCCAGCAATTACAGAAGCTGCCCCGAATACAAACTCGCACTACCCCGGCGAAATGCAAAGAATGCAAAAGGGGCATCCCAACAACAAAAACAACAAGCGTCCACAAGAAACCAGCGTAAATTGATCCAGAACCGTGCCTACCTTAGGAGTAATGTATCCTACAGTGCTGCGGCTTAGAACGCAATCACGATCACGGCGCAACCCACACAAAAAGAAACATCAACCGCACACCAATGCTCACGAACAACATCTACCACAACAGAGGTTACAGAGCCCCAAACAGCAGGTAGGAACCCTGGGAACCAGACAACCCCTCCCGCCGAGGAAGCAACGGCCGCTATAGCTGCTCCCGATGGCCCGGTGACCACGGCTGATGAAGGAGTGATTTGGCTCAAGGTGGCGAACGCTAATGTGACCGCTCCCGACGGCCCTGCGGCTCCGGCTGCCGAGGAGTGGGTAGAGCGCGCACCGGAGTGAACTGACGCAGCCACCTATGCCAACCCGGCTGGGCCGGTCACTGAGGAGTAGGTAGAACCCGCTCCGGCCTGAGACGACGCCGAACTAAACACAACACCTCCACAGAGTCCAGCCACCCCTGCGGAGCCTACTCACACTCAGTCCACGCTAGATTTTTTCACAATGATTCGTAATACAATAGAGGGTCTCCTTCACTCCATGTTCCCCTCCGTTGACCTCTCTCTGGCAATACTCATCCCAAATTTCATAAGTGCCTACTGAAGCTCCGAGCCACTCCATCACATGGGGGGAGATGGACTGTATTCCAGAACTGCTTCATATCCGTCCTAGGCACCAACAATGTCTCACACACCTAATCCGCTGCTGCCTAAAGTCCTAAGCCCCTACTACAGTTTCTGAAGACTCCCCTCAATGGGGAGAGATGGACTGTAATCCTGATTCGACACACTACCTTGCTGCAGCACCTGGACACTTCCTCAAATGGGGGGAGATGGATTGTGGATAAATCCTGCCTTCTTACCCCACAGCAGATCCTGAACACTCCCCCAGATGGGGAGGATGAACTGTAATCCTAACCCTGATCCTATATACTTCCTTTGTGCAGCGCCTAGACACTCTCCCAGATGGACTGCAGACCAATCCTTCCTTCTTGCCCCACTGCAGCGCCTGGACACTCCCCCAGATGGTGGAGATAGACTGAAGGGCAATCCTGCCTTCCTACCCCAATGCAGATTCTGAACACTCCCCCAGATGGGAGGAGATGGACTGCAATCCGGACATACCTAAAGCCAGTAATCCAAGCTGCCCTACTAGAGTCAAGACCACTCCCCCAGATGGGGGGAGATGGACTGTAATCCGGATTAGCCTCTTGTCCACCCAAAATATTCCTGACAACCCCACTCCTCTGAATATGCGTATCCTCTTCTTAGACGCCTGCTGGCTGAAACGCAAAAAAACAGAATTGGTGGCGTTTACGGAACAGCACGATCTCCGTATTGCTATTATAAACGAGACACATCTAGGCCCAAAAGATAACTCTGGTATCCAGGCCCGTCACATTCATATGCCCGGAGATGGAGGCGGATAGCCAATAGGTGGCGCTAGCAACAGGTGAAACTAGCGCCACTATACTGCAGAGGTTCCACAGCCGGCCAATCACAAGCAACGGGGTTGATATAAATACGGCCGTGCTATGGTTTTCCGTAGTTTTCCGTGGTTTGCCTGGGAGGAATGAAATTTGTAAAAAAGAAAAGAAAAAAGAAAAAAAACTGCTTAAACAAGTACAGTGTTTGCTGCAGCTAAGTTCGTTGTCATCTCACCGTACCTCTCATTGTGGACTTCGATTGTGCGTGTCTTGGTTCCCCATTCGGTTTGCTCTTTGGACTCAGTGCTTCTTCATGAGGACTCTGATCGTGAACGTCCCGGTTCTTCGATCGATTTGCTCATTTGGACACAGTGCGTCTTCTCGTGGACTCTGATTGTGCGCGTCTCGGTTCTCCGATCGATTTGCTCTTTGGACACAGTGCGTCTACTTGAGGATTGTGATCGTGAGAGTCTTGGTTCTTCGCTCGGCCACCCGTGATCATCTCTATCCACGGCAGGCCTGTCACGTCTTCGGCCTACCTCCGTCACGCCCGTGTTGGCCTCTGCAACCGGCGTGCGGGTGCAGCAAATTGGCTACGAGGGATAAGGTAATCAGCAGTTATCATGTGCGTGGTGACCCGCCTTCTGTAGCTACAACAGCAGCAGACAGCGGTGCTACAACAAACGCTCCAGTTAATAGTCGACAAACTGTTAGCACAAGAGGATAAATCGGTCCAGACTCGGAACAGTCGCACATTCGTCCCCTAGCTTCTCCAACATTTAATGACACCAGGGAATAGTGGGGTGCGTATTTGTATCGTTTTAAACAGCGTTTTATGGCGTTTCAGGTTACGGACGATACCTGATAGCGCTAGCTGTTTCTATCGTGGGCATCACCTGATACATTCTTGCTGCTTCGAAAATTGGCCCCATTATCGGATCCAGTCACCCTCACATTCAAAGAATTGTGCAAAATTTTAACTAATTACTACTCTCAAAGAAACCACGTGGTGGCCTCACGCCTGAAGTTCCATCAGTATCATAAACAATCAGGACAATCATACCGGTCGTGGGTGATGGATCTCCAAGTCCTCATCCGCAAATGCGACTTTACTTGCACAAACTCAGAGTGCAAGGCCTCGTATGTGGACTCCCTGATTCGTGACGTCGTGGTATAGTTAACTCCAGACCCAGCGGTGCGCACAGCGGCACTGAAATTGGATAATCCATCACTGGATGGCATTCTATGCATCGCGCACTCTTATGAAATTGTTAAGCGTGCGAATGATCACCTCATGGCACGCCCGCTTGTAGCGGTGGTCATAGCGACACAACGTAACTCCCGCGTACGAGGCACGCCCATGGCGTGCTCCAGACACCTACAAAGCAGGACGCCATCGTTGTCCGCCGTATATATGACGTCAGAACCCCGAACGCCACCCCGCCGACGGGTCCAGAGGCCCCTGCCATCTTGCCCACAGTACTTCACTTCGCATCCCCGGGCAGATTCTCCCAACCGCTGCGCACATTGCACACGCTGTTGTAAAGGATAGGCACTTGCGGATAGTCTGCCGAAACCGGGCACTTCGTCCCAGTCCGGTAGCCCGCATGCATCAAGAAATTGTCAATACACTACAAATCATAGCTTCTACTGGCGACTCGTTAGCACAGAATCTATTCTTAACTCTCCGATTCGCCAACCAGCATGTCCGTTTTCAGGTGGGCACAGGGGCAACCGTCTCACTAGTAAATCAAGCCACCTATGCCCGACTAGGACCCCCAACGTTGTCTCCACCTTCACGACGTTTAGTTTCTTACAGGGATAGGTCCATTCCCCTTCCAGATCAGTTCTCCATCACAGCCGCCTGCAAACAAGTTACCAGACCAATTACCTTTTTTGTTGTGGGCCAGCCCTCAGCTACAATATTTTTGGGGTAGACGCATTTACCACATTTGGATTCTCAATCTCTGACGAAGTCCAAATCATATCAGACTCTGTTCCATTCCATGACCTCGTTGCACTCTGTATTCAGTTTGCACCCATCTTTACTTCGGACTTAGGGTGCGCCTCAGACTTCGAGGCTCACATCACCCTGCGGCCAGGTGCAGTACTCGTTTCTGCCGTGCCAGACCCATTTCAGTCACCCTACGTGCAGCAGTAAAACAGGAGCTTGACCGACTTAAAAGATTGGAGTAATTAAACCTATCAAGTCCAGTGCGTGGGCTACATCATCCGGAAACCCAATGGCACCCTCCGGTTATGTGAAGACTTTAAAGTCACAATTAATGGCCTGTCTCAAATCGAAACGTATTCGATCCCATGACCCTAATATCTCCTCACTGAACTTGCGGGCGGGAAATACTTCTCGAAGATTGACCTCGCATATGCATATTTGCAACTCGCACTAGATGAGGAATCGCAAAATATCGTTGTCATCAACACACCTTTCGGACTCTACAAATACAAGCACTTCCCATTTGGCATCGGTTCCACGCCATCAATCTTCCAAATGTAATGGGAACAGCTGCTGCGACATATCCCTGCATGCGCAAATTATTTGGACGATAGCATTGTCACAGGAGCCACTCGCCAGGAGCACCACAATATCTGCAGCCTTACAGGATGCAGGGTTGCGGTGTCGTCTCGAGAAGTGTAGGTTTTTTTCAGGAGGAAGTGGAGTATCTCGGCCAGTGGCTCAACAAAAATGGAATTAGGCAAACAGATCACAACGTGGCAGCCATGGACTCCCTACCCCGCTCAAAGAACCTGCCGGAACTGCAAACTTTCCTCGGCAAAATTAAATCTATTCAAAGTTCTTGGTACAAACAGTACACATTTCGCAACCCGTCAATCAGCTTTGAAAAAAGGGCGTCCCTTACAACTGGACCCCGACTTGCCAACGAGCCTTCGATCGGTTGAAACGCCTGCTAAGACCTGCTCCTTGCCTCACACCGTTTTCCCCTACACGGCCCCTAATCTTGGCAGCCGACGCCTCAGCATATGGAATCGGGGCAGTACTCGCGCATAGGAATGAGGATGGTTCTGAACAAGCTATAGCTTACGCCTCTAAGACATTGACTCCAGCACAATGTAACTACTCGCAAAATTGAGAAAGAGGCATTGACAATAGTCTTCGCTATCAAAAAATTTCATGTATATTAGTTCGGAACAATGTTTTCCCTCATCACGGATCACAAACCGTTGATGGCAATATTCGGACCCAGCTCCAGCCTCCCAGAGCGAACGCTTCCAACGTTGGGCGATGTTTCTGAAAGCTTATAATTACACCATCCAATATAAGCCAACAGCACAGCATTCCAATGCCGACGCCCTATCACGCCTGGCGGCTAGCCCCGATCCGGAATTTGACCCACAAGAATGACTGTGTTTTCATATTCATACAGAGAGTAAACGAACAGTGCACGGGTTCCCCATTACAGCGCCTCCGCCAACCCAGGGGACCCAATCTTGCGGCAGGTCCTGCGGTATATCAACCATGGGTGGTAACATATTTCACGCGCGGAATAGACAACGAACTGAAGACATGGCATCACACATCCCGCAGGCTCTTTGTCACGGATAACGTCATGCACTTGGACGCAGAAAACGACACGCATCGCGTGGTCATCACAGCGGAATTGCGCCCACAAATCTTAAAGCTCCAGCATCGAGGATAGTGGTGCATGTCCCGGATGAAGAATCTCGCAAGAAGACATGCATATTGGCCAGGAATCAGTCGAGACAACGAACGCTAGGGGTGCGTGATGAGGCTCAGGCGGAGATACAGAAGCCGAAGCTCTTCCTCTCCCTCGCCAGCATCACCCAGCACCACCACCATCCACCCCCATCAAGGGAAAGACTTGGAAGAATTACCCTTCCTACGAGGGGAGACAGGTTCCTCTTATGGAAACACCTTTTGCAACTTGAGTTTATCAAGTGCCCACGGGGACCGCGTGGAGGCGGTGCCACCCGGCTTGATACCGAAGGCCTAGAAAAACATCAGCCGTCTGGTGCCTGCCGTTATTTAATTATATCATAAGCTGCATCCTAGTGGCAAACGCTAGCGCAGCATAGGTCTTCAGAGACTCTAAGCCATATCCAGAAATCAGCACTGCGCTTTTTTCCTCTAGGTCAACTTCGCTTAGCTGCAGAATAAGGTGTCTCCGGTGGCAATCATATGCAGGACAGTGGTACAGCACGTGATCGATATCCTCAGTTTCTTCGCAGAGGCATCTTGCGTCATTTACAATACTTAGATCTGCAAGCTTCTTTCGCTGGCCATGGCCAGTTATTATCGTCGCCAGCTGATACGAGAAAGTGAAGGATGGCTTTCGGCATTTTATATACTTCTTAATGTACGGAATCCCCGGTGGGCTTCTCTTCCTTATTCAGGCGCATCCCAGAGCCTTTGACACGATTGCATTAGGTGGTCAACAATCGCAGCGTTGCCCGTCTTGAGTTCACGACGAAATTGTCCTGTCCTGGGTCAATGAATGGAGATGTCATTGCCCTTCCTCAAATGATTCATGAAAGTGGACTTAACAATCTCCAGATCCAGGGGAAGGGTGTCGCTCATTACCTGGAGTGCCTCTGTCGGGGCAGTTAGACAGGCCCGAGTGATCAACTGCAGATATCGCCGCTGGATAGCGTCAAGTGTGCGCTTGTGATGTACTAAGACCGTTCTGGCCGACCACACAGAAGAACAGTAGGTGACGATAGGTACAGTGACCGTTTTATAAAGAAACTCCAGGGTTCTTCTATTTAGGCCCCACTTGCGTCCCACGAGCGGAATCAGACAGTCGATCACCACATCCGTCTTGTTCCTCAGAGCCTTGATGTGTGATAGAAAGCCAAGGCGGCAGTCAAACACCACGCCCAGGTAGCGTACTTCATCACAAAGCTTGATCCTCACCCGGAGCGTAGGGGGCCGATCCTGCTTAAGCTTCTCCTTCAGCAGCAACGCAGTAGTCTTGGGCGATTCAATCTTCATCTTATTTGCCACAATCCATGCTACAATTTTATTCAAGATAGCTTGGGCTCTGATCTCTAGGTCTCTGCGAAACATTAAGAAGATGGTAAACAGCTGCATAGCCTGTGCCCAACATCAGGCAGCTCCACCACAAGCTTTCGCACCCTCGCCTTCTCCCCGCCAAACTTATGACCAGATTCACCTGGACTTTGCGGCCCCATTTTTGGGAACCATGTGGTTACTTCCCATCGATGCCTACTCCACCACAACGGAAGCCACGCTAAATGCATTAAGCCAGGTTTTGGCTATCAAAGGGTTACCACGCAAACTCGTTTCTGACAATGGGCTTCAATTCACAGTAACTGCCTTCAAGCAATTCTGTGTGGTCAATGGCATCAAACACATCTCTAGTCCTCCATCCTATCCCGCCTCAAATAGCGAGGCAGAACGCCTGGTCAGGAAGTTCAAACAACAAATGCTGAAAAAAATTGTAATCTTCTTTCGCCCTCACTCTCTTTTTGAGCACTTATCTGACCACACCTATGAGTGGTCGTAGCCCAGCGGAACTACTCCATGATCGCTAACCACGGACGGTACTGCACCTCCTGGCACAATCACCGGCAAAGCTCCGATCTAGGCCCTCCCACCGCTACACGCCTGGAAGCGCGGTATGGGCACGCTCCTACGGGGGAAGCACCACATGGATGCCATCAACAATAGTGAAGACACATGGACGGCGCATCATCTCAGTACAAACGCCACACAGATTAGAATGCCGCCAACAAAACCAGCTGTGACCTCGAATGGCGGTAGGTCCATCACCATCACAACTTCACCTTCAAGAATACGCCATACCACCACCAACCACATTAGATAGGGTTTCACAGCCACTCCCGCCAAAAGCGACACAGCTACCATACCACTTGCGCCCAAGAACGCCAACAAAACCCGCAGCACCGGCCAACAGTGACATCGAGATGGACGCCCCCAGCGATCCTCACCACCTACATCGGCACTCACATCACCGCGTCCTCAACACTTGAATACGCCTGTACAAACTGAGAATGATCCAGCCTGGCTGTCACGACAGTTCCAACCACATCGCCCAAAGCATCGTTGAGGGCGCTTCCGTCCCTACGCGCGGACTTCAAGGGGGAGGGATCTGGTTTCCCGGCCCAACGCGATCACATCTCCACCAGAGGAGATTGATGTGGACAGTAAATAGGCGGCGCTAGCAACAGGCGGAACTAGCGCCACTATACTTCAGAGGCTCGGCAACTGGCCAATCACAACCGACGGAGCTGATATAAATACGGCCAAGCTGCACTGTCTAAACCGTTGCAGCAAAGTTCGATGTCGTCTCACCATATCTCTCATAGTGGACTTCGATTGTGCGTCTCTTGGTTCCCTATTCGGTTTGCTCTTTGGAATCAGTGTTTCTTCTCGTGGACTCTGATCGTGAACGTCCCGGTTCTCCGATCGATTTGCTCTTTTGGACACACTGAGTTTTCTTTTGGACTACGATTGTGCGCGTCTCGGTTCTCCGAACGGTTTGCTGTTTGGCCGCAGTGCGTCTACTCGTAGACTGTTATCATGTGCAACGAGGTTCTTCGCTTGGCTACCCGTGATCATCTCTATATACGGCTGGCCTATCTCGTCTACGGCCTACATCCGGTACACCCGTGTTTGCCTCTGCAACCTGCGTGCGGATACAGCAATAACTTTCACATGAGCCAATACTGTGTGCACCGTACTGACAGGCAGAACGGCGCATGGGGTGGAGGCACGGCCGTGATTATACACACGGACATAGAGCCATCAAAAGTAACGCTCTCCAAGCTAGAGAGGAGCGAAGCCACAGCCGTAAAAATCCGGTTTAACGGAACATACACTAATATCATCCCAGTCTACAATAGGCCCAATAATATTAACTCACGTGATATCAGTAGGCTAATAAAAATCGCACCTAGCGTAACAGTCGCTGGAGATCGAAATAGCAAACACCGTAGTTGTAATTCGCAGTGTCAAAACTCAACGGCAGGATACTGTATCAACATTCAATTATCTTATTCTGGAGCAGTAGGTGGAGTTTGTCTTAGCTGGCCAGAAACCGGGAAAACCCATGACGTCACGAAGTTAGCAGCCAATCAGCATTCACGTCACAAGATGGCGGATCGTTAGTTTGTTCCTCCACCGCTAGGGGGGCAGCACCGGCCGGGCTTGCGCAAACGATAGTTCCTTGACCGGCCGCCCAGATGGCCACACAAACCTCAATCTGCGCAGACATTCCATGGCTCGCGTGACGTCACAGCCTCTCTACACCAGGCGGCAGCACCGTACGGTGGTAACCTGAATCTATCTGAGTATTCTGTGGAGCTTAGTCGGGCGCACACCCCCGCAGGCGACAACAGTTGTTGCTATTCCCAGCGCGCGTCACAGATGACGCGTCGGCGAGCAACGGTTCCCGTTATACGCTATTCCTGGAGTGCGTACTGTAACTCGGCGTGGATGACGCGTCGGTTCCCGCTAGGCACTGTACACGTCTTTCAAGAATATTTTCGTCTGAACATGCAGCATACGCTATTTCGAGCGTATTATTACGGATTTTCTGGCGTGGAATGTGCGCGTCATGTTATACACTGCTAGCTGGTACAAATGATAGATCCCTCAACAATCGTTATTACCAAACCTATAATTTTCTTCCTAGGACCTTCGAGGAGCATTTTTTCATGTCTTATTGATATTTCGTATCATTATAATTCGTTAATTTTCTTAGTTACCATAAAATTAACTTCTAAAAGTATTTTTTTGCGCTAAAGATATTGTTGCCTTCTGAAAAGTGTTATTGGTTCAAATAACAAGTGCTGTTCGTTGTATATTATGTAAGGACATTTATTTGTAGCTGCCATTTTTTTATACCCTCTCCAAGTTGTCTTATTACCCCAACACGCCTTTTGTGATATGTCTGTTTCAAACGCTGTTCTCTTTTTATTTCTAGTATTTCATACTCGTAATAAGAATACTATACTAATCCATCATACTCATGGAATATAAAAAAATTGTTGGGTAGGGAATTCGTTAAATAAAAAACATAATTTCTTGATAAATGTTACAGATTTATTGAAATTTTAAAATACATTTTATTGCAATATAATACATCATTCAATACTTATGATTCCATGTGTGTCATAGGCCTCTCTTGCATTCACATCCTGCCCCCTTTTTTACCTGAGTCTTCTCTTAATATCCATTTATTGCCTTACACGTTATGAAATTCCATGCCAAAGCATGTATACCTTTTAAACGTTGCTAATGTTTATGAGATGAGAAATGTATTTATGTGGGTGACACATACTCTCTGTCACACATTGCTGTGAATAACATAGACATGCAACTTACGGGAGTATCTCAAACTCGAATGTCACGAGGGAAGAAAGAATTCGTATAAACATCAAATCGCAGCATCTCGACAGTGGCTCAGTGGTTTAAGCGTCTGACCGGAGATAGAAAGGTCCTCGGGTCGAATCCCTGTCTGGGCGGTGATTTTCATAAGCCCTAAACCCACCTTCACCTCTGGTACATAACGCTTCTGTGGCTCGGATTTCACGTTAAACTTATAACATCTCTATGGTTGTGTACACTTTCAAAAGCAAAGATTCAAAACAGACGGCCTAACGTGACCTAAACGAGCATTCATACTGCATTGAGGGGGGCAGCAAACAGTCAGCCAGTCGGATGAACAATTTTAATATTACAATCGTCTCTTGTCTCTGTTGCTCTATACATAAAAAACACACCCGCACTCATTAAAGGATAAGTTTTAGGAAGGATTTGGATAGGTATAAGGCAAATGGATGTAGGTATGGGCACAGTAGGTGAAACACGAGTGGTAATTGTAAATAATATACAGCAAACAGTGAGAACAATACCTGATGAGGATATGTACACACTTTTTCTATAGTTTCATTAACCCTGGAACCAGAAAAAATCCATCCGTAACAGCTACCAGGTACCACACTGTTCACATTAGTATCGCCTCGCCTCTCCCACACGTCAGCCATCTTTGCCATCTAGTAGCATGTGCACAAGTATGAAACTGTTCACATCAGCATCATCTCATATCACCCACATGACAACAAGCCATCTAGTAACATGTGCCCCTAGTACCACAAAGGCATAAGTAGATTCAAGGGCATTTCTTAACACAGGTTGCAATGTCGTACTGTGGATACTCACTCCCAGCTGCATACGTCACTAAATACACACACATTAGTGGAGGAGATGAACCGCACATCATACATCCAGACAAACGTGTTAAAGGAAGGTCTGACCATATTTTCGCATACATACGCAGAGAGAGACATACACAGAAAGACGCACACACACACACACACACACACACTTACATACATTAGTGGTGGAAATGAAATACACGCACTACACGCAGACAGACGAGTGAATCACCAGATTTACACACTAGCTACCTTCCCTCGCTAGTGTGTAAATTCATCCACATATACTAAGTTTGTTTATGTGCTTTTAAGGTTTCACCTTACTCGTGGTAACTTGAAGTTTAGTATTCTGGTAGAGAGTTTATTATCTTTGGTTTAGTAATTTTTATATAGTTGCGCGCTTTTACTTAATGTAATTAAAGACTGAATAAGTTTTATGGTTTTTCGACGAAGTTATAATAATAATCTGACGAACGGCAGGAAAGGTGGGAAAAAGTGTGAATCTAATTGAATTGCAGAGGTCAGAAAAGGCATCAGTCACCTTTTATTACTTTTACAGGGGAGACAGCTTATACTTCTTCCAAAAACGGGAATAAGCAAGTTACTGGCATACATAGAAAGAGATGCGCGCAATGGACAATTTGAAACCTTAAACGTAATTTTTAGTGGAAAGTTTATGAATTTATACAAATTTAAAATTTTGAATTTGTACTATTTTGACAGTCAGTAGTTTTAAAATAGGAAATGATCACTGAAAAATCCAACCAAACTAATAGTGGTACTTATTTCGTGGAATACACATATGAATTATTATAACATCAGATTATTAGAAATTATGAAGAATTATGGCATACAGTTACACAAATGGTAATCTTTAAAAAAACAGAAATTATCACAACATTAAAAAAGAAAAGAATAAAATCGCAGGAATTCAGCAGCTTGCCAATTGTTTCTAAACATGAAATTATTTGAAAACTAAAATGAGTCGCCTTCCTCATCAGAGCTTTATTGTAGGCGGCCCTGAGTTGTTGGCTACTGCAAAAATTTGCTGATGATGCCAGGTGTTTTCCTTTCATGTAGAGCTTGGTTTGTCTTATGTTGGCCACCTTGCTATACTTTATGGAAATTTTATCACAGGCAACTGTCTTACTTGTGTGTTTGGTTTAAAAAAACTTTAAAAAAATATTCAAGCCTCCTATGAAAGTGTTGGCACCAATTGAGCATTTTGTGTTCGAAGAGTAGTGGAAAGCCAAGTATGAGGATGGCTGTAAACCATTTTTCTGCTCCTTAGGTGTTTTCTTTCCACATGATTCAGTCGACAAAGACGATTTCTTGAAATAAGAGCTCTACCATCTCTTGACATCTAAAACTTTGTCTGTATCCAAAGCCATTACTCGGAATACACTTTTCGCCGAAAGAATAATATCCTTATATTGATTTTGATTATAAATGCGCTCTTTTATTTTTGAGTATGCGATCATTAGGGAAGTAAGAGTATCTCTGTATAACGTAATAGTGGTATATTTCGGCAAAACGTTCTGTAGCTGTCAAAGCGAGTAAAAACAGTATTACTGAATGGTTTTTATTTTGGCTAGGGCACCTGTCTGGGAAAATTTGCAGTTGTTAGACAGTAGAAGGGATATATTTATCAATGATTTCAAAAGCATAAAACAAACTTCAATTGTACCTTTCTTCGCCATGTCTTCATAGTAGATGAAAAACGTAGATAACCGGGATGTGAAGTTAAAAATGCCAAAACAATTCACCCACAGCTGGTGAAAGTAGAACATATCTTGTACAGTAATATACTGAAAGGGGGGGGGGGGTTTGCATGAAATCAAAATTATTCCCCACGACATGATCTAGATATTTGCACATTTGAGTTACGAGTTTAATCTGGCAATCAGGGCCGGCGTTAGGATTCTCGGGCCCCGGGTAAGCGATCTTAGGCCCCCTATCCCCGCCCCAAGATATTTTTACTTTACACTTTGGTTTTTTTAGATTCAGAACTTTTTAATACAAAAATGTTCAAAATTATTAGTGCAGATTTTAAAATTTGTGTTTGGTTTATATTTATTTAGGCACTCAGGCCGGCGGGCCCCGGGTACTTTTGCCCCGCTTAACCCCCCCTAACGCCGGCCCTGCTGGCAATAAAATTTTTGGTCTTACCTCTGTGAATCGTGAGTTCTGCAGCAACAACTCTTT
Organism: Vandiemenella viatica; assembly: GCA_031002005.1. Taxonomy (NCBI): domain Eukaryota; kingdom Metazoa; phylum Arthropoda; class Insecta; order Orthoptera; family Morabidae; genus Vandiemenella; species Vandiemenella viatica. The sequence goes on from JARYHS010008074.1 coordinate 353,106,512, forward strand.
TTGCAGAATCGCAGAATGAAGAATCACTTTTAATATTAATGCCTAATTACTAACATGTTACACAAGTATCAACTTCAGGGCGTCCGAATCTCAAGCAAAAGTTTTCATTAAAAACCTCAAACTTCTTGACATTAACGTCAGGATGCTGTTTTTTGAATAGGTTAATACATTTTCTTCACATCAAGCGGAGCACCTAAATAGCTTTTTTCCTTCCTGAAAAAACGCGTCTGGCGTTGTTTGAGGGCTGGATTTATCCCTTTTGATGGGATTGTCATAAACATTCTCCATCACCATCTACTTTACCAGTTTTTCCTATCGTTTTGAAGAAAAACACTAAAAAACTTTTAAAAAAATAAAAAAATGATTGTGTAAATATTTCTATAGAGGGATGAATGAGTAGAGCGGGTGCAATTTTGTAAAATAAATGTTAACATTGTTTTTACATCTTTTTTAAAAACACATGTTCTCAAAAATCTGTCGAGATCAGATAAAAACTAGATTTCTGTGTCGCCAGTACCTCCACCGATGGTAACAATGCAGACACGGCGTCGCTCGCACAGAACGAATCGGACTCGAGCCCGTTGTTTTAGATGAGCGTGCGTTGTCCAGGAAAGTATTTCGACATGAAAATTGGATGTAAGCAGCAATATTGATAAATTCGGATACACAATCTTTGCTAAGGTGCAAACATTTGGTCCAAAAAAGTAAGAAGACTCAGAATAAGCTATCAACCTACAAAAAGAAATTAAATTCCACATAAAACAATACTTGTAAAAATAAGTGACTTGGTCATTATGCAAACTCTGATAATAGAACATCAACCTAAATAAATGCCTCTACAATGTTGCATTATTGAGCTTTTAAACTCACAAAAGCCAAGATTTCCCTCGATGCTCTTTCTGGAATCACAAGTCTTCGAGTAAATCATAAACATTCTGCCTTTCCTTTTAGTAAAGTAGTAGTATAATGGCTAAATCACATAAAAAAAAAGATTTAATCGTAACATTATGAAAAACTATTTTTTTTCAGAAAATCGAAACTTGATTCAAAAAAATATCTCACAACTCTTCATCATTAAATAGCCACAAGACTTCGCCCTATTTTAAAATGATTTGTTTTTGTAACATTGTTTTTTATATAATAGGGTCGATATATCGATACTTTTTCTTCGATATATCGAATCCGATATAAATATTTTTTAAAATATCGATATATCGAAAATCCGATATTTTTTAAAATATATTTTTTTAAAATATCAACAGCCCTAATGGCAAGTGGCAAATGCGAAATTGCCGCACTGCCCTTTTCTTGTTAATGAACAATTATATGTAACAGTTCACCTGCGAGAAATACTGAACTGTTGACGAATTTAATTGTAATGTGTTTTCGTAAATAGTCTGGAAACGCGGAGTGTCGAGATTCTCCACCGTGTGTTGTGGGTGTGGTGAGGAGCTATGGCCTATCCAGCCGCTTGGTAGGTGAAGACCTCAGCGATTGCGCGAGATTTTGGTGCAATGTTCTGAACAGGGTCAGGGGGGTAGTCAAACAAAGGGAGGTTATATTACCTAAAAAGAAATATATTAATAATCATGTAATCAAATTCATAAGAGAAATTCATAGAGGTGAAAATTAAATTTTTTATCATATAATTTATTCAGTATAACATTTTAATTGTGTATAAAAATTCACTCATTACTAATTGCGCTTTGCGTTTCATGAAACGAAATGATTCAACAATTTTTCCAACTCAACTTTATCAGTGAGGTTACTGTATACATGTAAGTACCTGGGTGACTGATCTTCTCTCGGCATCTTTCGATTTTTGTTCAATATGCAAGATTTTGAGTGAAGTTTTATTAAAGTTAAACGTTTTCCTGAACGTTGCCTAGGAATTTCGAAGGGCACAATACCTTGCTCTAACCAAGAGAAGCTTAACTAACATCATTAGGTTTAGTGGTACTTCCACGAGATGAGTTTTCTAGCTGTTTCCGAGATACTAAGTACACGAATTGCTCGATTTTGTAAAATATTGTTAGAAACTTGAAAAGCAAAACGTTATCTATATGTGAAATTTCATCCAAATCGCTGGAGCCATTTTCGAGATCGTCCGGTTTACCACCTAATAAATTGGTTTGAAAGAAAAACACTATTATTATGTTGAATAGAAATCTAAATGCTAATCGGGAGTTAATTAATAGTGCAAGATTAATGGTAATCCAATTAGAGCAATGCATCATCAGTGTTAAATTCATTCACTGCGATAACATTATGCTCATACGTCACATTAACCACACATCTTCTGATCAACCGTGCCTTTCCAAATTATAAGAAAACAATTCCCAATAAAAGTAACCTTTGCTATTATCATTAACAAAAGCACAAGGTCAGACGCTTACCAGAACCTGTTATTTTGTATGGACATCTGTACGTAACTTTTTCACGAGTTCGTAAGGTCATTAATATTTATCTTTGTGTTTAAGATAAAAGTAAACGATGATCACATTATAACTGCTAATATTGTTTTCAAAGAAGTTTTGTTAAGTGATGCAGTTTGAAAAAAAAGTCGAATATGACAAAGCCAATATCTATTTTTTAAATATTTTACAATTAAACATGTAATATTTAATGATTTTTACAGTAAAAGTGATATTTATTACTACTCTTCTAAATAAAATATCATATAAACAAACTATGAAAGTTTTTTTGAGTGTCTACAGATTGTCAATATGTGCACCTTTAGTGACTCTACACACATCAAGCCTATAGTTGAGTTCTTCCCATACCCGATGCAGCATGTCTCTGTCAATGAGAGCAAACTGGTACTGGTGGCACGAACATTGTATCTTTTACGAAATCCCAAACAAGAAGTCGCAGGGGGTTAGGTCAGGGAACGAGGAGGCCACGACATCAGTTGACGATCAGCATCCCCAGCACGACCAATCCATCTGTCTGGAATCCTGGTGTTTTGGGAAATTACGGACAACTAGAGAAAATGGTGTGGAGCACCATCATGCTGGAAAATTAAATCTTCACTGTCAGCTTCCAGAAGTGGCATGAGCCAATTCTGCAACATTTGCAGATAGATTTTCCCTGTGATCGTCACCTCATTAAAGAAAAAAGGCCCATAAAGTTTCTTTCGCGAGATCGCGCAAAACACGTTCACTTTGGGAGAGTCACGAACGTGCTGCCCATAAGCATGGGGGTTTACGGTCCCCCAAATGCGCACATTGTGCCTGTTCACTTTTACACTCACATGAAAAGTGACCTCATCACTAAACACTAGTTTTTCTGCGGATGTTTCGTCTTGTTCTAGACATTGGGCACAGAATTGAAAACGACGCACTACATCGTTGTGCGACAGTGCTTGTAGCAACTGTAACCTGTAAGGCTTCATACACAGTCGTTTCTGTGGAATACCTAATTCCCTGCTCGCTCGAGGAGTAGACTTCTGTGGGCTACGAACGTAACTGGCGCGCACCGTTCAACGGTTTCTTCAGACACAGGAGGGCGACCCGTTGTTTTACCTTTACAAAGGCATCCCGTGGCTTTAACTGTTGATAGCAACGCCGAATGGTGTTAACATGCGGGGGATCCTTGCCGAACTTTGTTTTTAAGTATCGCTGAACAGTTACCGCAGACTGAGTCGAATGAATTTCGAGAACGTACGCTTTCTCAGTTTCAGTCCTCTTGCTCTCTAGCGGCCACCGCGGAAGCTTGCATTTAGTGCATCGAAACTTGGAGAGCCACTTGTCTTATAACAGCAAACCCAATATTTACCGTATATATATAGGGCTAGTCAAAATGATTGCAGCGATTTCACGATTTTTATTTTGGCTGTCCTATTATAGGTATGATGATGCAGTTTGCTGTTATAAGACAAGTGGCTCCTCAAGTATCGATTGCACTAAATGCACGCTTCCCGCGGTGGCCGCTAGAGAGCAAGATGGCTGAAAGTGAGAATAGGACAGCCAAAAGAAACATTGTAATCATTTTGACTAGCCCTATATATATATATATGTATGTATGAATTTCTCGATTAAAGATATAAGATATTATGACATTATTAGTGATCTTACAACATTGTCGATCTTAGGTAACTCTTCAGTTGCAGTAACGCAGAAAAATTTCGTTCATGCGAACAGGACGACTTATGAATCATAATGAGTAATCAAATGAACCGCTCACGCTCTGGTATGAGGCGCACCCGAAAAATTCTGGGCGCTACCCACCATACCCATATTATCCACCGGCCCAGCATGTGTAGGCAATAGAGTGAGCCGACGCGTTCCTTAGCGGACTATTGCATAGTTCTATGGAGTGGAGAGTTACGTTTGAAGATGGCTAGGACAATGGTCGAAGGAGTTAACTTCAGCGGATTGATTTTTGCCAGTACGAAAGAAGTTACGTGCTGCAGGCAGCTATGGAGGGTGGACGGAGACGTGTTGTGTGGGAGAGACGGTGCAGTCTGCTACACGTTACTGTGCGGTTCAGCAAGGTGTCTGTGGGCGAGAGATTCTTACCAGTGATTGGAGCTGTGTATCGTGATCAGCACAGATTAAAGTAACGCCCCAGATGTACAACTGTGATTTCCTCGCCCTCGTTCACCAATGAATTCGCACCTGAAGAAATATTGAATGCAACGGCTGACTGTGTTAGCTGACACAGTTGTCAAAGGACAAGTCGGCTGGCTGAAGCAGAAGAGTAATTTAATTTAACTGCGATAGAGCGCACGCTCCGGTGGCAATTTCTCCATACACCCATTCCTTTTCTCGCCTACTTTTTCTCTCAACTAATTTCACCTTTCAATTCTCTTTACCTACGGAAGAAAATATTCCCACACCCTTATGCCTGAAATCGACTGCTAATTAGTGGTCATGGCCATCTTTTCCCTTCCATGCACCTCTCTTAATTCTTCCGCCAATATCTTTCGACGCCTCATCACCAATATACGCCTTGAACACTCGCATGACTCTCTTCACCCTTCTTCTGTATTCCAATGAATCCCATCCCAGCTCCTTTATCATATCGCTTACTGATTGTGTTCTGCAGTAATTTCCAGAGACAAATCTAGAAGCCCTCACTTGCACTCTCTCCAACTCCTGTATTTGATACACAAAATGTGGGTCCCTCTATACCGTATTCCAGCAATGTTCTGACCAACGTTTTGTAACCCTGTTCCCTTACTTCTCTCGTACATACCCTCATAACTCTCTCCAACAAGGATTTTGAAACCGATGTATCTACGTCGCGTGGTGCATTGGAGGGGACTGGGTCTTTGGCTTGTACTCACACAAATGAGGAAGCATTACACTGTGACGAGATGAGTGCAGAGTGCAGTATTGTTCGTGTGCTTGAACCTACAAGGAGAACTCCGGTGCATACAGGAATACCGTGAGAATTTTTACATCTTCATTCGACGGACGAATAACAATCAATAAAGTCGTTTACCTTTACTGCATACACACTGCGGAGTTTTTTTTGGGATATAACCGAGGCATTTTGCGACCAAGGCACATGTATCCCAAATACGTCCGTCTTCAGGTAGGCCTACTTACGTCCTGTGTACAACCACCCATTGTAGCGATTATGTCCTGGCATGTATACGCTTACTAACTCTTTTAGAGTTTTAATGGTTAGTCACAGTTCATAGGTGTCACAGGAGTTATCAAGAGAAACATTCAGATTTTAAAAAAGTGTTTCATTAACTAGTGATTAAATAAAAGGTATATTTACAGAAGTAAATAAGTGAAGTTCAATTTTCATTGCCTTTAATGTGGTTTACTAAAGAGAGTAATCCAACACTCAACCGATTGCCTGAAATATAAAATATACCTCGTTATTTCTGACTTGCAAGCTCTGACAGGATCTTAAGAATTATTAAAACAGTTGATAGTTATTTCTGCCATTACAAAACCACACATGTAATTTCTGTTGCACGCGGTTAGAATATAATATTATAGCGTCGTAATGTTATCTAAGAATGGTAGATATCCCATTTCCTTGCAGACTTGTGGGTAATCTCGGAACAAAATTAATTAAATACTAATAATACAGTTTTTTGTGAAATGCATCAATCGGTATGATTTTTATTTTAAATTAATTGCAATGGAGCACGCGCCCTAGTGGTAATTCCCCCAGTGATCCAATCACTCCTTTCTTTATTGTGTTTTTTAATAATCTAATATATACTCGCCCAATAAAAGTAATGCAAACTGTTTTAAGCATATAAAAGTGGCACGAAAGTTCGATCATCAAGTTCGTCATAACCGCGGGGCACTTCTTCACAGCTTACTGACTAGCACACGAAGGGGAATTTCCGTATGGAACCGACCAATAAGAGAAGACATAGTATTTAGCATTAGTGAAAGTACTATGAATGTAAGCATGAAACAATTCCTGTTTATATTGAGAAATGACACGTATCATCTGAAACTACGTGATTAGAGTGGCCTTATAACAAAGAAGTCTTTCTTGCGGTTGGATGTTATAAATTTAATTTAATTGCGGTGGAGATAATGCTCCGTTGGCAGTTTCTCCAGTCATCTAATTACTCCTGTCTTCTTCTTCTTCTTCCGAATAACCCATTTGGAGGGTACGATAAATCAACTTTGGCTATGTTTCTTTGTATTTAATTTTCTTTGCTTCCAAACTTCCTTCATTCTTTGAGAGTATTGTTCCTTTTGTTCCTGGGTCCATTTCCTTCCCTTTATATATTTCTGTCTCTCCTGAAAACCTGCCTTGTGAATTACTTCTCTAAAAAGTGTTCTGTTGTCTATTATATCTGCTTTCACTCGCGCATTTTTCATGTCCTTTTCAGTTTCAGTGAACCATGTGGGTTTGGATTTGTATTTGTTCAGTAAGGTGAAGATCTGTTTTGTTAGTCTATTATTATCCATTCTGTATATGTGCCCGTAAAATTTCTGTCTTCTTTTCCTCATTATAACTGTCAATTTTTCTATTTTCGAATATTGTTCTCGGTTTGGTCTTAATTTGTATTCAGCATTACTATTAGGTTTGGGTCCCAGTATTTTACTCAAGATTCTTCTTTCTACTTTTTCACGTTTTTTAAGATCCCCATATCTTTTTAGCTTAAGCGTTTCTGCCGAATACAACGTTTCTGGTCTAACCACTGCTTGATAGTGCCTTAGTGTTCCATGATAAGGATTTTTTTGTTACATACGTTCTTTGTCATACGAAATGCTCTTTCCATTTTATGTATTCTAGTTTCTATCGCAGTCTTTTCTTTAGTGTCGTTCGTCATCCATTCTCCTAAACATTTAAAACAATTTGTTTTAGCTGTTGTGCCATTGCGAAGTTTAAGATTTTGAGGAGCATCGTCCGCCTAAACGGGGTGTATCACGTGAACGAAAGGTGACATTTGGCTGGAAGAGGATAACCCTTACATTCCGACAGTAATACATGCTGCAATTGTTTCTGTGTACCTTTAACACTGCAATTATTAGAATGAAGATTGGTTTGATCTTTACATAATAATGTTATTGTAATTTTGGTTGCTATTTATGATGGTCCTATGTTATTCCGGCGTTTCGTAATGTGAAAAGTAATAGGTCTACTTCACGTCTGCAGGCAGCTGGTGTTAGGGGAGACATGACACCGATTTCTTAAATGGCGGATGCTCTCACAGACGAACCCGGAGGTTGAAACGACGAATGATCGAGGGCCAGTCGGAATGTCGTCTGGTGGGAAATTTTTGTATTATTATTTTCATAATTCTGCGCAACGGTTGTCATTTAATGAACAATGAGCGTGGTGGGAGAGCGGATGAAGGTCTGGGCTCACATTCGGGAGTACGTATGTTCGAATCCCCGTCCGGACATCCAGATTTGGGGTTTCCACGGTTTCCTAAATCACTCCAGGCGAATGCGGGGATGCTTCCTTCAAAAGGCCAAGGCGGAATTCCTTTCCGTTCCTTGCCCCGGTCCTTTCCCGCTTCGAATGGCCTCGACAAGACGTAAGCTCATAATTATAATAAAAAATAGTGAACTTAT
>JARYHS010008074.1:353115520-353193954 GCA_031002005.1 Vandiemenella viatica
AATCTGGCGGTATACGAGGTTTGTTCAAAAAGTAAGGCGACTTTTTTAATTTTGCCGGATTCGTACAGTCGATTTTCGTTTTTTTTTTTCCTTCTAATTTTGGTACATTCATCCCACCATATCTTCATACTTTCAACTACATAGCATTCTTTGCATTGTTTTGAGAGGCATAATTGTTAAAAGTGGTTTGTGTGATCGGCGATTTTCTGCTGTTGAAAAAAGTGGATCAAATAATTTGCATCAAATTTTGTGTAAAATATGGAATTAAGTGTTCCAAAACATTTGAAATGTTGACAGTGGCATACAGTGAATCTACTTTGAGTAAAAAAATGTTAACAAGTGGTACAAGCTCTTCCAAGATGGCAGAGAGGATGTCAATGACGAACCTCGCTCTGACTCCCCAGCATGCAACAACTGATGAAAACGCTGAAGAAGTGAAGAAAAACGTGTTAGAGAGTCGTGAAATCACCATTAGAGAAGTTTCTGATAAAGTCGGCATCTCGGTTGGCTATGCCACACAATTTTTTTTTTTTTTGATGTTTTGGGCATGAGATGTGTGCCAGCAAGTTTGTTCTGAAACTGCTGAATTTTGACCAGAAAAACCATCACATGAGCATCACTCAGGAGTTGTGAATGACGTCAAAGATAATCCTGATTTGCTCAAAAGGGTCATAACTGGAGACAAATCATGGATAGATGGTTATGACGTTGAAACCAAGGCCCAATCGTCCTAATGGAAGAGTCCAGAAGAGCCAAGACCGAAAAAAAAGCATGCCAAGTTCAATCCAGTGTAGAGACCAATGAAAGGACGAAGATTGCAATGATTGAGGAGATAAAGACTCCATTGATGAAAGAGCTCAAGGCTATACAAAAAAGTGCTTATCAGAAGTGTTTCGAGGATTGGAAAAAGTGTTGGCCAAGTGTTTTATGTCTGAGGGGATTACTTTCAAGGGACAACATAAATATTGGTGAATAAATAAATAGTTTTTGATAAAAATTCACCTTACCTTTTGAACAAACCTTGCACCTGCAAAGATTTTATTGCAAACATGCGGTTGGAAATTGATGATGAAACTTTTTAGAATAATCAGAGATGGAGATTTAAAGAAAAGACTGATGATGTTGCATATATGAAGTAAGATTTACCTACAAAAATGCAACATTATCAATTAAAGGTTACTGTCATGTTAGAAGTGATAAGATGTCCTCACGAGAAATTTTAACAACAGGTGCAACTTTGGGGCTTCCAAAAAATAGTTAAGAAGCTGTAATCAGTAATCATAAGAAGCAAAAGAAGATTTCACCATCTCAGGCTATGAATTCACAATGTGCTGATTCAGAAGTTACAAAAAAAACTGAGAAAGAAACCACTACTTATGGCTGGGCCAGTTATACACAGACGTGGATATGCAGAAAAATTTGGTCAAAGAATATAGTCCACCCAGTAAACACCATGATTGCAAATGAAGGGTTTGCCGTTAAATGTTTCGTGTAATAGTAACATCTATCTCTGGACTATAAATTGTGGTGGCAATGGCTATTTTATCTATCATTAATTTACATTGTCTGCATCACTAATACTTTCTGATTTGATTGGCTGATTGTCCACCAAAGTTCTGTTATTTTAAGAATCTGTGCAATTTAGATGTGGTATTATCACAATGGTTTGGGAACATTTGTCTTCCAATGCTGTAGCACAACATGCTAGAGAGATTAGAGTTACAATTACCTAACAAGGAAATTTGTTCTATTGATGTTACTTCATGTTTTTCACCATTCAGCAAATGAGGAAGCACTTAAAACTGAAGAATGACATGTTGGATGCTGCCTAGGAAAGTGTTCTGTGGTCAGCTACATGTGGTGATAACTAGAATAAATTTGGATGCTAAACTCTGTACACAGCAAGCACAGTTAAAGTTTTCCCACCACTGTTCTTACACACCATTTTTGGCTAACATAATTAAATTGCTATTTTCGTTAGGGAAATATTTTCCTAATATGTTGAGCCATAAGTTTGTTTGATGTATATGGATTTTTAACTGTCAGCTGTGATTTTGAACCAAGTATAGTTATTTGTTGTATCTTATAGTAATGAGCTTATTTTTGATCATAACTACCCACACTTTTAGTCTACGTCAAAAGAGATGATGTCAGAATTTCAGTTTACTGAGCCCACAGAAAGAAAGCTATAAATTTCATTGAAAAGCTGGAATTATTAGATAAAAACAAACCTAACATATTACTTGCAATAAGATCAAAGTTATTTCCTTTTCAAAATCAAATTGCAGAGTATGTTAAGGATGCTATTATTGCTTTAAATGGTATAGTGGTGTAAGTAATCTGTTGTGTTGCTGTTTCATATAATTAATAGCCCTATTTACCTAAACCATATTTCCTACTGGGCAGAGCTTTCCATTTTTACAGAACCAGCAGCTACTTGTTTATGTAAAAATAGGATTCTCTCGAACCTGGTTAATAAAAATGAAAAGACAAAAATAGTAACATTATTCCACAGAAATAGTTTCTGATAAAGTAATTATGACCACCATAAAAAAAGAATTTATTTACAGTATTTCCTTACATACATGATACTGGAATGCACAACAAGAGTAAAAAAATGATATTCACAAATTGTAATTCAGTTTAATGAGGAAAAAGTCGTATGTAACATAGCAACATACTCTATGATTGCTTAAAGTGGCTAGTGATGACCCAATGTTGGTCCCAATCTACAGGGGCAATCTGCAGATTGACATGTAAGTAGGCAAACTGGAAGTGCTACTCCCAATATCGGGAGATTGTCAGGGAGAACAATTTACAGATTGGGAGCAAACTGAGATATGGGTAGCACAACTGGAAAAATTTGGATCAGGAGGGAGCAAGAGTGATACATGATGTGACTCATTTAAAAATAGCCCAACATGTTTCAGGCGTAACATCTGACAGGATTTGTGTGGAAATTAGAGAACTAAATTTCAAATCTTTTCAACTTTGTTCACTTGCCCAAAAACACTATGTAATGATCAAATGTTCTTGCATGATTATGCTTTCATATTTCATATTTTTGATATAAGATGTCACTAAGTTGAGTAGATTCGTAAAACAATCCAAATCTATTCTGAGAAAGTTTTGAAAACCTTCAGGCTCTAATTATTTCAGAATGTTCATATCAGGTAACATTTTTCTTAATAATAACAATTTTTTTAGCCCGGTATCTATAATTTTTCTTTCTTTGTACACTGTAGTACTGGCTATTGTTAAAAGTCATGCCTACTTTTTGTTGATTTGAGAGAAAGGAAGCAATTGCATGTGCTTCCAAGTAGTTAAAATGTACCAATCAAGCCACTCACACTGTAAATTCAAATTGGGATAGAAATTGTGATGTGAGGAGAGAAGGCACTATTCATTACTCTTCCGACTGTCCCTGAAGCCTGGGACCAAAATTAGGTCATCAATGGCTGCCTATATAATTCTCTTATTCAATCTCATAAGATTTATTTGCATATGTATGATGAAACATATTGTTCAATCCTTCAAAAAGGAAATGGCCCTTAAGGGTGGTGCAAAGCTGTACCCTAGTGTCTACTGTTTGCAAAAATTTAAATGCACGTATATGGATAAGTTATTCAATTACATCACATCTGAACTACAGTATATATTGTATCAAATAGGTGCAAACCCGAGGACTGGGAACAAGTGCTTTGCATAAAATTCTTTTAAACATTGATGAAAAAAATTATAAACAGTCTTCTCAAGGAACATACAACATTATTATATGTATCCCCTTTCAATGTTTATAGTAAAAACATACACAAATTCCAGCCTATTTCTACAGCACTAAGAAATTCTGATATTCTACCATGGTGCGGATAGCGACAAGATATTAATGCCCACCAGCTAGTTCAAAACAATGCATTGACAACTAAAGACATCATGAGAAGTATACCAAAATTAAAGGAGTAAGAGAGAAAGCACTCACAAGAATTTCTCAAGCTTCAATATGGTTGAAAATATGACAATCCTGAGTCATTCTGTGAGTCATTTCTCTGTTCTCATTCTCAACAAGCTGACTTACTTCCGTATTTTGTGACATTTGACACAGCTGAAAGCTTGAGAGCTTTTAAATCATATAGAACAGTGTGAAACACTTTGGTATTACAAGACATTACTCATTCCTAATAGAACTAGCTACAATTTAATTACGACTTGCTAAGCAATTTGATCTTCTTTCTCAGTTCCATTCAGGGTCCCGGTACTAAGATGTACATCACCAACCACTCCTAGATCCTGAGAAGTAGTGTCGTCAGTTTCTTGACATTCACCTTTGTCGGCCTTAAATAGCAATTTCTTCATGTTACCATACTCCAGTCTATAGTAATGCCAACCTTCTTGTTCGGTAAGATCAGTTGCCCCTTTTCTCTTGTAGAATTCTTGAGCTGAATTCCAGTTGAGAACAACAAAATCCAGCCGACTGCATCCACATTCATATGCTTTCTGTGACAAAAGACGGTAATACATTTACCTAATTGAACAGTTTCAATGCAAAATAATGAAATTTAAAAAATAAAGCAAATTAAAGAAGTAGAAATTTCTTAAAAATGCTTTGATTATTATTTTTTGGTGTTTGTGAGATAACAGGAATTGAATATAATCTGTACAACTTAAAATGACCAAACTGTTTGCGTACAAGGTCATCATTCAAAATAACTTAGTGAAATAATTAAATATATATGAGATAGAAAACAGGAACGAACAGCAAGATGGAAAAGATGGGGAAAAAATCACAAAAGAACACTCAGATAGCAACAATTAGGACAAAAACAGAAGGGACGCCAAAAGGCAACAATATAGGTAACAATGATTGGAAAGAAATGCCGCGAGGCAATATTTATATGGAAAGGACAGATGAAATACACCCAACACTCACCAAAGTTGAAGGGAGGAGGACAGCAGCAACACAAAACAAAGAAAATACAATATTTTGGGTTAAAAACCTTCTTCAAGTGTAAGTGGCTGGGCTAGCGCAAGACTTGTGTTCAACGCAGCCACTCATAGAATCTACGAGTGGCTGTGTCATGTCCAAATTCAATCAGGGTTTGTTAGATGCAGCATATTTAACTAATCTTTTTATTTGTTTATAAAAGAATTGCCAAACAAGCAAAACTTTTCATACAGATAATAATTATGCTGGAAACTTGTAATTTCTGTCTAATTGTTATTAGTAAGGTTTTTGTGCTAGTGAATTTCTCCTGCATATTTTGTATGATACTACTGTTTTTTATTTTATTTCTTATTGAACAACTATATTTGCAACTAACCTAAAAGTCATGGCTTTTCTGAAGAAAAAGTCCTAACTGTTACCCAGTTAGATTTTAACCACGTTGGAAATTCCAGAAATCAAATCTGGTTCCTCACTAATGCCATGCCCAAACATTATCACATGTGTAATTTACAATCTGAACATACAATACTAACAATTTAAAATATCTTGAATAATTTATTTTAAAGTAGCAAAAACATTATAAATGTGTATATAGGTTGACAGGAAATAAGCAAATTTACAATTATTAATAGGTAACTGCAGGGTGATGCAGATACACAGAAATGTTAAGAAATGCAGAACTTGAAAAATTTTAGGTGTTTAAGATGTTTCTAACCCTAACATACTTCTCCTGTTGATGAAGGTTGACAGCTCAAAAGCTGATGAATTATTTCTCCCTCCTCTTTCTGTACCTGCAAAGTCTAGCTACCATTTATATTAAGTGACTGTTCGTTACTCTAGCCATGTTTATATTAAATATGTACACATTTTACTCAGTAAACAAAAAGAGTTTCAATTTTTTACAAACTCCTATTACATATTATGTTATTAGAACTAGCATTTGAGTATAGTATGTAAATTTTACACCAAGAACAAAATACCATAATTCACAACCAGAGGATGGTGGCATTATAAAAACATATACTTCATCAACCAACTGTTATTTTGTCTCAATTTGCAGACAAATTTTTGCTTCTTCCATTGACAATATGAACAAAAAAAAATGTCCAAGCAGATGAGACTCATAATACTATCTCTTCAAACCAGCAATCACCATGTTAACTCAGCTCGAATCCTGGAAACACTTCATCATAGTTGAAGAAAACCATTATCTGGTTAAAATGCTGCCAGTAAAATGAATGAACTTTTTTTTAGTGTAACACAGATACCAAAATGTTCAAAACGTTTTTCTATCCACAATTTAATTAACAAGGATGTGTACTTAATAACAGAACTTTTAGGATCTTGATCAAAGAATATCAACAAATGCTACTAAAAAGAAGCTCATAACTAATCTACAGCAGTACTTTCAACTACCTGAAAGATCAGTATAAGGATATGGAATATAGATGCTTCATATTTTACTATCTAAAAGCATTCTGTTTGCTGCAACTTCTGATACATTAGTACACATTTTCTCAACCTTTTTCAACTCTAGGACCAGTAAATTGTCCAAAATAATGCTGCTGACCAATAACCTATATTAATCTACTATTTACCTACATTTATATGGAGAGGTTCAGGGGCACCTCCTTGCCCTTGGAGTTGGAAACGGCCACTAAAGGTGGATGAATCAGAAATGATAAACGGCATGGGGATGCAGAAGGCAACGGGAAACCATTACATTAAAGAGCCAAAGGGTATTCCGAGGACATGTAATCCTCTCAAATTACATATATCATGATGGCTTCTTCCTGGGTAAAATATTATAGGAAGGGGTGGAGGATTGCATCAAACCAGTCAAAAGACTGGCGATAAAAATATATATATATATTTATTATTAACATCTGGGACACATTTTATTGTATCATTAGAACATAGTATAGCTAAAGCAGGTATTGAATGCCAATGGAAACACAGTTATGAAACTGAAAATAAATTATATTGACCAGTCTTTTAATATTTAGTAACTAAATTATTATTAATGTTACTGCTGGATAGATGTTACACTCTGCCTCCGACCTATATGCACAAAATAAAAGACACTAGAACTTAAACCTTTTATGTTTACTTACTTCACCACTCAGAGCTATATTTAGGATCTGTAGACACCTAGGCCATACCTGTGGTGCATATATATAGTATGGTAGCCCTTATTATTCAGCCTCATTATCTTTAAGCTTTCACCCTCTCAGTTTTTTCTAATTGACCTAAAATTTACACCAGAAAAAATTTGAACATTTCTAAACGATGAGTGAAAATTTTCCACTAACTCAATAAAAAAAAAAAATCAACTGCTATATTATGTACTGCATATAAATACCTAAACAAAAGTGTACCAAATATACAGTAAATCAGAGATCATTAATAAATCACTAACACTTAGACATCAAGAGTCATGACATACGACTCTAGTTTTAGATATCAAACATGTTCTTTGTTCAGTCATGTTCAGTACTGTTTGCTCTCATACAAACAGCTAGAATGTCAATGGTTATAAGGTAATAATAGCATTAAGAAGTAAATTGTAATAACATATATTCCATTGGAAATAAAAAAAAAAAATATTTGGTAGCAAAATACCTTCTAATAAAACATGTGCTTCAAGTGTTATTTTATTATGTAAAACAGAGTCAGCATGACAGTGCTTGCTTGTTTGATCACGAAACTGAAATTTTTTGGAAAAAACACAAGTACTATTGAGAGAACTTCATTACCATGTTACTAAATTGAAAGCTTTGTGTAATGAATGGAAGGGTATTCATAAACACGCAAAAAGAAGGAATCAAATACAAGAATTAAAAGAATGGAATTTTAAAGAAAAAAATTAGGACTAATTTGATATAGTTCACTCCAATCCATGGAACTTGCAAAAAAAAAGACAATTTCTTTTCTCCTGAAGGGATTGCTATATCATTTGGACCCTGTGCAGGATTATTTTGACATTTTCAAAAAGACTAGACTAATACAGATATTTCTAAATATGATACTGGAATTGACGATCAATTTATTATGAGTAGTATTGGAAAAGACTTAGAGATTACTATTAAGTTCGCCAAAACACACATGGTAAGACAACAGCTAAGGGATGTCTGTGAAAATATCCTGTAGTTAGTTATTACAGTTCTAGGATGATATGAAACCGAAACAAATTTCGATTTGAAGATGCTTTTCCTCATCCTCGATGGACAGAAAAAGCTATATATTGCCTGAAAATATTCATTTTTCATAATGAATTTACTTTATCTCAGCAAGAATTAATATGAGTTCATGTCAAAATATTTATATTAAGTTATTTTTTAGTGGTCATCCATCATCTTGCAAATTGAAATTATCTTTACAATTATCAAAATCACCTTATAGTACTTAGAAACCTCACAATAGTCAATCATACAGCAGAGAGGTGTGAAACCTATGGAAGAATGACTATAACAATCTTATAACCTGTGATGAAAGCAAAAACAAGAATGTAAAGACTACTGGGACCATTTTTCAGCTTTCTCAAAAGAATTGTTATTTTAAAAAATTAAACTTATTTTTGTAGGCCAATTTAAGTAATAAAACTTATTGTACTACAAACAGTATTTATTTAAACTATTCTTATGTTTAAAAATATTTTAAATTTAGAAGTGAATAAAAGATTGTAAAAGTTTAGAATTACCACATTTATTGGGATTTTCACTCTCATTGGGGCACATGTTAGGGTTGAATAATTTTTCTGAAATCTTTACCATTAACTTACTAACAAGAAAGGAAAAATAGAGGGTGAGACTTATAGATATGCAATTTTTATTTTGCCTTTTGAAGTCAGATTATGATGTCGCATGTGCTGTTGCTTCATTTTTTGACACTCTTGAAAAATCCTTCTATGCAGATGACACCAAATCCTTTCAGATGTCAATGTAGTAAAAGAGTGATGGTCAGGGAGAACAATTTTAAATAACAGACCACATCCTTTTTTGTAACACATGTGCATCAGAGAGCAGTTAAGGCACTTGCATTTAAAAGTTCACTGCTCCGGTCACGGGTTCAAATCCCACCGGGTGCAGGAATTTTTAAGTGTTTAAGCATATGAGCTACGCCAGGTCTTTCCATGGTTTGGATTCCATGATAAACTGTAGGCCACAGAGGAAAGGAACTGACTGTCCTACCTCTGACACAGGGCTTAGTATGCCTCCTTCAGAGGATCCAACCAACCTTCGGGTTGTGGACTACGTTATGTTTTGGTACATTAGAATCAAGTCACTAATACAACCCATATCTCTATTAAAGCCACAGAGAAGATGTCATATAAAAACTATCCATAATCAGGTGAAAGGAACAACAGTATTTTTATATTATGTCTTTCAGCTGTGGGCTGAGAACAGCTACAAGTACAGTATAACAGTCATTACAGTCACTTTAAAAAATCCTCTGCTGAAGAGGATTGGCAGTCAGAGAAATTTAACTAAAGTAGCATAATTTTGATCTCATGAACCCTTAACTGCTCCCATGCAAGTGTAATTAGTTATTGCAATAATGGATTTTTAAACAAAAATCACATGGATCAGTTTAGGATACTACAAGAAGTTTAATATGAACTCAATAAAACAAATACATATTTTCAAAGAAAATATTATTTCAAATTCTCTTGAAAACTATTATATGATACTTGACTAATTTTGGAAACATAGTCCTATCCATCTACTATGATAAACAAATATATATATTAATTCTGGGTAAAAAATGGAAAGTTTTGCTTTTAATGTATTTAGCGCCTGGGTGACCGATCTACGCTCGGCATCTTTCGATTTCTGTTCAGTATACAAGATTTCATCAAAATCCTTAGAGAAGTTTGTGAGAAATTAATTTTATCTATTTACAAGAAAGAGGTGCTCATATAATAGTATTACATTGGACAGATTAAATATATAGACAGTATAAAAACTAAACCTGAAGGATGGTTGGATCCTACAGAAGGAGGCATACTATAGTATTAGATTGGGCAGATTAAATATACAGACAGTATAAAAACCTAACTGAAGGATGGTTGGATCCTACAGAAGGAGGCATACAAAGCCATTTTATCAGAGGTGGGACGGCCAGTTCTTTTCCTCTGGGACCTACAATTTAACGTAGATTCCGAACCACAGAAAACCCCAGTGTAGTTCATATGATCAAACACAAATCTTAAAATGCTTTCCCCCCAAGGCAACAGCTATACAATCACCTTCATGATTCAAATGCATGACAGTACATAACTCATCTAGTAAATTATTAAAATATATCAGTAATTTTTTTTGAAAAATTACAACTGTTCATCAATAAAAAAATGTTTATGATTGGCAGTGTGTTGTAACAAATGCTAGCCACTACCTGATTATCTACTTGTTTAAACACTACATGAGCAATATTTTAAACTTTAATACTACTATACTACTATGATAATGTTACTCCTTATAACAACAACTCTTTTTATGGTTTCTGAAATCAATTCTCTAAATCCTAGGATTCAAATGCAGTCTCATGAAAGATTCCATTCTTATACAACTTTTAAATTAGTTATTTAATTTTATTTTATTGCAATGGAACACATGCTATGGTGGCAATTTTACTTTTATGACAGTAAGTACACATTTCAACATAAAATTGCTCTTTCAATCTTTTAGTATGTATACTTTGAGGAAAGTAATAACATAGAAAAATTCTGTTGAGCAGATATCATTGTCTGATGTATAAAACACTCCCCTCATTGTCATATTTGGACAAATTAAAGTAGTTTGCTTTGGTAAAGCCCACTTCTACATCAAATATTAACTAGAAATAAATTATGGACTAAATTAAAATCTTAAATAACAAACACATAAGACTGTCAACAGACTTAAAATATGTGAGAAAAATTGATGTTTATGAAGGACTGATATCATGCATTCTGGTGTTTTGTGTCACTAGTCTAACTGCTGTATTATTCCGTTTCTATTTTATTAAAAATAAAGTATTTTAAACCCTTATTATACAAATAAACTAACTCTACAAATGACAGTTAAAGTTTTATAGTTTTCTTTTATTGTCAAAAAACCTATTACTATCAAAATAGAACAAATGAAACAAAATTTCTTTCCAAAGGCTAAAGATAATGAATTAATTTAAAAAAAATAAATATGGTTACAACCAATCAATTATAATTTCTCCATTTCCAATGGTAGACATTAAAATTTCAGGTTGAAGTTGTTGTTCTGGGTCCCTTGTGTGCCTATTTGACTAAAAATCCATTTTACACACATATTTTTATCCCATGTATCCAGCTTGATCATGATCATTCTTTTTTTCTTCTCCTTGTTGGAGTTCATTTAAATATAGTTTTATATAATTTTTCTTTTTAATTCTGTTCATACATCTAATCCTCATTCACATACACTGATGAGTGGAAACATTATGACCACCTGTTTAATAGTGTACTGGTCCAACTTGGGAACACAAGCGGTTTAGTGTGGTATGAATTGGTAGGTTTCCAGAGATATCTGGCACCAGATGTCCAAGCACATGTCATGCCATTTTCTTAAATTATGGGTTGATAGATCTTTGAGCTGGTACTTGAAAGCATTCCAAATGTATTCTAGTGAGTTATGTCATTCCAGTTTGGTGGCCAAGACATCAATGTGAGTTCACTATCATACTGCTCACACCCTGGAATCACAATTCTGTTCTTGTGACAAGGAGTGTGTTAGGACTGAAGCGTGATATGGGGGTTGGTATCGGCTTCAGCACCTAAACTCAAAGTCTTCCAAAAGTTGTCAAAGTTCTGAAAAAGTTCTATTACCGTGTTAAAACCTGTAGAATACTAACTGTAATAATTACCGCGGTCGCCACTTACAGATTAACCTCCTGTAAGAAAGGTACTAATATAGAAATGAAAGTCTGAATCCTGATAACTGAAATATATTCTTGAAAATTTTCACATAAGTTACAAAAGTCACAGTTAGCAATGGCAATCTGAGAAAAATCATCAGCCGAAGATTACAAATCATGAAACAGAGCAAACCGCACTACCCCAAATGAACTTTAAATCTTCTATTAACACATGACGAAAATTGTTAGTCTGATATGTAGGTTATACTGAATTTTGAAAATGGCGCCGGTCAGAAATGGCTCCGGTCGACCATCATGCCTAACTTCCCATCATGCACCACGCATTCCTAGCCCGTCTTGTTCGAACTCGTCAACCGGAGCTCTACATCTTACCCTGACCAAGACTTTCGATATACTGTGTAAAAACGTGGCGGCCGAGTTCCTTTTATCACACTGACCTACTGGCCTAGACAATAGTCTATCTGGAAAAAGAACCTGTTAACTGTGTACTACCAGAAATTCACAGAATGAAGAGCGTAACGAGACAAGTGTCGTGAAGTGTTTGGTTAGGGTTTTAAAGCTTCCAGACCAGTGAAAATGAATTTTGAAGTTTGGTTAATTTAAAAGCACATTTGAATCGCATAATGTTAAATGTCCTACTACGTCACAGGAAAAATGCTTCACCTCGAGACCTTAAATCTGAAGTTAATACTATTTTCAAATCGTTCCCCAGCCTTTGATGAGCTCAGTGGTGTAAAAATCTTTCAAATCGGTTAATTCTATCGGAAGTTATTGAATTTATAAATTTTACTGTTTTCCATTGTGCAACCAAATATTCTGCTTTTTATTTAAAGCCGGTCGTGTCCTGAAACTAAATTTAAATTGAACCTTTATTTATTTTAAGCATTTTAGAAAAGTTTTTAGTCTGTTAAACATGTTAGTTTATGAGTTATTGAATTTTTAAGTTTCAATTTTACGGCGCCATTACCAGTTGGCTGTTATTTACTTATATTTTCTATTTGTTAGTTGATGGTTGCAGGAAACTTAAGGAATATTGACTGGCTGGCTATTTTAATTGTTTACATTTACTTTTAAAGCTCTGAAACTGTTTAGATGTGGTGGAATTATATGTTGAAATGCACTCCATGTGGAGATGCATTAAATTTCATATTTACTGCTTTAAATTGGTCTGGAGCTGCGAGTTATTAGTGAATTTAATATCAGATGGTGAAATTCTAATTATGAAAGTGCTTTACAATGTTTAATTTAGTGGAGTATTAGTGCTATGGTGGTGTAAACAAACCTATGTTTTCTGCTTCATGGATTACTACGGATTACGCTCATTTAGGTAAGTTTATGGTTTATATTTTACTTGAAACTTCTTATTTATGGTTGCTATGTGTTGTTTATCTACTTTTCTGAACTTAAAGTGTTGTTATCTCGATTTTGACGATGGTATCGTGTACTGATGTTAACCTCAAACTTTGTCGGATTTTAACGGAATCTCGAAAATAGAGCAAAGGGTAGCTTACAAGTGATCCTGCTGGATTAAAAGCCATCACCATCATGCAATACATTAAGAATGAACGGGATGCAGGTGATCTACAATAATTTGCATAGTCTACAGCTGTCATGGTGTCTTTGATCACTACCTCAGGTCCCATGGAAACCTATGTGAATGTTCCCCATAACATCATATGCCCACTACTAGTCTGCATCTATGGCATGGTGCATGTTTCAAGCAGCTGTTCGTTTGTAAGACAGCGCATCTGGACATGGCCATCAACCAGGTGTAATAAGAAATGTGACAACAGAGTAGGAGGCACATTTCCATTGATCCATGGTCCTATCTCAATCATCTCATGGTCACTGCAATCGTAAATTCGTAAATGACAATGTTGTTGGGTTAAGATGGGAAAATTTAAGTTTTTTTTTTTTTTTTTTTCCAGAGCCCTATGTTTTTTAATATGTGCCAACTCTTGTGCTCTGTAACACTTGTGGCTGCCCCCCCCCCCCCCCTTCCTATTGCTTTACGCCTCGTCGATGGCTAAGGTCATTAGAGGCGGGACTTGTGGCTGCACCAGCATTGACATCTGCCATCAGATTTGCCACAGATCATCCCATGTCCTATTTTGCAGAGTGGGAAAGCCTCTGACCTCCATATTGTGTGATGTGGCAAAGACATCCACCACCTTTTCAGCTCTTTGTAGTTTCACCATCCTTCAACCACTTTCAACAGATGCTCACTACAGTAGCCAAACAGCATTGCAATTTCTAAATTGCTTGTTCCCAGGACATAATAAGCTCCCCTTTGTCAAAGTCAACTATGTCAGTGAATTCCCCATTTGCCACATGTATCGTTGCTTTACTTACATACTTTTCTTACCTCATGTAATCAGATGATCATTAAGTATTTATCTTCAACATCCTTAACAGCAATTTTCTAATGATTTTAATTATTTTACTTGTTTATTTGTAATTCATGACTCTCACCCACTACAAATGTTTATCAAAATATGTTTTTTATCTATACCTTGTGCTGCAAACATATTTATAGATATTTAAATACTGTTTTAGTCGAAACAGTTGCACCACCTAGGACTTATCTACATCTTCATTTATAGTCATGTGTTGAGTTTAGCCAAAAGTTATTTAGAGATCCCAGCTATATTCTTCCACAAGCTTTCTTAATATGAAACAGGAATCATCTATGTTTCTTGGAAGGGAAGCTTGGTCATCCAATGATGAGGCAATGTATTTGGAAATAGACACTTTTGCATATTGAATAAAATATTTCAAGATTAAATTCAGCAGGTTTAACATCTTTTAATAATTTCCTATTATTTCTGCAAGTTTTTGGAATATTTTTAAGTGGTTCAAAGTATTAAGCTATAGTTTTGGATATGATATCTGGGCACAGCCTTTTTTTTATTGGTCTGAGAACAAGAAATTAAAAAGTGTGCAACTTACTAAGAGAAGGGAGCTGAAAGCCCAACATTAATTTAAAGGACAAGCCTGAAGGAATAAAATAGTGGATAAATAAATCAATTAATGATGTAGGAGACACTAGTAAGTCTGGGGAATTAAAATAGTTCTATGATAGTTCGAGATATACGTAAGGTGTTAAAACAAAATTGTTAAAATGTCATAATGTTAGGGAATATATTTCAAGCATTTTGATGGGTTAAAGAGGATTCATTCAGGGCCAAGTTTGGAAATTAATTTTTTTTTTATGTTTTACAAGATTGGTTTTCCACAACCTGGAATAAAAAAATTTAACACAGTGACTGTAACAGGACTCTAGATATTGGAGATTTGTTTGAATTTTTTGGATGGGTCATATCTCTTAGGTAAAAATAGCTATAGCACTCTATAAACTGAGTAATTTATTGACCTTTCATAAATAAACTGAAGTAATACTTAACATTAGTGACCAATAAAAATATTATTTTGTTGATTAGAAAGCATTTTACATTTGAAAAGAACTTTTGAAAGAAACTTTAAAATTGTTTAAAGTTTTAATGTTTCAGTAATTTTGGTATCTTTGAATATGTTATATATGTGTAAAACTTATTTTACATGATTTTTTGTGTTTTTTTTGTTTTTCCAAATATTTCTTGTGTTAGTACTGTATGTAGCAAGGTTATAATTCAATGTGCATTTTTCATAGCAATGATTTCTATGATGTCAAATTGTATCAGCAACCAAACAGTTATTAAGGGACATTGTATATCTGATTTTTCTTTTTTTAATTTTTTCCTGATATTTTGGATCTGTGTTGTCTGAATGTGTCTTTCTTAATTTATAGCACTCATTTTGCTTTAAAAACTACTGGAGAGAGACAGAATCATTAGCTCAGACCTTTATTTAGATGATAGGGCTCAGTAATTGAAAGTTCAATACTGAAATTAATGACATTTTCTTGTAAAAGTCTCAAAGTGCATTTATCATAAATGTGCGATTTTATGTTCTTCCCTTACTTGGTATTGTTTACCATTATAACTTAAATAATGGTACGTTGTGTTTTCTTTTGAAATCTATAAATAACTTGTGGTTATTGTACAAACAAAAGTATGGAATATGAATCTGATGCATAAAAAATATCAATTTAGCTTTATCAAGCAACTGAAGCAATTTTTTCTTATACATAATCTTAAAATGCCAAACTCCAATCCTTCTCTAGTAATGCAAGTTTACCATAGGAGAAAATTCACAAACACATTGTAACAATCAATCAACCAGGTAGAAAGATGTCTCCAATTTTTCTTTAAAACCATTCCAAACTAAAGTTCCAGACGTAAATTCACAAACACATTGTAACAATCAATCAACCAGGTAGAAAGATGTCTCAAATTTTTCTTTAAAACCATTCCAAACTAAAGTTCCAGACGTAAATTCACATCCTATAGCTATTTCACCTTGAATAGGTTTCTGATACCCAATGTGTCTGCCTAAACACCTCCTACTTTGACATTTCCTTAACACATTCTAATAAAATTATTTAAACACTGGAGATCTTCCTGCTGTTTTTTTTTTTTTTTTTTTTTGCCCGAAACCATGTGACTATGATTAGTCAATGACAGATTTTGTTTAAAAATTATACACAATTCCTCTTTTCCTCATGTGGGAGCTGCCTGGAGAAGTGGCAGTGGCTTGGCCTCTAAAACCTCCCTGATGTAGCAGTTGCTATTTAGAATTGCCCTCAGTATGTCAGAGGATAACCAATGGAACCTCAAACCATCACATTTCGCATTTGTTTGTTTTGATGCTCAACAATGCAGTCTGCCCTGTTCAACATGGTAAAGTCTAACATGTACTTGACCATTATTGTATGACAAGTTGAAGCAATCCAAAAACACTACATTTTGCCACTCAGCACACCAGTGATAGCATTCATGTGATCAATGGAAGCTGACACAATGACATGTGCGCCACTAGTCCAGCACTTAGCAGACAGTGTTGAACTATGGACGCAGACCCGTTACAGTGCTCCTACTTCAAGCTAAAACTGTGAATGACGCTGTTCTGTTGGCTACAGCCTTGTGACCAAGATGGCATTCATCCCACACTGTGGTCACATAGTGTCCGTTTGTAACTGTATATGACCATCTTCTATACACTGGTTCTACACACTGTCATTGCAGTATACCCTGTATGAGCTGCAATGTCATGGTGAGTCAAACCTGTTTACTGGAAACTAATCATTCTGCCACTTTCCAACTAACTCACATACTGGTATTGCACCCACTGACAGTGACGAGGCATATCAACACTTGAGTGCATGTGTCCACTTCAATCGATGAATCTACACTCACTAAGCACGGTGTAACACTGACCTGTCCTGCCACACAAGAGAGTGTGCTACTGGGCCTATGTTCATGCCATCTCTCTTTAATCATCATCACCTGTTATGGCTCTGCACATTCATCTATTTTGGATTGCTTCAGACCATTCCTTCTGAATGTTGCAATTTTCACAAATATTAGTGTACTTGAAAATACTAATATTTCTCCTTCTCTTATCATTAAATTATTATATCAACTCTCTTTTTCCTTTTAAAATACCAAGTGAAATCCTCATATTTACTGATATGACTTAATATTCCTCTGAACTCAAATGTCCCATTTTACTAATTGAAATGACTCTCATATTTAAATTGTTACTTTTATCAAATATTGTTAGGCGGAAAGGAAGCACAGGTGCTGCAACACATTGCCAAGACTGTGAACATAAAAGTTCATGACCTATGTAGCCTTCTGGTAACTTAATATTTAATACAGCGGTCGCCATCATAAACACGAAGGGTGAAATAAATAAGTTCACTTGACACAGTATTAAGATCACAAAATAATTATATTCTTGATAAAGTTCACTCATACACTGTCGGTACCAGAATTGCGAATAAGACATCGGACAACAATTCCATTGAAGATTGATAGGCTAAGCACATTCATATGAGAAGACATACTCACTAAGTCCCCCTAACTTTAGTGAGAATATGACTACGGCATGTTAGGAGGTGCTGCAACCACTACTGCGTGGAACAGTTCACTCCACGAACTGATGCGAATTTAACTGTTTGATTTCTAGTGGAAGACTGGCCAATTTCAAAATGGCTGCAGGAACTTTTATCAGCTTTTCAATTCCTATGACATCAGCAAATTCTTTCAGAAATTAATATCTCCCAACATACTAAATGGTTTAACTTGCCTTTACTACCAGGGTTTCCTGTTATCATATTCTATCTATTTTGATTTAATTCAACCTTCAAAAGGGTTTCTACAAGCTTTACCTTTAAGTCTCTCACATCACCAGGTTGGCGCAATTATTTGCACTTCAACAACAATTAACGACAATTTATCTTCAAAATCCTAATATCTTACAATTTTTTTTTTACCAAAACCACTATATATCCATAATCCTCTCAATTTATGCTATTTACTGGTGTAAATTTCTTAATTCTATTCCTTTTAGTTAAAAACTTTATTTTTTCTCTTAATTAAAACCACTAATTAAATTTTGCCAAATTAGTTAATTTTACTTTTAAAATTTTCTAGACAATGCTCACTATAGCTGATGATAAAAGATCAGCTGTGACTTAACTCTATTCAGAGTTATTTCAGATCTTAAATATTTGCTTTTCCAACAGCATAGTTTAAAATATAAACAAACCAATTTATTTCTTAAACTAAATTTTTACAGACCTAATGAATACACTTAAAAACAATTCTCATGAAGAGTTTTCACTGTGGAAATGAATGCAGGAAAATCCAATCAAGTTGAAAATGACTTCACTCGAAGTTTCTATGATCTGTATAAGCGACTTCAAAATCAAACTATAAAATATATTACTGCTTGGGATAACTAGTGGGAATGCTTTTGGCGATCTAAAGGGTACCTTACAATGTGTATCAAACTATTTCTTCATCATTCTTAAAGCTATGGCAATGTTGGTATCTATTACATCTCTTACGGTATTTCGCATTATCCTACCACCTGACACCATTTCCAATATACATGCTAATGCTGTGGCATCTTTACTCCATTACAGAATTCCACATGCCACACATTATTCTCGTCACAACATCATTAAATGAGTCATGAGGAACATTTCATCAATTTCCTTCCAAAAAATTTACCCAGCATTGCATTCCAATCTTCCCTAATTCTCAATTTTCATTAGTTTTCTTTTAATTTCCAAAACTATCATCAGTTCTGAGGCATAATCAGAAGTAATCAAATGACTTTATCCTATAATTATCTTGCCTTTGGTCATTCCTCTCAAACTTGGCTCCATGGTCTGCAGAAAACCCAGTTTTCACCCGAATAGTATGGAAGTATTAAAGCTGCAATTTACATCTAGTCAACTATGTTACATCTGATTAACTTAATTTCTCTAATTCTCAAGCTTTCTTCCCTTAAAGGGACGTACATTAAGCTGTTTTGTGCATGGGACGGGGAGGAATAAAGCCACTACACAGAAACATACAGGCTACAAACATTTTATTTGCTTATGATTTTACATCTTACTGACATTGAGGTAATTTAGAAGTGGGTAAGGACTTCGCCCATGGTATATTGAAGGTACCATCCTGAAATTCTCATGGAGTTATCTCAGAAAACAATGGAAAACCGAAATACGGTTGGGCAGATGTCCTCCTGAATGTGAAGCCAGAGCATTACTGCTTATGCACCATCCACAGTTACAAACAAGCAGTACTAAATACTTCCAAATCCAAATTTGCAATTAAGGACTCTTGCACATAAATAATAATTTAATTTTGATATGGACCAGAATAATAGAGTGCTCTATCTTTCAACCAGCATGGCTGTTCTACATAACAGTAAAAATAACAATACGAAATAGAATTTAAAGCATAAACAATATTAACAATTTAGCATACAGATTGTAACCACTATTAATTTACAGCCAAAACAGCAGTCATCTGACAGTGATTTCAAGAGGATAATCTTTTAGTCATTACTGTAATACTCATACCATATTTCACAAAATAAGTGCTAGTCAAATGACAACAGAAATTGAAGTCAAGTCAAAACATTTATTTACCTTGGCAACTCTGTCAAAAAGTCTGGAACCTACACCTGTGCCTCTATAATCAGGTGAAACATATAGATCTTCAAGGAACATCGCTTTCCCAGTCCAAGTGGAGTAACTAAAATAGCACAATGCATAGGCAATCAACATCCGGCTCTTTGCTACAGTATCTTCCAGCCCTAATAAAAACAAAGTATTAAAATTAAATTTAAACAAATACACCACAGAAAATTCAGGGTGGCAACAAAAATATCCATCACTGAGTGATCACAAAACTTACCTCATATCACAATACTGAAATGTATTCCCAAAATGATTATCTACACAATTGATGAGATTTACAGCAACAGATTTAAACACTTGGACAACTCAATTAACTAACTTTTCTCACGTTTTTTCACTTTGAATGATCTATCAGTATTTGACTCTTACTTAACAACTAACATCAGTCAGGGGGAAAAAAAAGAAGTTTAGGAGGGATGTAAATAAATTGCCATATGATTATACATTGTAAAAATCCATGTTTATATTAATTTTCTATGCCCATTATGATAAATTGGTTCACTAAAAAAAATATAATGGTGAAAACTATTTTTTTTAAAAAATCAGTGCTAAAAAAATATAATTTACTGTGGGTTTTGTGAAATTTTCTTTAAAACTGGGTATATAAAACAAACCAAAGAAATTTCTGTAGAAAAAAGGTCAAAGAAAAGTTAAGTAAATTTCCAAAAAGAATTTTCACAGCCTATTTATCACCTGATTCATAAACTCATCCATCAAATGATACATAAGATTTTATGTTGAAAAAAATTATCTGTAGAATCAAATTTGTTAAAATTAGTGATTTTGCAAGAACCATAAGCTTCAGAAATATCATTACATTTTCCCCACAATCATAGGAGGTTCATACCATTGTACAGTAAAAGATTTTTCAGATCAGTAATTTTGAAACAAAGGGACAGGGCAGGGAAGGTGCGTTTTTATATAGCTTTTCACCAAAAGCTTGCAGAATTTGTGAAGCAAAAAGAGAATCCAAACACTTTGAGAGTCAGTAGGTTGCTTACTATCATTTGATACTAGTAAAAATTATCCAAAATATATATTTTCTCCAATCCCTCCTTCCTCCCTTAGTTAATTAACCCCTATAATTTTTTTTTATCCCACTTTTTTTTTTTTTTTTTTTTTTTTTTTTTTTTTTTTTTTTTTTTTTTTTTTTGTTATAATCATGGTAAAGTTAGTAAGAATGAAAGCAGTATACAATTTCAAATTTAAAAGTTTCAGGAGTTATGACATATGAACTGACTGACAGACAAATGAGTGAATTCATGAAGGTTCATTAAAAAATGAAAATGTGAAAAACAGAACAACTGTCAAAAAGAGAACTAATAAATATAAATATCTGATAATAACAACAATTTTTAAATCAATATTAATTTCTGTGAATATTTTTTTATTTTTATTTTCCATATACATTTTGAACCAGCATCTAAGGGCTAAACTGGTCCACTAAATCTTCTATAGAAGACAATATTTCAGAGAAAATAATGGTAGTAATAATACTTATATATATACATAAAGAACCATTAAAACGCAGTAGCAACTAATTCAGGAAATAAGTGACAGTTTGAACATTTATACCTATATATATATAGCATGTGCTAAGTAGCAAAAAGGAATTACAAATTGGGATAGGGAAATGAGCCACCATTTCACCTTCAGCATTATCAGTGTTCTGCCCTAAGGCAGTTTTTCACATGGCCGCTCTCTATACTCACCACTTACCTTAGATGATGTTTGTAGGGCACGAACACATAACAGACAAAAACACAAGCCTAAAGTAATTACTATAGCCTGTGTGTTTTCATCTGTTATGTGTTCATGCCCAACAAACATCACATAAAGGTGCCTAAACACAAAGGCAAATGAAAGACAGCCAATGTGCTGGGGCAAACATTGATCGCCAATTGGCCTATCTATTAGTATAATAGGCTTAATGTAGCATGTCACGGCATTACGTCAATCTATGACGTTGTGCTATGACATCACGCTTTACGATATTATTTGTGGGAATGCGCGTTATTTAATAACATTTCCAAGCATCAATGAATAAATTAACTCACAGAACACTGAAATAAAAGTATGTATTGTGTTAAAATCGACATATCAATCATTAGATGCTTATATTTATGTAACATTCTTTTGATATTTAGAAGTATTCCTTAAATTCTTTGTCCATAGAAATGTAAGATAAAAGCTTTGTATTTCGTGCATCAATGTAGAGAAAATTTTGGTTAGAGTATTACTTCACATGGATCAGAATTACAAGTGGCATTTGATGTTACAGCATAGGGCATGAATAATTTAGTTTATTTCAAAATATTTTAAACTGTGTCCTATTATTGAAATTATTAATTCGTTTGAATGGAAATAGTTGCACATTGATCCGGGAACTGTGCAATCCTACACTACACTTAAAACAATAATTACGTGGCATAACGTAAGTTTATAAGGTTTATTTTAATTTCCTTTGCTTTAACTGTGTAATATTAGGTCTACTTGGTTTAAATGAAAGAAGTTCCAAATTGTTCGCGATGTGTGCTACTTAAACCACAATTAAAACTAATATTACGTGACATAATGTAGGTTTTCAAGATTTATTTTTAGCATCCTTCGTTTTCACTGGGGTCATTATTTCAGCCAGATGTAAGTTGAGTCAGGCGTTAAAACATGGACCTTCACCATAGAAAATAAGAAAGTTGTAAAAAACTGTGAAGATTTTGGATCAAGTTTGTATCACATGATTGGTATCGATGCATGATGACATTGACATGCGATACAGGGAATGTATTAATTCGCGTGTGAATTAAGTTTTGATTTTCTACCGGCTATATTGGTGAAGATTGTAGTTAGGCTGAAACGCAACCTGGACCAAATAGACAATGAAACTTCTTGCTACATCACAAGGGATGAGAAATTACAGCAAATTGAGCTTTAATTTATTACAATTCTATTTAGGTAGGCTACTAAGAAGAAATCAATTGATCCGTTAAACCCGTCATTTTTGACGGGCTTTGTGGCTAGTTGTAACAATAAAATGATTACCGGTGTTGGAGATAAACACTTGGTCAATAACTGTAACTGTGTTACTCATATGCCTTTGGATATTCAATTGTTCTCAAGTTCTTTTGGCCGCCACCTAACTTAATTAAACCCAAAATTAGGAAAGGTAAGATTCACATTGTAATAAGTTAAAGTTCAAAGTTTCACCATATTCTCAATAAAAATGGTACAACTCTGAATAATCGATAGGCTGTCGGAAAATCTTCGCTAAGTTTGTTACCCCAGTATAAAAATTTAAAAGTCACATTGAAATTATCTTAAACTGTTCAGCTGAACTACGACATTTTTAAAATGGCTACAACCGCCCTTGCATCAACATGAGGCACTCCAACCATTTTGCGCCAAACACAGCAAAACCGACAACCATCCTGTTCCAGTGATAATCAACAATAGACACCACGTAGTCCATGGAGGAAAGAAATATATGGAGATGACACAAGGGACCTTCACCACGCATTGAAGTGATGCTGGATGGAGGAGGAGTGGGGAGGTGTGGCCGCCATATTACCTATTCATATAGAGACAGGGAATATGTACAAAGACCTCAAGGGGACTCTAGGATAAACGTGACGCCACAATCTGGTGATGGATTATTATGTGACTTGATAGACAAATAAAAAAATTAAAAATAATTTTTTTTGATATCCTGCTTAGTTTTTGAGATATTCTGTCTCAAATGTGAGATGTTTTTGGTTGAAATTCAGAAGAAAATGTTTGCAAAAGTCAAATTTGATGATGGATTCTTATGTAACACGACAAGACAAATCGAAAGTAAAGAATAAAATTTTTCGATAGCTTGCTTATTTAATGGGATATATTGTCTCAAAATTGAGGGGATTAGGTTGGGATGTGGCCTGGACCAAAAATTAATTCTGCCAAAACCACAAAGAATTACATGGTGGACATGCAGAATGGATATTTCAGTTTTATTACTACCACTTGTGGTTAGGTTGTAATGCGGCCTACACCAGAATAAAAATAGTTATCTTGTTACCTTACATTGCAAGCTTAACTGGGAATAGCTGGAAGTAGTTTACATCGCGATACACGTTTTGCCACTAACATGGTTCTCATGAAATTACTAACAATAATAGATAAATTCTTTGTCCCTTTTGCAGCAACAAAACCATTCTGGTACAGACTGCATTTAGACCTAACCACAATTGCCACTAAATTGTCGTTGCAGAATCAAACTATGTAGACACACCCACAAATGCGTATTTGAATCGCAAACTGCATTTGGGGTAACAACATCGTTTGCTTCATCAAGATTACTAGATTGCATAGCATAATTTAACACATTTAATTTCATCATACACTGTCAGTATAAACTGCAACATGATGAAAGAAAGCGCAATACTAAATTCACTGAATTGCAATATAAAAATCACACCTTTAAATCTCATTTTCAACACTCATTAAAAAGTAATGCAAGTCTACTAAGGTATGCTGATTTTTTACACTACACCAACAAAAATTTGAGAAATAAGTCATCCTATTGAGAGCTATGACTAAATATTTATAGACAGACACCAAACTTTCCAATACCTACTGCACACTTCAAGAGCAATAATTACAATGCAACTTACTTATGAAATGATATTCCAGGCTCTTTACTATCTGGCCTATTTGTGCAACCGTATGCAGCACAAGATGGCATTATAAAAAAACTTAGACACATTAGAAAATGAAATAATCACAGCATCAAACACAATGTGAACATAGGAATAGTACTGTAAGGAACCAGACCGATACTGGGGTTACGTATCGCCTAAGTGCCTTAACTTACACTCTTGATGTGGACTCAAAGTTCTCAGTAAAACTTGCTAAATAATTTTGAATTTGACCATGTAGCCTGGATAGTTCAACTTGAATACTTCAGGTCGCCACAATATTTGTTGACCCCCAAATATTGAAAAGGGTTATCAGCTAACTACGAAAGAATAACAGTTCACTTTTCCAAAGTTCTTCACATTTATTCAAATAAAATCAAAAGATCAAAACAGCATTCTAAAAGTTGAATTGGCGAATCGAACACTCTTTTCCAAAAGTTACAGATTGTGGAGAGAAATCTAACCGACCGAAACCCCTTTTGTAAATTTACAAGTTCTTAACAGTCATTGAAGTTACGATATAACACGACACCCCACATGGTCGCAAACAGTTCACTGACTAGCATAGCAAGTTACAACCCAGACGACATACTGGAACAGACCACAGGCAGGCACAGACAGACCATAATGGCGGCGAGGTCTTTTTTATAGAAACGGCTAGAACCAGTGACGTCAGCAACTGTATCACATCTTTTTGCTTCCGCGTAGCTCAAAGTATGTGTAATTTATTTGACGATCCCGACTATTAAAAAATGTTCAAACTTTGATAGTGTCTGGACTTATCCACTAGAAATCCGACGGCAGTCTCTTGAGAAATTTAGAGTAATTAATTTTAAAGTTTTAGCTGTTTAAGACTCCGCGTAGAGATACATTCAAATGTGGGTAAAATCCCCAAGTGTTCTAGAATTTTACGCGCGTGCACAACAATCCGTGACAATCTATTTTTCAAAAACTTAATTACCGGACAAATACTAAAACTTTTGATGAAAACCCATATATGTATGAAATCGTCTTAATTAGTACTATCTGCTTATGTAATTTTTAATTTAATATCTCTTTTAATAAAAAAGCTTATTTTTTTCTCTTAATTAAAATCACTAATTAAACTTTGCCGAATTACTTAATTTTATTACCAAAATATCGGGGATAGTGCTGACTACAGCTGGTGATAAAAGTTAGGTTGTAGCTTTACACGATTTAAAGATATTGCAAATCTTAGAATTTCTACTTTTACGATCGCGTGCTTCAAAACTTGAACAAACGGGAATATCTCTTAAACCAAACGTTTCCCGATATGATAATTACACTTTAAAATGATTATTATGTTGGATTGTAACTGTAGGGAAGATTACAGGGAAATTACTTAAAGTTGAAAACTATACTTCTTGAAATTTCTAAGTCCCGCCTAAGCAAAACTAGAATTTGCCAAAATTCTAAGGTGCTTACAGTACGGATATGTAATATGGCCGCCGCCGCCACACATGCGCAGTATCAGCCGAGAGTTTAGAGGCGGCATCACAGAATAAGCGGTATTTCGTCTCCATATATTTCTTTCCTGCATGATGTTGTCTCCATTGGTCATATAAACAGCCTGGCCAAAAGTCTTCCGGGTCCAAAGGTCAACTGGTGTGAAAACTATGTATTCATGTAAGGATCTTACACAATAATCTATAAGTAGCTAGGATATTAAGTAAATGTAAATTTCGAACCTTATGAAAAAATTTTATCTTCAATATTTTAGCTGTAAGAACGAAGACTTTCCCGGCGTATGACTGCAATGTAGTCTTCACGGGTGTACCGCCGGATAGTGTTGTGGAAACACAATATTTCGACGGCTGGCTCTGCCGTCTTCTTCAGGTGATGAGACATGTGTAATGGTCGGCTGACCCACAGGTACTGAGATGGTTCGGGTGCCGCTCTTCCTTATATACAAGTCCGCGTGGCTTCGGCGATGGCTTACTTTCCACCATCCTGTGCAGCGCAACACTGTTTTAAATACTCTTGTGCACAGGGCTAGAGCGATTGCTGACAAAGACAGCCTGCCACAAGAACTGGAACACCTGAGAACTGTCTTCAGGCGGAACGGTTACTCCGAGGGGCAGATAGAAAGGGCAATTGAACGTAAGCCAGGGAAAATTCCAGTCCAACAGGAAGAAACGCCCAAGGCCACCGCCTTTCTGCCTTTCGCCGGAAACACCTCGGGGAAAATCGGCAGAATCCTCGCACGACATGGTATAAAATCTTTCTACCGACCACCAGCTAAAATACGGGACTACCTCCGTTCAGTCAAGGATGATCTTGGCCTAAGAGTTCCGGGGATTTATAGCATACCGTGCGAGTGTGGAAAGACCTACATCAGTCAAACGATCCGCACCATAGAAAACCGGTGTGATGAACATAAACGCCATCTCCGCTTGGGACAGTATAGCAAATCAGCGATCGCCGAGCACGTGTACGACCATGGCCACAAAGTAGAGTTCAATAACGTTAGGATTTTGGCTAGAACATCACATTTTTGGGAATCTGTCATCAAAGAAGCCATCGAAATTCGACTGGCCGACACATTTAACAGAGACAGTGGTCTATGTCTCAGTGAGGCATGGAAACCTGCCTTGGCAAATATCCGCAGAGAACGTTGTACTTCCGTCCAGCTGCCGCCGTAGAGGGCTTCATATTAGCTCGGGCTGGAACAAGAACCTTAGCCACGCCCACGGGCAGCCAACCGCCAGTTGGTTGCGGGCCTGGCTCATAGTAAGCCATCGCCGAAGCCACGCGGACTTGTATATAAGGAAGAGCGGCACCCGAACCATCTCAGTACCTGTGGGTCTGCCGACCATTACACATGTCTCATCACCTGAAGAAGACGGCAGAGCCAGCCGTCGAAATATTGTGTTTCCACAACACTATCCGGCGGTACACCCGTGAAGACTACATTGCAATATTTTAGCTGTAAAAAATTGTTTCCTGTTCGACTCAAAACCGCTTCTAATTTCTCCAAATTTATAGCTATGAGACTCAAACAACTTTTAATTTACTTCTAATTGAATTCTCTTTCATTTGATGCTAAGCAAGCCATGTTTACTATTTTCTAACAATTTGCTCAAAAGTCATGTGCAATCCGAATTCGACCCCACTAATAATTTTTTGATGATTTTGAAACCTGCTTAATTGATTCTGTGTGTTCTCAAATGACTATTGCACGATTTTGAAGTCGCCAAGTGTTTTTTCCAATTTACTATTAATTTTTAGCGTAAACACTATCTTCGCTGATGCAACAAGGAAACCTAGCTTGTTCAGACATATTTAAAAAAATCTCTACTTTGTTTCATCCTGATTACAATACTGCATATCTCATAACGAGACTTACTGGTGGTTGTTTCTAATAAATTATAGTGTATTTTGAATATAATTAACCCCCTTGAATTTATGTGTATTACTACAATGATTTATATTTTCTTGTGCCATGTGTCTGAAGTTACTATATAATGTTTGAAAAACTGCCTTTAAACTTCACTGAGCTTTTCAAAACTTTAGTATGTTATACAAGCAAAAATTGTTTGTTTCTTGTTATAAGTTGACTTTCTATATTTTCCCAAAATGCGACTTCTCGAATTTAAAGTATGTAATTACGAGTTAAATTTTTCATACCAGCTTTTAGCTTTTAAAGTACTCCAACTTTTTAGTATGATTTCCTCGCTACAAGGTTTATCAAGTGAAGAAAATATTGCTGAAACCAAATATTGCATATGCTGATCTTATATTCAGTCCTTCTACAGCTGTTTATTTAGATTTAGAACTTGAATTTACTGCTTAAACTTTATTTATTGCTTGCATTAACTGTTTAGTTTGATTTATTTCCTGAATTAACTACGTAAATGACTCTAAAGCTGAGGTATTGTGTTGCTCAACTGAGCCCGCTATACTGTAAACAAATTTCGTCATGCAATTTACAGAATTCTAGGTTAGCTTACACTATCATCCTCATCAAACCAAGTGGTTGGCACCAAGGGATTCGGCTAT
This sequence comes from Vandiemenella viatica, assembly GCA_031002005.1. Classification (NCBI taxonomy): domain Eukaryota; kingdom Metazoa; phylum Arthropoda; class Insecta; order Orthoptera; family Morabidae; genus Vandiemenella; species Vandiemenella viatica. The sequence continues at coordinate 353,144,139 of JARYHS010008074.1, forward strand.
GTGGAATCGCAGGTGGCTCTGAAAGGTACTGTGTTTTACATTATTTTTACTTCGAATTTATCCTGCATGAAGCCAATACTGCTATAAGCAAACCAAATTAATTTGTACACTCCTTCAGCACTACTGCCAGTTCTGCATTTGCTTTCTTTCCTTTACCTTACACAGCAAAAATATGTGAACAAAACTTCCACTTTCTTCTTCAGATCTAACATATTAACTTCTAAAATCTCAGTTATTTTGCTCCAAGCATCTAATCTCTTCAATTTGTTTTAATTATTTTTTTTTTAATTTTTGTGTTCACAATTTGTAAGGTCTCATAAACATTCGTGACCACAATAAAAATCAACAAGTTTTAATGCAGTCTCATTATTCCACTCCATAATCCAATGTTTTCAACAAAATAATAAGAAATTCACAAACACACAATCATTCAACACGATAAATAACAAAATAACATACCACTGTACGTACAGTGTCTACACCAGGAGCAGGTCCTAAGGCCAACCCAACACCAACCATTTAATGTTACTGCCATTAGGCCGAACCCTCGTCAACCTCAACCAAGGCCAACTGCTTCGTTGGCTCCAATTTTCCTCCTGCACACACTGCACTAAGAAACCTCTGCCAATGAAGCAGCTGGTTGCCACTCATTGGATATGATTTGCTTAGTATGTATGCACCTTGTAATGTCCCTTGGTGATGGGAAATTTATGCGTGTGAATTCCAAGTTTCTTTGGCATTGGCGAGAGCCAGGTGACTCATACCTGTGCTGAAAGACTGAACGATTTATGGCAGGCCGTAAAGTTAAAAGCTTTACGCATTCAATGAAATTCAAAGTACAGTATAGGGACTGTGCTGAAATGAGGATTTCCTGGTACAGTAGAAAGTTGAAACTAGAGAAACGATGCTTCTGAGAAAAAGTCAGGTTGGGGAACACCTCTGTTGGGAACCAGCGAATCAAACTGTGTTACGAACTTTTAGAAACCACAAGTTTTTTATGTTGCATGAGGAACGCCAATGGAGATCATGGACGACCCGCCAAACGCTACGACTCGCTCAAATTTCCTGCGTCTGCCAAAACTCCGGAGCCTGCAAGTTTTCAACGGGGCGAACAAGCGGGAGGGAAGACATTCTGTTTCTGGGCAGCAAACAATCCGCACCGGCGCACCACGGGAGATTGCTGGAGAGGTCACTACCTGTGGGGAGCTACATCGCCAAGTGACCTTGCGCCCATCTGATCAACAGGGTCCGTGAAACTCTGTTTTATCCGCATGTCATCTGCCACGGTAAAGAACGCCGGCGATGTATAGACACTCTTGCGTCATTCAACCCTAGGCAACGCTCTGAGATGAGAATCATGCTCTAAATTGTTCAAAAGAAACTTTTAATATTCAGTTCTGTTCAATAAAGCAATCAATTTTATATTCAAAGAAAATAATAGATGTTGTAAACCCTGCTTTCAATAACTTCCTTTCCAATGTATCAGTATATCATTTGAATAGATGACGATTTGTGTTTTTTTAATGGTATTTTAAAAGTACAATTGCTTTGATTAAAAGTATTTCAGAATTGGAATGTCGCTTCTCTCGGATAGAGAACACTTCCATTCTTGGCCTACCCGGGATTAATTTTGCAAATTAACTTATTAATTAATGCATCTCATTATTTCATTCTAATTTTAACAACATCTTAAAAACAAGAGATAAGTGATGGCTTATTTCCCTAACCTAATTTGTAATTCCTCTCTCTTTTCCATTTTGTAATTTCTGTATGATGATTCTGATTGTTTTTCCACACTTCCTCAATATAGTTACTATTTATTTTCTTTCAAAAATTTATAATTCTTGATTTTTGTTGCACTTTTTTCCTCCCGCGATTGGCATTCCTTTGTTTATTTTGTTTCATGCTTTTCAAGTTTTCTGAACTGTCATTTTTGAATCATATTTCTGCTGTTTTTTCCTGCAGCACTAAATTATTAATATATTTTTTATAGCATTTTATATCTGTTTCTGAAGTTTTCCACTGTGATGTGTCCATTGTAGCATGTTCAGGGATTCCCTTTATCACACTAAGCCTTTCATCTCAACAGTTCTTTGGACAGTGTTAGGCCTCAATACTCATTAGGGTGAGTGAGGCGAGCCTTACACGAGTTGACAAATTTTACACTTTTTAGTACAGTTTTTTTAAAAATCTCCTACATGTCTAGAGGAAAAATTGAACGTAATAACTCAAAGTCATTTCTAGATGTGTCATCGATCTTTATTTTTGCCAAAAAAAAGAAATTAATTCAAATAATTTTTATTATTTTTATTAGTAATACACTTGTACATAATAATTATAAGTAACGTGCAGCCATCTGTGGAGTTTTTGTGAAAACAATTTTAATCGAAAATAATGTTGCTGCAAACTGAACTGTTGAGAGAACTTTAAGAAATAATTAAATTATAAGTATAGAATAAAACACTCCTCGTAGAGGTTTTGAAAACTGTTCAACGGGAGAAACATACACCCTGCATTTCAAAGTGTCAAATAAAATTGCTCTGCAGCCAAGATCACTGAGCCACTGGTTAAACTATCGACTAATTTCTGTTGGCAAAGTGCCCCAACGAAACCTGTTTTCATTAGCCTTGTACTGATGTGGTAGCTCAGTGGTTAAGGCGCTTCCTTTCAAAATATTATTGCTCTGGTCCTGGGTTCAAATCACAGTGCGGGCAGGAATTTTTAAGAGTTGTATTTGATCACATGAGCTGCATCAGGATGCTCCGTGATTATGATTCCTCGTTAAACTGTAGATCCCACAGGGAAGGAACTCGGCGTCCTTCCTCTGATGCAGTGGATTAATATGCCTCCTTCAGGTTGTGGACTAAGTTAAGTTTTATCTTCATAAAAAATATTCCATATTTTTCTGTATTGTTCCCGTCTCATTTCGAATACCCGGTGTTGCGTAATGATAACTTTTGCTTTCCATGTCCCGCTATTTTGAAATGTTCTACAATCGGCCAGCCAACTAGTGATGGTGTGCTGCTGTGTGGAAGAGGGAGGTATTCTTTGTTATTGCTATCAAATTGTGTGTCATGGTATTTTAGTGCAGTGAAATGATAAGTTGTGCTCAAGATTTTCGAGGCTTATGAAACAATTTACATCATGGTAAATGACAACAGCGGATTATTTCCATTTGACGATGTTCTTTAACAGGGGAAGTTTCTGTCGTCTTATATTCGAGCAATATGCTGGTTGTTATTCTGCTTTCAGACTTTTGTAATGAAAGCACACTGGCTGTAATCTTTATCTGCCACTGCTGGTAGTAATTTTTTTGAGGAGTTGATGAATCAAATTTGTACTGTTGAAGCAACAAATGCATAAACACGACGCATATTTCCATCTGTCTAACCATGCTTCAAGCATTCGCCTTCTAGAAAACAGAAAAATAATAAACGTCCAAGGTTCGTGCAGTTGACACTATGGTATCCGTTGTTTTTTCTAAAAGAAATTGAATACATCGTTAAGAGAATTTCATTTAGCTCATACTAAATATACATTACAATAAGGTCACACGTTCTGTACCTATGTTGGAAGATAAAAGCAAGTGAAAATTGTATGAAATTTCTGTACATTAAATCAAATTTTGTAAGTAATTCAATTGGTATGATGACATTTCTGTCTTCTGGTGTATTTTCCCATCTGCTTGTGGTTCATATTACACACATTCTGTGATTCTTGTCTTACGTAGGACACGGGTTTGATATGCAGTCCAGAATTAAATTCTTTGTTTGTTTTTGGGCAGGACATTCTTACTGTAGTGACCTTAAGCGATCCTTTTGTTATAAAGTGTTTAAAATGACTAATAATAATTTTGCTGCTGTTGTTAATACAAAAGGTTCAATAATACAAACCAAACTTTTAACAGGAGTAAATACAAATTTTAGAGTACTCAGTTTACATTCATTTCCTCAATATCAAGAGGGAATTCGTGAGTTTAAATTACCATTTGTAGATGAAATGAGTATGACTGAATGCAGTCTTTTGAGGAAATTGATTTGCAATTATGAAGAGCTATTCCTTCAAGACAAGATGAACCATTTCATGGATTACTTATGTATTATGATTACTTTCTTTTTGGGTATATCAAACAGTTACTTCCTGTTAATGGCAGACCACTTTACAGTAGCAAAATTTAAGGAAGTGAATTCCTTCTAGAAGGAAAATTATTATTCAAATCAACTATCAAAAAATATTGTTTCTAATCTGCATCATTACGACAAAATGAAACTCAACAAATAATTCGATATTACAATGGGGGACTGAAAAATTAATGACACATAATCTACAAACTTTTCCACTACAAGAACGTAACCTTTTCAACAATGCCATTATGCCATTTACAAAAAATAAACATGAACAAGAATTTAATCATCAAAAAATTAAAACATCTGTGTCAGTCTATAGCTTATATTCCAGTTGTTCATGATTGATCTGCAGCAAAATCAGTAAGCACTGAATTATCAAGTGGACTGGAACCATTTATAGTTTGGTCTTTTGGATTTAAAGTTATGTATGTTCTAATTTATAGATGGAATAAGGATTAGTAAATGGAGCTTATGTTTATGTTGAACATATTATATATGAAGAAAATCTAAGTCCGCAAATACCACAAGTGATAATGATTTGTTTTGAAAATTATTTTGTGGTCCGATTCCAGTGATCACTTAATTTTTGTAAACGAGCGAATATCACTTGTTGATGAAAACAATTTCTGTTACAATTAATTTTCGCAATGACAATTCATATATCTAAAGGTTTAATTAACATTGGATAATGTTGTTATAGATATTGGAGAAAAAGAATCTTCCATTGGTTTAACATATATTGCGTTATCGATGGTAAAAATGTTAAAAGGCTTAACATTAAATAGAAGATTTTCTTATGACAGAATTAATAATATTAAAAATTCGGGTATGCTAAAGTGGAGAAAACTGGAAGAAAGTCGAATTAGAAATTTTGTACACGATTAAAAACAAATTAAATAAATTGAGTTGTTTCTTTTTAAAAATAGTCTTTAAAATAATTTGACCTGGCCACTTTGGTCCAGGACTCTTTAGCGTCCTGCCACACTCTGCAGTGGCATTGCCACTTTGCCACTTGAATACTACTTGAAACAAATAGTAAAATACACAAATATGTCACTACAAGTAAAAATGACTAGGATTAAAAGTCATCATCATTTGTTCAAAAAGAGGTATGATATTAGGGATACATATCTTCAATAAGCTTCCAACATATCTTAAATGTCTAGCAGGTGATCAGATTAAATTCAGGAAAAGATTGAAAGAATTTATAATTGTAATTCTTTCCACCCCATCGAAGAATCTGTTTCCAAAGTATCTACAAAATAATTGCCAGCAGTCTGTGTAAATGTAGTTTATAAACTTAATGGATATATTATGCTGTGACTGTACATCTTTTGGTGTATTTATGTAAGTGTATTTTGCTATGCAATGGTTTAACTGTAAACTGACAACTTTCCACATCCCAAAAGGCCAGTCTCTTATATTGGGATCCGTGGAAAATGAATGTATTGTATCAAACATGGGCTGAGATGATTTTGTTATCGTGCAAATGTGGTAAGAATATCAAAGGTTGTGATAAACTGATCTGATCTGACTGATATACCAACTTGACTTTGGGGTTCAATCTTCAAAATTGAAAGAATTTCTATTTAGTTTGAAGGGGGTTACAATGTGTAAAGCAGACATTTTGCATGGATATACACTGCCTAATACATAGGTAGGTTTCATAGGCAACATGATGGCAAAAGCATGGTGATGACCAAGATATTAGAGGAATGTGAAATTCCATTTCCAACAATCCCTTTGGCACAGCACTTTACTTCTGCAATATTGATTTTTGTATATATTTTAGAGCACTAGTTATCACCTCCAAATAGTAAATCACAGATAGGAAAGACAGTTTTTCCTTGGTTATGATATATTAAGTATCTAGAAGCTAATTATTAATTACTAACCAAAATCTCCATCCTTTTCATCTTTATCAGGAACAACAGCATCCTCTTCAGGCCCTGATGATACTTCAGCGACGTAACAGTGGAACAATGGATGCCTTGTATCAAAGCCATCAGTTTCAAGATCTAGAATCCAAAATGGTAAGTACACTGTTATCAATGTGAATGCACATGCAGAACCAGTTATATTTAAATTAAGACTATGAGATTCTGCCATAAAATATTATTCAAGAAACATCTTCTGCAACTATCTGGAACTGTTAGTAAATAATAAGACTTAGCCGATTAGTATAAAAGGCCCAAACCTGCAAAAAACACATTTCTGCACTTTCCATCTGTGTAACAGTAAGACTAAGAGGAAACTCAACATAATGTGGAGAGTGCAATGCCTAACTCACTGGCAATATGAAAAAACATGGTGCTGTATACACCAAAATACCCTTAAAGATCATTGTGAGGACACAAAGCAGATAATAAAGATATATTTAAAGAAAAACTGAGAAATTATCTTACTGGCAACTCCTGCTACTCCATTCAAGATTTTGAACAAAATAATTAAATGTATTCAATAAGACTTTTCGCAGAACTCAGTTGTAAAAATTAATGTTTATTTTTATTCTCTTTATTTGTCTTTGTAACATCTGATATTTTTTGCTATGATTATGACTCATATTGTATGTATGTTGTTGTTGTTTTTTTTTTTTTTTTTGATAGCTGAGAATAATGCCAACTCTTATTGAATCTCTCTTTTTATTTTCATAGCAGAATAAAATTAAATTTACCCCTACATTAATTTGTTAATGCAGTTAGAGTCACAGGGTTAAGAAGATTACAACCAAGTTAGCTATGCCTGAATGGATATCATACACTTTGGGGGTAGGGGAGTTAGTGGTATATCGTATTCTCAGGCAGTCAGATCATTGCAAGTCGTGAAAAATTTAAGATTTTTTCAATGGTTTGAAACACCATGGGCTTTTCTAGACAGACCTATCACAGAAAGGGTTTTACAAAAGAGAAGAACCTAAAAAGTAGGGCTAAAAATCCACAAACTTGAAGAATATAACTCTGAACTTCATTTTGATGTAGATTGTGGTGCTAATTCTAGTTGAATTTTCTCATAGAAAGCTCTCAAAGATGGTCAACAAATCTGAAGCAGACTTGCAATGATGAACTGTGTTGGATCAACGGCTAAGCCTAGACACAGTATGCACTACATGTTGAATTGAGCATGACTACTTCAGCCTTCACGTGGCTAATGTCATCTCTGCCTGTCAACTACACCTGACTGCTCATACTGCCTGTACTGTACTTTGATGTACTAATGCTGTGAGGGTTCATACAGTTTCATCTCTTATGCAACAGAAGCCCATACCTGTCTGCTGATGACTACTGCCTTCACTGTAGCTCAACAATGAAGCTACTAAGATGGAAAACAACAATATTCATCGAATCATCTAAATCATACATAATTTGGTCTTGAATATAGTGAGCCTGAGATAAGAGTATTGTAAGACTGTGTCTTAGTCCAGATAATTACAATTACAATTTGATTATGGAACAGTTACAGTCTTATTGCTGATTAGTATCCAATCCTCATGTAGTGTCAAATGATATATAAAGATTCTTGATGCCGATTATAGATGTGAATAAACTTAACACTTTATTATCATTCTACTAATATTTCATATACCTGATCCAATCATAACTTCAAGTGCATTTTTAACTGCAGTCAATAAAGTTGACATACACTATAATAATTAATTACAAATATTCAGTTAATTGACCTGTTGCATCCAATCCGATTTTTATAGTAACTATTATTGCTATCATTTCTGCTATATTTCATCACTTTTATCTTGTTTTGGTTTATATTTAGTTCAAAATCTTCCTAGGTATTTTGCTCACGCTACTAAATAATTTTACAATACCCTCAGTCTGTTCTGCTTACAGGACAATGTTATCAGCAAATTGTGGCACACTTATATTTTCTCTTTGAATACTTACACCATTTTTTTTATTATTATTATTTCTTTATTTCCTTCGTTGCTTCCCCAACATACAAGTACATAATGAGGATAGACTACAACCTTGTCTCACCCCATTTTTAATTAATGCAGGTATCCCATGATTCTCTACTTTTATTTAGCCACTCAATTGTTATGCAGATTATAAACTATTCTTCCATTTTGATATTTTTGACCTGAATTCTTTAAAATTTTGAACATCTTGTCCCACTTACCATTATCAAAAGCTTTTTTTCAAATCAACAAATGCCATAATAGTATCTTTGTTTTTCTTGATCTGCTCTTCAAGTATTGATCTTAAAGCCAGAATTGCTTCTCTTGTACCACAGATTTTCCTATACCTAAACCATACTTTCTATTATTCTGTATATTAACCTGGTCAGTAATTTTGAAGCATTGGATGGTAGATTTAGAATGGAATAATTATCATATTTTGTTAGTTCACCTAGAATTTCATAAACTGCATAACGAAGTATGATTACAGAATAGCAGGCTCAGTTGAACAGCAAATACCTCAGCTTTAGAGTCACTTACACAGTTAATTCAGGCAGTAAATCAAACTAAACAGTCAATTCAGGAAATAAATCAAGTTTAAACAGTCAACTCAAGTTCTAAATCTATCTAAATAGCTGTAGAAGGACTGAACATAAGATCAGCATATGTAATATTTGGTTTCAGTATAATTTAGTAAAAGTTAACATTGCAGTTACTTTTTGAGACATTCAAGATTATAATTGTAAAAAGATGATAAACCTTGTAGCTGGAGAACCCTACTAATATGTTTGAATACATTAATAGCCAAAAGCCAGTATGGAAAATTAACATGCAATTACACACTTTAACTTTGAGAAGTCACATTTTGGAGAAATAAAGAAAGTCAGCTTATAGCAAGAAAGAAACGTAATTTTTGCTTACACAACATACTGAAGTTTGTAGAAGCTCAGTGAAGTTTAAAGGTTGTTTTCGAAACATTGTATAGTAATGTTAGACACACGGCACAAGGTAAAATTAACCAGTTTAGATAATAAGCATAAATTCAAGGGAGGAAAACATATTCAGAATACACTATAAATTTTTAGAAACAGTTTCCAGTAAGCCTTGTTTAGAGATATGGAGTATTTTGATTAGGATGAAACATTTTTACAACTTTGAGAAATATGGCTGGACTTCTGTGGCTTCACCTGGAAGTGGCATTTACTTTAGAAATTCTTAGTAAATCGGAGAAAACAGGTAAAGACTTCAAAATCGCTCAACAGTCATTTTAGAAAGTAGGTTTCAAAGACATCAGAAAGTTATTGGCATGGTTGAAATTTGCAATTGCGCCATACCTTACATCAAACTGTTAGAATAGTAAACATGGTTATCTTAGTATCAAATGAAAGAGCATTAAATTAGAAGTAAAATAAAAGTTGTTTCAGCCTCATAGCTGAAAAATTGTGGAATTTAGAAGCAGTTTGGAGTAAAACAGAAAATAATTTTTTTTAGAGGCAAACTATGAAAGATACAAAAATATTCATAAGGAACAAAATTTACATTTACTTAAAATCCTAGCTACTGTTAAAATTTTAGAACCATACGAGTAGTGGGAGCTAAAAATGAACAATTATTGTACAAGACCAGTACTAGGATACATAATTTTCACACTTGGGGAGGCCAATTGACCTTTGTACGCATAAGGATTTTGGCCAGGCTATTTACACAACCGATGGGAACTATAAGATGTCTTTTGCTGGTTACCATTGGAGCGAAAAGGTTGTCAGTTTGTGTAGCGCTCTGTGCTGGTAGGCAAGAAGTGAAGCGTATGTGTTGGCAGGGGCAGCCATCTTAAGATTTTGTAGTGCATCCGAACTGATTCAACTCTTTTCAATGTGACTTTCATTTAACAACAGGGTTTGGTCTGGTCTGATCATAACTTGTAGTCAACTATTTTGGTGAATATTTTTCCAATTGTTTATTGTTTGTTTGGACTTGTACAATTTTTACTGAGAATATAGTGAAGCTTTGAACTTTAACTTAGCAGCAGTGATTTTTTATTTACTATATGAACATTCCTTTTCCATTCTGAAGGAATCAAAGTGGTGGCAGCCATGAAATTAACAGCAATCGAATATCAAAAGGCACATGACAAACACAGTTATAGCTGAGGTGACTAACTGTTTATTCCAACCCCATGTGCAGTTATTCTCCTTAAATGGAGATCGAGAGAGACGAAATCTGAAGAATTGTGAATGGTGATCAGACCCACCGATGGTTGTTTCCAACATACAGCTATCCTCCACTTCACGATACCATGCCCCCCCCCCTCCCCATCACTACAGCACTGCTTTGTCACAGCACCTACCAAAGACTACAAGGACGGTCAACTACATCAGCCGGCTCCAGGGTCAACCAATGACACCTACGCCCCCCCCCCCCTGGGACATTGAGTCAGCCTTGCATCTGATGTTAACCTCGCAGTCATCGCCAGACGAGCAAGTATCAACTGATCAATGGACCACCAGTATCAGCCTTACAGCGGCGACTTCAACTACACGGCTAAGTAGTCCTGCAAACTGTTTTAGCACTTTGCCAATCTTGCACTACTACCATTCCGTGTATGACAGTGATGAGTTTTTTTTTTTTTTTTTCTCTCTAAAAATAATTCCTAAATGTTGAACTTACTTTCATGTAGGGCCATCCTCACACTAGGCTACAGCGAAGTTTAGTTCTTGATAATCTGTTCTGTATTCTTCGCGGCTTCTTCCTTTCCATGCTTTATGCTGTGATGAAAACATTTTTCCCTTCCAAAAATAGTTAAATCATACATTGTTAATAAGTTACAACCATAGTAAAGACATTTTTAATTCCCACATTAAATGCAGTATGAAACATTCTTTTGGTGATTAAATTCACTTTCAGCCCAAATATAACAAGGCTTATTACCTTTTTCTTCACTACGTGCATTGAGTGTTCAAATGATTTGTTTACTTTTCGTGGATGCAAAGAACTTTGGAGATAATAGTGAAGATTACTGCAACGTTCCAAGGATTGCATTGAAATATTTTCTACTTTTCATCAACAAACTGTCTGACTATTTTTGTCAGGTTAATTTTAAGATTTATATTTGCTTGTATATTTTTGTGTGTTTCTTTATGTGTGATTTCGTATCCATGTTGTTTTTCGTCGCTGCATTACCATCCAGCATCGCGATCAGCTGATGGGGTCTTTGTACAGTTATCAACTGTTTGATAGGAATTAGTTTTCAATTGCAAGTTTTTCTGGAGCTAGGATACTGAAATTTCTTCATGTGGTTTTGACATTTTAAATCTTGCTTTTCTCTGCTTGCAAAACTTATATAACTTCACAATGCAGTCAGCTGGTGAGAAACCTGTTCATACCATCATTACTTGGTCAGTAGGTCAACTCATACAGCCACTACCAGCCGAGGGTATTACTGATAATAGTATCCCAGGCACATCATCTGAGGACAGGAATACTGATTCTTCACCTGAACAACAACAAGTTATTAAATCCTTTGATACAGTTGCTCCTTTAAATGTACTAAATGCTTTTTAAGGTGACTCCAACCTATCAGCTGATTCCATACCAAACACATTACGAATAGGTGAATCATGAGGAGCAGTTGTAGCACCATCTGTAGAGTCTGAAGACAGCAATAATACAATACACATAATTGCATCTGGTAGCAAGAGAGCAGATTTGCCAACTGAACAACATCAAGTAATAGAATTTGTGCCACTGACTAGACAACATGTATTTCGGGCAGATAGTAACCAATTAGCAGATGCTAATATGGCCCTCTCGCCAACAATATCAACTGACGCTAGAATAGAGGAAAACACAACTGATAAGCATACTCAATACAGGTGTTGTGGATAGCTGTAATTCCAATTCTGATAGTGACTTTTACAGTTTTTCTGCAAATAGTGAGCAGCTTCATGCAGCCAAAGAGGTTGTTAAAACCTTAAGAATTCCACACCTACTGATATGCAATCTTTGTTTACTTTGCTGGCCTGTAACTTTCAACAGTTAAATAATAATTTCCAAACACAAAAACAATAAATTAACACCAACCTCCAAAATTTGGATAAAAAGTTTGAAAAACAAGAAACACATTTGAGTACTTTAAATGAACACTTTGGAGAACAAAAACAAAGACTTTCAACTTAAAACATGCTTAAAAATAACTTTTTTCAACAGAAACAAGAATGTAATAAAACATTTGCTAAACAGGGTAGTAAACTTGACACTTTTTCTGAAAAGCTCCAATAACACTAACCAGCAAAAACATTCAACAAACTGTTAAAGTACAATTGGATACACACTCTACAGTTATCGCTACTAAACTTACAGAACAGGAGACTACGATTTTAAGTAAGTGGGAGGTTGAGTCAAAAGAACTTAGGAATGAATTCACTATGCATAATGCTTCTAAGATTTGGTAGCATGATCTTCTTCATTGATTTGATAAGTCCATTGATACTGTTGAGAAGAGATTTGCAGAGACTACCTCACAGTTAGGAACACACCTTTCTGAACAAAATTCTTCTTTGGATACTAAACTGAAATCCTTTAGAAATAACTGCATAGCAGATTCTCGGAATTAAGGGAAGAATTTGCTACTTTCAAAATAAGTATACTCTAGAAGCACTTAATACTAATACTACACAGGCAGATAGTGAGCCTGCCCCTTAGAATTTTGCCACTGAAGTAGGATTGCAGGACAATACAGAAACTATACAAACCTTTGATATTCAAACGCAGGATACTGAATCTACTACAGTTCACATACAGGTTGATGCTGGTCACACCAAGACTCAGAAAACAGCTGATCTTTCAGGTGTTACTACCAACCAAGGTTTTCACACTTTGCCATCGATCCAGGATATTTTTGAGGTTAAGGAAGTTGCATCCGTTACCACGTTAGATAGTGAAGATTTACTTGAGATTACTCCTGTACCTGTAGAGCTACAAGTTGCCTTTCAGTCAGCTGATTTTGAAATAGCTACTGATCATTCTGTCCCTGTGCAAACAATACCAACAGCTGATCTACACAGCACTAGTGACCAACCAGATACTATTGGGGTACCTACCTCCATTTGGAATGGGGAATTTTCTATTGATGCCACAACAGCTGAGTTTTTAAAAACATTAAATTTCTATACTTCCTACAGCTGGCCAGATGCAAATCATTATACCAACTATTATTACTGATGCAGATGCCATCATTTCACCTAAAACAGCTGATAACATTACTGATATTTCAGGCCCTACTGAAGCACAGCTGATTGATGACATTTTGGGTAGCACCGATGATTTTTCTGCACCCATAGGAAAAGGTGAGAATTTTATTGAAATTATCATCACCCACACTGCAGACCAAACAATACTACAATCAGCTGATTTCACAGTCAAGACTGCTTGTTTAAAGAAAACAACTACTAAGTTATTGCATAAACCACAATTGAGAAAACCTACTTTTGTTGACACGTTGCACATGCAGTTAAAAGCTAAAATGTTCCCTCAGAACATTAACAATAATTTGCCATTACAGACAATTTCCTATTGTGAAACTTGTATTATTAATAAACATTTCATGAGTATCATACTTTTTTAAAATGTTTCAAGTGATCAGATGACTTTTTGTTTCAACATTTTCCACATTTGGGAAAGCACATCGTACCTTGTATGCAAATTTTCAAGCAGTAGGCAACAGTCACAACACTTCAGTCAATCAAACCCAGAAAATTTTCTGCACATCTTTGGAATAAATGCTATAGTAGAAGACAGTGTTTTCTTTTCTCAACCCACCTGGTTATGTTCGCCACAGTACAGAAAGACTGACAGAAAGAAACTTATTTTCAGTCTTGCATGCTTTGGAAGGGCAGCCAAGATGAAAAGCTATTTGAACCCCTTACCAACAAACGAGAAGAAACTTTTCACAGAAAGGAGGAATGTCTTGAAACTTAAAGTACCGTACCCTATCTTTCAGGTTCACACAACTTGAAGATTTATGAGACAAACTATAATTTTTTGGGATCTTTTTCACTTTTGAATATTAAGTATTTGTTTTTCTGAGTCTATTACTTAGCAGTTTGATTTTTGAAGGGATATTGGGGCATGATGTTTTGCAGACATTTTGCTTATCTATTGAGTACTATGATACAACATTATTTCAACATCTACCTCGGGATGTCATACACCAGCTAAGATCTGATAGGATTTCCAATTCGCCAAGAGTGGAGCTTATAAATGTGGATACAGAATATCAAAGAGTTGAAATTATTTGTGCAAACAAACAAGCCGATGCCAATGTTGAAGAAGTAATGTTGATATAACATGTTTTCCTATGTTTTTTTTTTTTTTTTTTAAGTAAAGAAGGAAGTGAAGAAGAGGTATATTGGGGGAATACTGTATTATTTTAGGTCCAGGGAACAGATAGCATAGACTTTGCCTTCAATCTCTATATTTATTTTTTCGTGTTACCGCCCATTCTTATATGAATACTAACAAAACATTAACGTACCAACAGCAGGCGACATACTTCGTGCATAGCCGACAATAATAGTGGTATGATACAACATATATGAATACATTAGGCATTACCGACGAGAGATTGGGATGACCATAATATTATAAATAAAAGGTGACACTGACTGTTTGAGATACACTACACACTTAATAGCATGTATAGGAAACACTGTGAGTCAACACACACTACAGAGATACAAATTTGCTACAGATGATGAATTCTCAGAGGTATGACATTAAAACAGATGTGAGTTTTCATTTTTGTAGTTGAAGATTGATTTGAGGACTATTTTGGAGTTTGTGTATTGTCTTAAGAGTTTACTTTATGTACTATAGAGAAGGTTTTGGGAAAGCAATCCACATTGTTTCATACACTAAGGAAATTGAAGGATGTTTAGTAATGTGATGACGATTTACAAATTCTTTCAAAAACTTTTAATAATAATAAGATTTACTATGTATTCAACTACTTTATGTAATACTTTGTTTGCTTTGTCTTATTTACCCAACCAAGGTTGAGCATTTTCTTTGTGCTTTGATGCACCATTAAGTACACAACAGTGATAACGAATTTGAGATAAATTTGATTTGATTTGAGATATACACCTCTACTTTTCTTGTATTATTTTGAAACTAATATGTTGAAGCCCAAGAGGCAACATTTGATTAACTATGAGCTGTCTCCATTCATATAGACAGTAGACAAACACAATACTTGCGATTTTTACCAGTGTACTGGTTTCAACAACTTGTTGTGTTAAGATTGAAATGGATTGTGACATTTTGTACAGCAGTGTCCTGCTGATTGGAAACTTTATTTCCATATTAGTGGATAAGCTATATTTATTTGTGACCTACTGTAAGATTTCATCTGGAAGACATTTATTATAATGCTCTTTTTGTGTAAGAAGTCCTATCACATGTTGTGCATCCAGTGTTAATTTTAGGTTATTAGTATATGGAGATTCCCACAATTTTGATAATATAGAGACATTCACCAATATGCCTAGACAATAACACCCTGTGTCTTGTACTTGCGTGCATATGTTTTTCTAGGATTAGATTTTGTAACAACAAAGGCTATGCCTTAATTTTTTAAAAAAGAAAAACATAATTTTGTCTATGAAAACTTAACAATTTTTCAAGCACTTTATGCTTTTGTTCTATAATTTGATTTGACGAAACCAAACCATGATTTTAATATGAGTTCCCATCACAATTTTCTAATGATTAACTTCAACTATTAATTTCACATAAATGTTTTGATATCTTTTCAAATGGTATGTTTATTAATGTCAGGTACATATATATAATGTTGTACTTTCTTTCTATTATTGTATAGGTTTATAGCACATAAAAATAGTTACTAATATATTTTGGTTTTTTTTTTTTATTGTTTAACAGCCGGCTGACCAAGGTCCTCAGGGTAACTCTGCTGCGACAGGCGCCAGGGACACAATTGTGCAGTCGGCGGTCAAAGCTGTGGGGCTTTGTTTTATAATCAGATTTGCCCCGAATTCAAATCACTCCCATGACAGGACTTGGGTATTCACCCATTTAGGGAATTTTTGGTATTTTCAGGAAACAAGAGAAATGGACACATTTTTGTGAAATGAGAAAAAGTGATTTTTGATGATATAAATTGGTTTCAGCATGTAGTTTAAAGAGAAAGATTAACACTTATAATTTAATGAACATTTATTACAAAATATCAACAGTTATAAACAATTTTAAACTAAAAATTCATGTTTACAAATCAAAATAATACAAAAAACAATTGTAGTAGAATCTAAGAATGACATTATTTCATTGATATTTTTGGTTTTGTAACATTTATGAGAATTGTGGTTTGTTTTTTAAGAATAATTTTGATAATATCCACAAATAAGAAAGAGTGAGAGGGAATACGAATGGAAGATCAACCCCAGGGGAGAGTAGACAGTTAGAAGGCAATTTAAGTTTTTCAATTTTTAAGATTTCAGTCAGTTTTATTTGGAAAATAACTGCAATGTAAGCAAACGAAGAGTTTCGTAAACTGCATAACGCAATTTGATTAAAGAATAGCGGGCTTAGTTGAACAACAAATACCTCAGCTTTTGAGTCATTTACACAGTTAATTCAAGCAGTAAATCCAACAAGTCAGAAAATAAATCAAGTTTAAACAGTAAATTCAAGTTATAAATCTTTCTAAACAGCTGTAGAAGATCAGCAAATGTAATATTTGGTTTCAGTATAATTTAGTAAAATTTAACATTGCAGTCACTTTTTGAGATATTTAGGATTAGAATTAGTAAAAAGGTATAAACCTTGTAGCTGGAGAAAAATACTAAAAGGAATGAATACATTAATAGCTAAAAGCCGGTATGGAAAATTAACAATTACACACTTTAAATTCGAGAAGTCTCATTTTGGAAAAATATAGACTGTTGCATCACCCAGAAGTGGCATTTACTTTAGAAATTCATTGTAAATCGGAGAAAACAGGTAAAGAATTCAAAATCGCCCAACAGTCATTTTAGAAAGTAGGTTTCAAAGACATCAGAAAGTTATTAGCGGGATCAAAATTTGCAATTGCACCATACCTTACATCAAACTGTTAGAAGAGTAAACATGCCTTTCTTAGTACCAAATGAAAGAGCATTAAATTAGAAGTAAAATAAAATTTATTTCAGCATCATAGCTGCAAAATTGTGGAATTTAGAAGCAGTTTGGAGTAAGACAGAAAATAATTTTTTACAGCCAAACTATGGAAGATACAAAAATTTTCATAAGGAACAAAATTTACATTTACTTAAAATCCTAGCTACTGTTAAAATTCCAGAAGAATAAAAATGAAAAATTATTATGCAAGACCGGTACTAGGATACAGAATTTTCACACTTGGGGAGGCCAGTTGACCATTGTACGCATAAGGATTTTGGCCAGGCTATTTATACAACCGACTGGGACTATTAAGATGTCTTTTGCTGGTTACAATTGGAGAAAGAAGGTTGTCGGTTTGTGTAGCGCTCTGCACTGGTAGCCAGGAAGTGCAGCGTGTGATGTGTGTGGAGGCGCAGCCATCTAAAAATTTTGTAGTGCATCCAAACTGTTTTAAATCTTTTCAATGTGGCTTTCATTAAACAACAGGGTTTGGTATGGTCTGATTACTGACCAGAACTTGGAGTCAACTATTGTGTTGAAGATTTTTTGATTGCCTATTGATTGTTCGGACTTGTACGATTTTTACTGATAATATAGTGAAGATTTGAACTTTAACTTAGCAGTAGTGATTTTTTATTTACTATACGAACCTTTCTTTTCCATTTTGAAGAAATCAAAGTGGTGACAGCTGTAAAATTAACAGCAATCGAATATCGGAAGACACATGACAAACACAATTATAGTTGAGGTGACAAACTGTTTATTCCAACCCTATGAGCAGTTATTCTCCTTACAATTTGACATCTTGTGCTTCATTTTGAAGTTTGAAAATGATACATTTATTAAAGTCAGTTGGAATCTCTCCTTTTTCATTTCTATTTGATATAGGTTTGAATAATCTCTAGATTCCTTGTTTTCCTGTGGATATCAGAAGTTCTGCAGAAATCTCATTAGTTCCAATGACATTATTTTATTTTGAATCTTTCAAAGCTCTGTCAAATTCTGTCCTTGAAACTGGCTCTCCTAAGTAATTAATGTTGACATCACCTTCTTTTTCCAGTACACTCTTGTTCAAATCATCCCTATAATACATCCATATAATATCTATATATTCCTTGAGCTGGTTAGCTCTATCTTCTGATCTTAAAAGAGGTTTTCTTCATTTCTCCAAAATAGGGTATTTGACTACTTCTTGAAAATGGTTTTAAATTGTTTATTGGTACACATTATTCACCGAGTGAAGAGATTTTTTGACAAAAGTGCATTATTTTGCGAAAAATTCAAAGTTAAAATTTAAAGTATTTAAAAGCCCGCCAAAACGCTCATTTGCTACCTGGCGCGTGCTACGGCAGTCGTGACGTCACCCGTCTGTAAACGCTGCCGCTGGGAATGGAGCGTTTCCTTTTACCCAAGTTTTCAGCTATTTTTATTGTTTGTTGCTGGCTACTTCTTGTTATTAATGAAGGTTCGTTTTGAATATATAATAGAAAACAATTTGTAAAAGCCTACAGCAGAAAAATATTGAAAGTAGACGCCTTATTTGTGGGCCTAGCTATAGAAACAACCACTGAGTTTTATTCTGTGGAGCTTAAAAATGTAACAACTTCAATTTGATATTGCAACAAAGTCACTTACGATTTTCTGTGAATCTCATTTACACCGCAATTTCGTAGAGTAAATGTAATATGTTGTTTAAGGCGAGAATTATTTGGGTTGGTCCTGAGGTTCGATCCTTGCTTCGGAATATTTTCAATTTGTTTTCTTTTGTCAATTTCTTTGGATACTAGTTGTTGTTGGTTGCATTGCACAATAATTTTTTCCCAAAAATCCACCAGAAAATCAATTTAATATTTCTTTTCTTTTTTCTGAAGGCTTCACAAATTTTTGGATAACAAGCGAATTACAACCATTTGAAACAGATTTCAAAAAGGGATTTGGACGTTGCTTGCACACCGAAAAAAAAAAAAAAAATTTAAATGAAAATGACTTGCACATTAAAAGCAAATATCGCCTAATAGATGCAGTTATGTCAGGAAGGTAACCTACAGTTGTATCGTCACGTAAAAATTCCAACGAAAAGGACACAAAGTGTTCCAGAACTGTTGCAAGATTAGCATGAAATTTCTACATGTTACTTCTAAAATAAATTCCATTGTTCACGGCCGTGCACCTGTATTTTTTGAATGATATTCTCTCTCTGGTAAGTTTAAAAATTAAAACTTTTCATGTATGGGAGCAATTTGTTTCAAACACTTGCATGACGCTTAGAAACTATTATGAATTCTTAGAATAAAAACATGGTAGTGCAAAAAACACCGAAAAAAATGAACACAAAAAATATTATCCCAACCAAGGTTCTTTGAACGTAGGACGTTCTGATTTCCATTACCACTCTTCAATCACGCAGCTATTCTGACACTACTTCTTAATTGCTTCTCTTTATGTTAATAGTGGACACTTCACTAGGTAAATGAATAAACAAACAAATTCAGTTTTATTGACAAAAAAATATTATTTATCCATAATCTTTAATCTGCAATTAAGAAAAATGGCCCACAACACCCAGTTGTTCCGAGCGTGGTGAGTGAGCGGTTAACGCTCTGGCCTCGCATCCGGGAGGACGCCGCACAGTATGATATTTTCTAAATCTAGAGGGACAAAAGTCAGTTTTGATAATTGTCTACGCAGGCAAAATAGTTATTTATATTCAAAGTAGATGAACCATACTACTCGGAACAAAGGTTTATTTTCAACGAATTCACACCTAACAATAGAAAAAATAGTTTGAACAATGGGCTTCCTGTGATCCACCGAACAAGCGCTTCAGTCGGCCGCGCTAATCCATTGAGTTTGGTCGATGATTACGCTGTATTTCTGGGTGTTAGTAGTGATTTGTGTGTTGCTATTGCTTTTGGCGAGCTTCAAGGTAAGTTTAGGCATGATTTTTCCTTGATACTATAGCATCATTAAAACCGAATGAGATTATTTTTAATTTAAAAAAAAAAATCTACAGAGCCAATTTCATGTTGAGTTTTAGTTCATTACACCACATTATACCGATCTCTTAACTATATTTATTTGAAGGAGCTGCTTATTAGCTACAAGAAATACCTTAATTTGTTTGCACACATTTGCGACACCCATACAACTTTTCTTTATTTTCAGCATGACTGCACAAATTTCGCGTACAGAATTTTTCGACGTATGGTTTGCTAATGCAAAACAATCAATCTCTAACTTTCAATTTAAATATAAATGAGTCTCAAATAGAAGCTGTTACATTTTTAAGCTCAGTAGAATAAAAGTCAGTTTTTTTTTTCTATAGCCAGCCCCACAAATAAGGCGTCTATTTTCGTTATTTTTCCGCTGTAGGCTTTTACATAATGATCTCGATTTTGTATTCAAATTGAAATTTCATTAATAACAAGAAATGACCAGCAACAAACAATAAAAATAGTTGAAAACTTGGATAATATGAAATGCTCCATTCCTAGCCGTAGCGTTTACAGACATGTGACGTCACTCAAGTGACCACCAATCCTAGAGCGTTTTCTGTCACGTGACCAGAGGTAAGAAAAGTATAATTTGTATTTCGCTTTTTTATTAAAAATAATCCACTTTTCTTTTCAAAATTGAAAAAATTAGCTTCCTGAAGCATTAATCTATGAGAATGAGTTCAATTTATAATATTTTTTTAATATTGTCAAATAGCCTATTCTGTTTGATCTTCCTAAAGGCCACATCTAATTTACCTTTTTTATTTCTTTGCTCTTTTTTTGCTTTCTTGTATTTCCCATTTATTTGATTTGTAAAATATCGGTACAGCTTCTTCCTGACTGATCCTGAGCATTTGTGTGCCTTCTCTTCATATCCCCCAACTCCAACATTTCTTCTGTGAACCAAGGTTTTTGTGTGGCTTGTTTCCTAGAGCTGAAAGTTTCTTTACCAGTTTTGATTATTTCTCTCTTCAGTGCATTCCATTTATTTTCACTTGAATTCCTTTCAGAATTATTTCTTACACTGGGTCAACCAACTTGAAAATTTCTCTCTCATGTTAGAATATTACACTTCCCCCTGAGCAGTTCCCACCCCGAGATCTGATTAAGGGACTTTTCTTTACCTCTGGAATATTTTATCCAGGAAAAATCTATAATTATATATTTAATTTAAGAGGATAACATGTCACTGGGATACCCTTTGGGTCTTTAATGCAGTGTCTTCTTGCCGTCTTCTGCATCCCCATGCCATTGATCATTTCTATATCATCTGCATTTACTGGCAGTTTCCAACCTCAAGAGCAAGAGGGTGCTGCGGGCCACTGCTCTTCTGCCCTCCTTTCAGAGGCCATTGGCATGCAGTATATGACTCCTTATACCAGGAATCATTCAGTTGCCAGGGCCTCATCCATGCAACAGAGTGCACGATATGATGAAGGATAAGTTGAAATTAGAGGTTGAAATTTAGTTGGAATTATAGTATTTCCCAAGTCACTTACAATTTGATATTAATTTTTAAGGTAGCTTTATTAGTTTTGCTTAACTTTTTCATTAATTTTTAGTGATATTTGAATTTTAAGTATAGGCAGGCCTACTAAAAGAGCTCCTTGTATGTGAACAATCCGTTAAAGCAAATATTGAAGGAAATAACATTTGAAAGAAAATGGGAATAGAAATTTGCAAAATCCTTTCTTAGAAAGTGCCATATAACATGAAACAGTGAAATTATGATAGTAATAACAGCCTAATGAATGAAAGTGAATAATTTCACAAAGGTTTCTGAATGAAAAAACAAATCAATTAAATGCTATATGATGTCTGACTCACAATCGAAGAAACTTAACAAATGAACAAGATTTTCATATGGTGATCATTTTTGCAAAAACTTCATGTGCTATTTGCAATAAGGCATTGTATCCACAACAGCGCTGTGCCTTGAAACTAGAAATGTCAACTCTTTATTATCTGTAAAATTTGTTCCAGTAAATAATACAGCAATGTGTACAGCACTGTCGTATGTCATGGTGTTTTCCATTGTCCAAGGACCACATATTATAGAATTTAAAACTACATGCACTATTAACTGTTAAGGAGTTTTATAGTCTATCTTTCCACCATGACATTTGTGGTATGGTACTACCACAGCAGTACACTCTTAAATTGCAAACTTGAACATCAATCACAGCTAGTACACTACTTATCATCAGAGACCAACATCAGATTCTGATAAAATTTATACTGGATAACCCTAAGTTTTCAGACAAACACAGATTCATTAAGTTTGGCACACCTGTACTAAAGTTATGTGTCAATCACAGTAAGTACACAGTTACTTGGTGAGTTTCATGACATTGCTGGAGACTGTTGCCAAATCCTGATTTATTTTACATTTACCCTCTCTAGGACAACAACTTTTCAAGCACACAAAAAAAGGTAAATAATTAAATATAAAAACAGATGTACCTTTGCTAAAGCTACACATGAACATACATACTGCATTTGCAATCATTCCACTCAACAGCAGATGCACTTAAAGAAATTAGAAAAAAAACTTATATACTGTGGTAATGAAAATGTATGGCCACTACCAGAACAATGTTGGATTCCGTGTTGGCATGTCAATCTTAACAAATTTTTCTTGTGATCCATTCAGTACTGTATGAAATTGGATATAATCTGACAAATACCAGGTTCTTTTTAACACATCAAGCATATACCTGATGATTTTCCTAATTTTGGCACACACAGAAGAATGTTTTTTTAAATGTGACTCATGATCAACTGTTGGAAAATTTTCATAGGTCAAATGTTGATTATGAGACCAGTACTGGATCAGATGGAATGTGATGATATGGAAAGTTTCAAGAAGGAAATTAGGATCTCTGTCATATTGGCTAGTTTCATTGAGAAGGCTAAATGGAATCCAATCACCAGAAGTATAGTTATAAAACAGTTTTTTTTATTCATTCTCAAAACATGATAAGCTCATTAAAAATTTATATCATAAAACAGTTTTTTTTTAACATATGTGCTATCATTCAATTAATTCGCTTTGGTAAATAAATAACTGTTGAAAAGATTGGCTCTAAGACAATTTTTTAACATTCTAGCTTCCAACAATTCTTGAATCAAGTAAACAGTTTTTTAAGATTATCTACTATTTACAAAAAAACTTGAATCTCTGTTTATGACATCAATTCCTGTGATTACATCATATAATTAATTTTAAGTATCACAAATAAACATCCAAATCACATCTTCCTCGCCTGATTGCTTATCAAAGAATAATTCTCTTGCTGTTCTGATGAATGACTTAAATATAAATGAACCATACAGCCATGAACCAATACTAACACTAGATGTCTTAACAGGGCAGCTCGAAAGTAGGGAGCTAACATTATTTGCTGCCCTGTGATCAAACTGGATTGTAGTTGGCAATAGTTGATTTAATGCACCTTAACCTGGGAAAAAAATCTTTAAGAGAGAATTTTACATTCCCTAAGAATAACCATTTATCATACTGAGAATAACGGCTTTTAAATTAGTAATAATTCTGTACATATAGTAATGTTACCCATCAGTGTGGCTGTACTAATTTTTTATGGCTTTACTCTTTGTTGAGGTCATCAGAGGTTGGAAAGAACTGGGGGAAAGGAACGAGAAGGAATTTAGCTATGATCTTTTGAAGGAAGCATCCTGGCATTTGCCTGGAGTGATTTGGGGAAACCATGGAAAACCCAAATCTCTATGCCCAGCGTCCTCCGAGTGCGTGGTCTGAACATTAACTGTTCACCCACCAAGCTCGGTGCTGTGCTCATTAGGATGCCACTACGCTGGATCAGGAAGCTAAAATGGGCCTAGGTTTAAATCCAGGGCCTGTTATACTGACCATCGTGATTGCAGTTTTTTGTAAGCATGCAGGTGAATGCTGGGACAGTACCAAAATCAGACTCATAAACTACACATTACATACAAAAATACAATTAACACATAGAACAAAAGTGGCACATTTAATGGACAGACAGCAACACATCTGCTCCCCCATCAAAACTATGACAGACCTAGTAATGTGGTTGTAGATGGAGCCTTGCTTTCAAATAAACACATCCCCAAAAAAATGATGTGCCAGTTAACTGACAAAAAAAAAAGTGAAAATATTCAATGAAGATAACATATTGTAAAGTTGCAATTTTAGTTAGTGGATAAGTCTTGATGTATGTTTAATTTAGTGACTCCACTAAAGCTAAGTCTTTGAATTTCAATAAATCAATGGATTTTACAAAACAAAGAACTTTCTGCTGGCAGTTAAGAATAATATGCAAATAAACACTAGTTACTAACCTTCAACTGTTATTTTAGCTTTCTCAGGCATC
The DNA here is from genome assembly GCA_031002005.1 of Vandiemenella viatica. Lineage (NCBI taxonomy): Eukaryota > Metazoa > Arthropoda > Insecta > Orthoptera > Morabidae > Vandiemenella > Vandiemenella viatica. The sequence goes on from JARYHS010008074.1 coordinate 353,168,725, forward strand.
TTCTCAAACTCCGCTAATTCCTAAAGAAAAATGTTGAACTATAAAAGTAATTAATTTACCATACTGATTGATATGGTTTTAAAATATATTAATTATTTCACATCATACTAGAAATATCACATAATGAATTCAAGGAGAAAGAAATATATATATATATAATTGTCACTGCAGGTATAGGTAAACATAATACATTCCACAAATTGATACCTAACATATTACCTAATACATTAAGGTTTCATGTTCTCTCTATGGTAACAAGCACTAATGTAGTGCAGTATAAACAGAATTGCACAGTGATTCACAGTAGTTAATGATGATGTTTTCTCTGTAACAATTGTAAAACTTCAGAAGATGCATATTTTTCTTTAGAGTCTATACTACCTTACATCGACATTAAGACAAGCAACATCCAAAAGCCAACAGATTGGGAGCAACTGCACTCTTATAATTCCTCTGGATTTAGGATGCCTACTTCCAGTTACTGAGTAGCCAAATATTTTTCTACACTGAGGATTGCATTATATTGTCACTTTCAGAATTCCTTCTATAGTTACGCGATTATGCCAATTCTTCTATATTTCATATATTTTATAAATGCATTGTATTTAGTTTTGATGTTTTCACTGCACTGTTAGGAATGAAAAGTTACACCTGAATATAAGAATTAAGGTAGGCCATATTGCTCGACACATTCAATACAACTTATTAAATTTTAAACCTTCTTTCTATTGGTATAACATATCAGTAACCATATAGTTTTGATTATTTCATTTTATCATCAATCATTTATTTTTATAATATTACAAGTAGATGCATTCGATATAAAATCTTGCAAACAAAAACTATTCTTCCTTCCAAAATATTTTAAATCTTGTCAAGAACAGGATTTTATTAAACTGCTAAAAAAATAATGACAATATAACAGCCATAATGTCAATATGATATTCAGTTATCGAGGCAAATACACAATATCTTTTAAGAAACATAAATTCTACAATACTAGTTACAGCACAGTGAGCATTATCTCAACATAAAATGAAACCTAATGATGACACTTGCCATACCCGATGACTCAAGCATTGCCATGCCTTGGAAGAAGGTACTGTCTCAGAAAAATTTAAATAAGATGGTTTCCATTTTCTTTCCCCAATGATGAAAGTGTTGTGTAGATGAATTTGTATTGTGTTTAATGTACTGTTTGCTTCGTGAATGAATTAAATTTGAAGGAAGGGAGACTAATAAACCTGGAGCCGATCCATTCAGGCCTACAATTAGATAGATAGATATGTTCACTTTGATCCCATGTGAGAATAATCTCAGGGATGTGGAACAGTACATACACTTATTTTTAATGTCAATATTACTATATAAGTGATAATCATCATCATCATCCTCAACAGTTTCCGGCCTCTGGCTGGGTCTGCATTATGCACAAGCCTCTCCATTTCCTTCTTTCTTCCCACCACCTCTCTGTCACCACTTTGTTCCAGTCCTCTCCTCTCTTCCATACACCCTCCTCCACTCCTTTCAGCCATCCATCTCTTGGTCTTCCTCTGGGTCGTTTACCTTCCATCTTAATTTCATGGATCTTTCTTGGGATTCTCTGAGCCCCCATTCTCTTGATATGCCCATACCATCTCAGTCTGGTCCTCTCTACCCTTTCCTGTAGGGGTTCCTCTTTCATGGTGCGTCTAATCACTTCATTCTTTATTCTGTCCATTTTAGTGACTCCCATTCTACCTCTTAAAAACTTCATTTCACTTGCTTGTACTCTGCTGATGTCCCGCTTTTTCATTGTCCACGTTTCAGCAGCATAAGTTAAGATAGGCACATAGTACGTATGATAGATTACTCTCTTGCTTCTCTGTGGCACCTCTTTATTCCATATCAGGCTTCTAATGCTCCTTAGGAACGCCTCTGCTTGTCTTCCTCTTTCACTTATCTCGCCATCATTTCCTCCACATTCCTCTAATACACTCCCCAAGTACTTGAACCTGTTTACCTTCTTTAGTTGTTCCCCTACCATCACAATTCCTTGGGCTACTCTATTCTTTTTCCTGGTTGTTACCATGTACTCACATTTCTTTACATTAAATTTCAGGCCATATTCCTCCACACCGTCTGTCCATACATCCAACTGCCACTGCACTTCCTCTTCTTCACCTCCCCAGATCATCAGATCATCCGCAAAAGCCATCACCTTCATGTTTTCCTCTCCCATCCTCGCTGCCACCTTCTGCATTATTTCATCCATGAAGAGTAGTGGTGATAGGGCACTTCCTTGTTTTAGTCCATTCCTTTGTTCCAGCCAATCTGATCTTCCTTCCCCTATTTTCACATAGTTCACACTTCCTTGGTACAGTTCCGTCACTCTCTTGATGGTTTCTTTGGGAACTCCTCTCTTCTCCAAGGCCTTCCATACCTTACTCCTGTGTACACAATCATATGCTTTCTCGATATCGAGGAATACCAACAGTAGGTCCTTCCCATACTCATAATGTTTTTCCTGCAGCTGTCTCATGGCAAATATCAAATCTGCCGTCGATCTCCCTGATCTGAAGCCATACTGCTCTTCCCTTAGCCCCTTTTCCACCCTGTCACGTATTCTTTTTTCAATTATCTTCTCATATACTTTGGCACAGTAGCACATCAGTGTAATACCTCTATAGTTTTTAAACTCCTTCCTGCTCCCTTTTTTGAATATAGGTACAATTATTCCTTTTTTCCAGTCTTCAGGAGTTGTGCCCTGATTCCATACCTTTCTCATCACACGGTATAGCCACTGCTTTCCTACTACTCCCGCTGTCCTTATCATTTCCACGCTCACTTCATCGATGCCTGGTGCCTTTCCACCCTTCATCTTACCCAGAGCTGTTTCCACTTCTTCCCAAGTTAGATCCTTCTCTTTCTCTCCTACACGGTTGCTATTTTCCTTCTTCTCCTGAACAACTGTATCATCCTGTGACCAATTTGGGTTCAGTAAGGCTTCAAAATACTCCTTCCACATCCTTTTTAGTTTTTCTGAGTTGTTTATTTCGTTTCCATCTTCGTCCAGCATGTTGACATTTTCTATCCTCTCCTTCCTCTTCCTTTTTACCATTCCATATAATACTTTCTTATTTCCTTTGCTATCTTCTTCCATCATGTTGGTCCACTTCTCCAGCCAGTCTCCCAAAGGCCAACCCCTCCTCCACGTGGTGGGAGATGGGCAACGGCATAAAGTAGGGGATTGCCTGTGGGGGTGAGGTACAGTGTGCCCCGTGACCGATACGGTAGCTGTGAAGGCCCTACAGGAACCCTGAAAAATGGCGGCCAACGGGGCTCTGGTGAAGCTACGACAGGCCTAGCAAGCCGGTAGTGGATATATTTCTGCTTTCAAAACAAAAACAAAAACATAAGTGATAATATTATTATATATTGACAAGTTAGCGACAACCCATTAGTATAACCAATATCTCCTGTATTCTACACATACAATCCCGAGTAAATTAATACTTATTATGTGGAACAGTGTATACACTTGTTACCAGCATCTAATAACCAGTTATTTTCTTACCAGCCAGCTACCATGATAGGTTTCACTGTAATTTGTGACTACATATTATATCTTGTTAGTTGCTATTTATGTGAAACAGTACATACACCTATTAACAATATCAATTATATTACCAACAACTCATAAGCTGTCAATTACTTAAAAACCTGTTAGTATGATGATTTTTCACAGCTGTTTTTGAGTGCATGCTATCCCATGTTAGTTACTATGTATGAGTGAAATTTTGTAAACAGTGTAATTACTTCATTTGTCAAAAGTTTCAACAGAAAAAAAAAAAAAAAAAAAAAAAACATATATCATTTTAGTAATTGTGGACAACTTTGTCACCTTCCCCTTCCATACACCATATATACTATTTTATCAGTCATTCTTAGTTACCAAATTCCAAGAAGAAAATTCTTTCCCAGAGTAAAATGGATTCTGAAGCAGAAACTCTTTTAGTTTGGACTTAAAGTAATTGGGTTTTTGTAGATAACATTTAATTTCTGTTGGTAAGGCATTGAATACGGAAGCACCAGTAAATGTTAACCCTTTCTGTACAATTGACAGTGATTTGTAATCCTTGTGAATATTATATTTATTCCTAGTATTATGGCTATGTATGTCAGCATTAAGATTGAAGTGTTCAGGATTTTCCACTACAAATGATAGTACGGATTATACATACTGTGCTGGCATTGTTAGTACACCCAGGTTTTTAAATAGATTTCTGCACGACGTCTGCGGGCTTGCTCCACAAATAGTTCTTATAGCATGCTTTTGCAATTTAAATACCCTCTGAGCTTGTTACAAGTTTCCCCAGAATGAGATGTCATACGTGAGCAGGGAATGAAAATATGCATAATATACTAACTTTCTGGTTTCTAAATTAGCTATTCTAGATATTACCCTCAGTGACAATGTTGCAGAATTCAGTTTTTTAAGAAGTTGTTGAATATGTTGTTTCCAGTTCAATTTGTTATCTATATATACACCCAGGAATTTTGTGAAACTGCTTTCACTGATTGCTTTTCCTTCTGATATCCCATTATAGCTGTCCTTTGTTTTATTTTTTGTAACAAACTGAAGTAACTGTGTCTTTTCTACATTAAGTATTAGTTTGTTGGCATTAAACCACGTGTTAATTTTCTTTATAGCATCATTTGCTGTGTTTTCGAGGTTTTTGTACTGATAGATCTTTCAACGATATGCTAGTATCATCTGCAAAGAGCACCACGTATTCATTATCACCTAGTATATGTGGGAGATAATTTATATAGATTAAGAAAAGCAGAGGGCCAAGAATTGAACTCTGAGGCACACCACATTTAACTATATCCCATTCTGAGTTTATAACATCTCCTGTATTAGCATCTTTCAGTGATACACATTGCTTTCTATTTTCCAGGTAAGATTTAAACCAAAGTCCTAGCTTACCACTAACTCCATAGTGGTCTAATTTACCTAGTAGAATCTCATGATCAACACAGTCAAAAGCCTTAGCAAGATCACAGAATATACCTAGGGAATTTAATTTTTTATGCATTGATTCCAGTATGTTGTTTACAAAAGCAAAAATTGCTGAATCTGTTGAAACGCCTTGTCTAAAACCAAACTGTACTTTACTGAGTAGGTCATTCTTTTGCAGATGTGCATACACCCTTCTGTACATTGCTTAATTCTGAAAGACACCACAGGAGCTGGGAAGCTTAATATCCCTTCCCAATACACAAATCACCATCAACATACTGTGAGAGATCTGATATTTAACCCGAGACTTTGGTGTACAATCTCCTAGCCTGGCAGCCAATCCTAATGATTAAATTTCCTCCACCACCAGGACTCAAACCAGATAACCCCATTTCAGGCCTGGACATCATCAGGGTCAGCAACCGCTGGGCATAAAATGGATGTTATGTTGATGAATGTCGAGGTCTATATTCTGCGTTATTATTATTATGTTGGATGAACACCTCTGTAGGGAGTAATATCTTTTAAATTAAAAAAGTTGATGAATAATGAGTTAAAACTGAAATATTAAAAATATATTTCAAAACAAAGTTTACATATAATGTTAGTTTCTCCACTCATTGAATCCATAGAGACTTATGGACTTTGTTAGGGCTTAATAAAATAATATGGTTGTAGTTGAGGTGATAATTGTTTGCACTAACCCCACACAAGCATTTCTCCTTACAATTGCTATTGGAGCATTATTAAAGTTGATAAAGGCATTTTGTACAAAAAGAATTAAATAAAAGCATATATACCACTCGTTGCTATGATATATCATTAAATAAGCAATTCTATATATATATAAGCCTTAAAGCATTTTTCCTGCTCATTGCAGAATATATATTTGATATCTCGGAATTGGCTATAATGATTTTGAGAAGTTTTGCTTTTTAAGTTTATCTAAATATGTGTCTTCCCAGCAAAAACATGAATTTACAAAAAACAGACAATTTTTGTGTTTGGTATCATGGAAACGGCTCTCTTTGGTTTCGACAAGGAATTCATATATTTAAATGAAGAATTGATGTATACTAACTGACCTATACGAATATTTTGCACAGTATTGTAATCAGTCACCGGATGGTAATACAATAATGAGGAAATAAGTAAATGTAAGTATTTATTAATGAAAGGTATTTTATTTTGAAGAGCAGTAATAAATATAACTTTTAAGGTAACAAGTCATTATCATGAAATACCATATGTTTAACTGTAAAACATTTAAAAAATATTGGCTTTGCCAGAAGTCATTTTTTCAATCTTCTTTAATTTACAAAACTTCTTTGAAATATTAGCAGTTATAATGTGATCATCATTTACATTTTGACCGCAACAGTGAATTTAGTTGCCAAAATTTCATGTGACAACACATTCTTGACTTGGCTAGTCACCCGAGAGCATTTCATACATTCGCAACGCCGAGAAAGACTTCATTTTGACCGTCTTTAACATAAAAATAAATATTAATGAATCTATAGACTCGTGAAAAAACCATACGAAAAAAACAGGTTCTGATGATTACAATCCTGCCTTTTGAAGCATCTGACCTTGTGCGTTATTAATATTCATGGCAAATGTTACTTTAATTGGGAATTGTTTTCTAATCATTTGGAAAGGCACAATTGGTGGTGTGAGGTTAATGCGAGGTAAGAGAATAGTTTTAGTGGACTGAATTAATTTAGCACTGATGATGTACACGTCTCATAGAATTACCACTAATCTTGCACCATTAATTAATTCCTGATTAGCATTAATATTTCTATTTAAGATAACAATAGCATTTTTTCTTTAAAAGCAATTTGTGAGGCAGTAAACCAGGCAATCTCGGAAATGGCTGTATCAATTTGGATGAAATTTCATCTGTAGATAATGCTTTGCTTTACAAGTTTATAACATGATTTTACAAAAAGAAAAATCTTGGATTTGGTATCTCAGAAACAGATCTAAGCTCATCTCATAGGCTTCAGGTACCAGTTAGCCTACTGATGTTGGTTAAGCTTCTATTTGCAAGATACTGTGATCTAAAAAATGCCTAGGAAGCCTTCAAGAAAAAAGTTTAACGTTAATCAAACTTTCCTCAAAATCTTGTATACTGAACAGAAATCGAAAGGTGCGAAGTGAAGATCGGTGAATTATGAGTTATACATTTTTTAAATAATAAACTACATATGTAACTAGAATTATTGAATAACAAAATTATTTCACTATGTATCAATCTATAAATTGCAGCAATATCTTTAAAAACCATAATCACCAAAACTCATGAACCATACTTCATTAGGAGTGTCAAAAACAGGTTTGAATTTTAAGCAGATTACAATATCAAACACAATGTGATTTTCCATACATTAACAGAAATATAATCTTTAGAAGTCTTAATTAAGTGTTTCTTGAAAAGATTAAAATGGGTAGAATGAACAATAGGGATATCTGCTTTCCACTGCTACCAAAATAACATTCTAATTCACAAATACCTATTATACTATCGAACCAACCACAATAAAGAAATTTACCTACCATACAACTATTTTATCTAGTAATTTTAGCAACAGATCTAACTGGTGGCATAGTTGAAACTTCAAGGGTGGTCTACAAAGAACTATGAAATTAAACCATAACTAATCAACAAAAATTTCTTTGCTCAACACACGATATCATCATCTATATTTTGATTTCCATCTTTGAAAAATTGCTTTAACATATACACTATAGAGTACGAGGCATGTTTTTTTAAGTAAGTACCATTTTGAAATTTAAAAAAAGACGTGCAAATATATCTCAATAATTTTATTTTTACTCTACTTTTCTACATAATTCCCTTCAATATTGAGGCACTTGTCATAACGTAGTACCAGTTTTTGAAAACCCTCATCATAGAAGTCTGCCCCCTGACTTGTTAACAACTGCGTCACAACTGTTTTGACTTCGTTATCGTCTTCAAGACGCTGACCGCCCAGGTGTTTCTTTAAGTGCAGGGACAGATGGTAGTCACTGGGCGCCAGATCAGGGCTGTAGGGAGGATGTTTTACAGTTTCCCATCGAAAATATGTGATGAGATCTTTGGTCTGGTTAGCCACATGTGGACCGGAATTGTCACGCAGCAAAACGATGCCCTTACTCAACTTGCCACATCTTTTGTTCTGGATTGAACGGCGTAGATTGTTCAATGTCTCACAATAAGTTGCTGCATTGATTGTCTCATTATGAGGCAGAAATTCCACAAACAATACTCCTTTTCTTTCCAAAAAAACTGTGCACATGATTTTCCGGGCAGAAATCGTTTCCTTGAACTTCACTTTTTTGGGTGAATCTGAATGCCGCCATTCTATGGACTGTTGCTTTGATTCAGGTGTGACGTAGGCCACCCATGTCTCATCGCCCGTAACAATATGACTTAAGAAATCATCACCATCGTTGTGGTACCCCTCAAGGAAAGTCAATGCACTGCCTAAACGTTTGGTTTTGTGCACATCCGTTAACATTTTCGGTACCCAACGTGAGCACAATTTTCAGTAATTCAAGTGCTCAGTCACAGTGCCATACAAAACACTACGAGAAACATTAGGAAAGTCATCACACAAGGAGGAAATCGTAAAGCGTCTGTTTTCTCTCACCTTATTGTCCACTTTCTGCACCAAACTTTCATTAACGACCGAAGGACGCCCACTCCGTTGTTCATCATGCACATTTGTGCGGCCATCTTTAAATGCTCTCACCCACTTTCTCACCATTCCATCACTCATAATGTTTTGTCCATAAACTGCACAGATCTCACGATGAATATCGATCGGTTTTAGGCCTTTAGCACAAAGAAATCTTATAACAGCCCGTACTTCACAGTCGGCGGGACTCACAATTATCGGAGGCATCTTAAACAGTCAGTGAACAAGGTAAACAAGGAAGAATTAGACTGTAATGGCGTCAGTGTGTAGGCAAGAGATGTAGGTACCCAGTGCGCATGCATGGAACGCCGACCGTAGCGCTGGAGCCACGGTGTGACAAAACGGTACTTACTTAAAAAAATACGCCTCATACAACATTTCACAGTGCACTAGGAGTCCTGTAAATCGCAGAAGTAATGACACTGGCAATATGGCACTCATGAAAGAAATCCAAATTCAAAATAATACCTGTACCTTAAGCTGTAACACAGAATGTCAGTTATAACTCTGGTCTGTGTTACAAATTCATTCATTAATGTGAAACTACTTGCATACACTTGAAATAATGATGTTCAGAATATTACAATGATTTAAAAAACAAAATGTAAAAATGAGTTCTAAAATCCTCGTGCCTTATGAAAGCATGCTTAAAAACAATAGAAAGTCTACAGAAGTATGCGATTCTAGAATAACTACTTTCCGCCACATGGAGTACGGTATGGTTTGATTTTTTAGCAGTTGTGATTAGGCTGAAATACGGTCTGGACCATGAGTCTTGATAATTACTTAATAGCTGGATTATTTTGTGAATTTATTATTAGAATAATAACTATTTTCTACTTTAGATTGTTTATGTTATTTGTAGGATGTTTAGATATCAAGTTGTTGAATGAAGCAAATAGCTCATATTATAGACTACATTTCCAATATGTTTGATATAATGCACTTTCTGTGTTTTGAAATATGCTTGATAATTTTGTTTCAATATTTCTCATTTTTTCTGTCAAGTTGTTACAAACAGTTCTTTATTTTTTTCAGAATCCATTTTTGCAGCAGACCATATGAAGGTTATAGGTATTAATGATACTGTTTCATGATTATTGTTTACAGGAATTTCTGCCATTCTATGTCCCTGTCCGAGAAAATATGAATTTTGTGGAGATCCTGCTAGTGACGTGTTAACATCATTCTCGGAATGGTGTAATGTCATAGGTTTGAGTGACAGAAAGCTGTTGTAGCAGTTTTACTATTACTATTACTCCGTGATTCACTAAAAGTGTGTGGCAGAGGGTGCATTGCACCTATCCGAAAGGGTAATTGTTTGGAAGGGATATACGGGATATGGCAGGAGGTGCCCATGGGCTATTGTGAGGCACCATCCCAGCATTCGCGTGGAGTGATCTGGGAAAAGCATGGAAAACCCAGATCAGGCCGGCCGGAGAGCTTTATCTAAAGCTACTCCTGTCGGATTTTAAGTTTACTTGCTCAGTAAATCCTTTCTATTCCATTCCCTAATCGCTCGTGGAAAAAATGAATACAGAAAAGAATCGGTTCTGGCCCCAATTTCTCTTATCTTATTTTCACGGTCATTCCGAGTTACGAATGTTGCTGGTAGCAATATTTGTTTGCTGTTATTCTGAAATATGTCAGTCATGAATTTTTCAATTAGCTTCCGTCGAGAGCAACGCCTCGGTGTACTAGGTCTTCCCAACCTAACTCCTTCAACATCGCACTTACGCTTTCCCTCCAACCATATATACCTGTCACGAATCGGGCGGCCCTTGTCTGGACCCTCTCTAATGTCTCCATTAACCCCTTTTGATGGGGACCCCATACAGAACAACAATATTCCAAGTGAGGACGAACTAGTGACTTATATGCAATTGATTTAACTTCCGGAGTGTGTTGTTTTAAATTACAACCTAGAAATCAGAGCATACGATTTGCTTTCTCGATATGTTCATTACTAGTGTGATGGGAAAATGTTGTAGTGGTATTGTGATCTTTAGTAGTCCCAGAATGACACATACCTCATGCACAAGAATATATTCACTCTATCATGATCTGCAATTGAACCCACCTATATTTTGTTACTTTGATAATAAGTTATGTATTAATAATGATAATGTATGTTCAAATATCACTGCCCTACAGTTCCCTCTTTTACATCAAACTTCACTTGGCAATAACATTTTAATGATTGTTTCTTGGATGAGTTCGAACATACCTTGATCAATCTCCTAATCTCCGCACAATCAGCTTTCTTGGCTTCCCGGATGGTAATACCCTCCATGGTGTTTTATTTGGACGGCAGTTGTTGAAGACCAAGTTAGTTAAAAATGATACGATTTCAATGCGTACTCTAAAATTAAACACAAATGATTTCAATTAAAATGCTGTTTGCAAATTTTTGAAGTAGTGAACCTGAGTGAATAAACTAAAAAAAAAAAAAAAAAAGAATAACCACAGAGCAAATTTGAGAGTAATCTTGAGGATCAAACAAGAACACATCTCAAATGGAGAAAGAGTGCATAGGCCTACATTACATATCTTCCCTGGGAAGCAGTCCACTACGGGCATACCGAGAAGTAATTATGCATTTAGTTTGAAATTTGTCACACATGTTCCTGTGGATATACCTTTCAAGAGAAGGTGTACATGAAAGCAAAAACATACGCAAGTTTCATTATGCAATAATAATGCGAGTACAGTCCAGCAACCATTTCTAATAACGTTTGACAGCAATTATAGAATCTCCACTCTGAAGCAATTAATGTGAAATTCCTGGCAAGTTTTCATGACATTATATGAATACATTCCTGTGCCATATGTAATAAAGTGTATTTTTTGTTTGATATTGTGAATGCAACTATCCACCTTTCAAGCTATTTTCCATTGATAGTTTGTTTTGTAGCTTTAATATGCATATTTTCTTAAATAATACTGTTCTGTGATCTGAAATTTGGTTTCCTTACGCAGTACTGTTTTGAAAAATATGCTTATTGAAGCCATGGAATGTATGTTAAGGTAAATGATAAATGGTGGTTCATGTAGGGCATTTGAGTACTGTTTCCAAAAGCTCACAATTGTTCCAGCACAAGATGCAAATAATTTAGTTTTATTAATAAATTAAGCTTGCTTGAATATCAAGTAGGCATTATACTCGTGTGGTTGTAAGGTTGCAATGAACCCTTCACCAGAAGCAAATAATTTAGGGGTCTTATGTGGATCGCAATTCCTCCACAACAATTTTCTCCAGGCGTATAAAAGACTTCATAATACTAGGTAGTCAATTGAAAAATGTATTGTTTTCAAGCAGTAATTTGGTTTTAATACTACCTGTATCACTATTTTCAAGCAGTAATATGATTGAAATACACCCTGGATCAGCATGACACCATTAAATGTACTCGGAAAGTATTTCTAGCAGTGTCTTACTTTTGACTACTGCAATATTATGACCCTAATTCCACACGGAATAGTGAACTACAGTAATCCCGAATTAAGTTTCCACTGATAACTTAAGTTTGCTTGATGTTCAAATGGCAATATACTAGCATGGTTGCTAGTTTGTAATGCAGGCGGGATCAGAATTAAAAAGCATGCTCTTTGTTACAGCACAATGTGGGGAATTTAGTTTTCAGTGACAACTTAATCAAACTTGATTTTCAGGCAGCAATATACTATGTGGTTCTTATGTTGCAACACAGCATAGACCATCTTTTTTTTATGACTTTATGCCTCACTGACATTGATTTCAGAGGTCATTAGAGGTGGGAAAAGACTGGGGCGAAGGAATGGGAAGGAATTTTGACATGGCCTTTTGAAGCAATCATCCCAGCATTTGCCTGGAGTGATTTGGAGAAATCATGGAAAACCCAATCCGGATGGCAGGACCGGAATTCGAACGTGCCTCCTCCCAAATGCAAGGTCAAAATATTAAGCTCACCCACCACACTCAACATAGCAATTTTACATTTATTGCTGTAGACTGCAGATCTTTCGGATGAAATGGACAAGGGAGGCCAAATTAATAGTGTTGCATTAGACATTTCAAAGGCCTTTGATAGAGTGAGCCATAAAATGGTTGCAAATACGGTAAAAAGTATTGGAGTGGATGAGAAAGCGGGTGTGAGCTGGGTGGAAGAATTTTTAAAAGGTAGAAAGCAGAAAGTTAGAGTAAGAAATGCAGTATCAAAAGAAGTGTAAGTAAACAAGTGAGTGCCACAGGGTAGCGTATTGAGACCATTGCTGTTCATTATTCTAATGAATTATTGTGCTGATGGTTTACTATCTAGAAATTAGAATGTTTGCAGATGACAAAATTCTATATAAATGGATCAAAACTGTAGAGGACTGAATAGCTGCAGGATAATCTGGACAGGATATATAGCTGGATTGGTTAACAGGGGATGAAAACAAATGGAATAAAGAGTCAGCTTATTAGATACACAGATAAAAAACTAAAGGTTGATTATGATAAGGTGAGGAAAGAATTGCTTGTTGAAGACTTGAAATATAAATATCTTGGCATAACATTTGATAACAAGCCAAACTGGGCAGCACAAATTGGATAGGTGGTAGGAAAAGGTTTCAAAATACTTCATTTGTTGGAGAGTGATAAGGGGATGTACCAGAGAAGTAAAGGAATTTGGTTACAAAACTTTGGTCAGGACATTGCTTGAATATGATGGTGTAGTGTGGGAACCAGATTTTGTGTATCAAATACAGGAGTTGGAGGGAGGTACAAAGAAGGGATGCAGGATTTATCACTGGAAATTAGAGTAAAACACAATCATTAACTCATATGATAAAAGAACTGGAATGGGTGGAAGACAGGAGGAGGGTGAAGAGTGTCATGGGAGTATGCAAGGCATATATTGACGATGAGGCATGGAAAGATATTGGTGTAAGAATCAGGAGTAATGCATGGAAGGGAAAAGATGACGGGTCTACGGGAGAATGAGATTCCACTACAACAACATTCAGTAATATCATTGGAATACTGCTGTAGTCAGTCACAAGACATATTATTTTCAAGCAGTAATTCAGTTTTAATACAGCCTGGACCATTATTTTCAAGCAGAAATTAGGTTTTAATGCAGCCTGGACCAGCATTAAACCGTTAAATGTACTTCGGAAAGAATTTATAGTGGCGTCTTGGGTTTGACCACTGCAGTATTATGATGACAACTCCTGGTGGAATCTCCAGTAGGCCCTAATCCCAACATGGTCATGGTCATGTATGACCATGACCATAAACTGGCACTTGATTTCAGGCACAATGGTGTGGGACGATTTACTTTTGTAGGTGAGGGGGTCAGGGACTGGAATAAGTAACCAAGAGAATTGAATAATTTGGTGAAGCAATTTCAAGTTGAAATTTGTAGAGGGCAAAAGTAGATTAGAACAGGAAAAGGAAAAAATGTGTGTGCAGGGAAATTGCCAACGGAGCGTGCGCTCCGTCGCAATTGAATTAATATTTGATATCATAGATGCCGTCAAAAATATTATTAGAAATTATTATGTTAAGGGTGTCGATACTGTAACTATTGTGTGGCATCACGTCTTCTGGTTACGCGTCTTTCTGCTTCATGTACACTTTTTTTTTTCCTAACGATATGTTCTCAGGAACGTGTGTAATAAATTTCAAACCAAAGGTATAATGTCTTATCGGTACGTCCATATCGTACCGTTACCCTTCTCTGAAAGTGATCAACATGTTTCCGAAGATGCGCACTTCATAGCAATACTGAAATGATGCAGTACTCAGTTTCTTCAAATTTCAAAACATTAAAAGAACAGCAATATCAGTCTTAATACCAGCGCTAGCATTAAAATTATACACTATCAGAAACGATCTTTAATTTATTTGGCAAACTAAAACGAATGAAAACAATACATATTCAGTAAATACTATTAAACTTCTGTAAAGTTTTACTCTACACTCACAATTAACTTGGATCTATTGGAGATCGCTATTCCGTAACAACATTAATTAATATCGTTGTAATAATGTTGCAGTCAGTAGCAAAACGTATGATTTGCAAGCAATAATTCCGTTTTAATACAGCCAGGACAATTATTTTCAACCAGAAATTAGGTTGTAATGCAGCCTGGACCAGCATGAAACAGTTAAATGTACTTCGGAAAGAATTGCTAGCGGAGTCTTGCAGAGACTTGCGTTTGACCACTGCAGTAATATGATGCCAACAGCAGGCGGAATCGCGATATCCAGTAATCCCATTAACTTTGCATCCCAAAACTTTGAACTGTCACAGAACAAAATATTTCTAACCAATCTTACCATTTCTAATACTTTGCAATAAGCTTATATATATATTGTCTCTGGCAATAAGGATGTTGATAATCTATAGATATATCGATATTAACTTTTTAAAATATCGACATTTATAAGTGTAATTTTTTTGGGGAGCGTTATATCGAGTGGAGGATCCAAGGGTGCAGGGTCTATGGGGCTCAAGCCCCCCCCCCCCCCCCAAAAAAAGTATTGAGGTTTGGCGAATATATTTTTTTTTAGCTCTAATGATCTTTTAAGGACGGCATGACTACTACCCTTACCCGGCTCCAAGCCCCCCCCTCCCAAAACCAAAATCCGCTCAAACCCCCACCCAACTAAACGAAATCCGCTCAACCCCCCCCCCCCTCCCCACAAAACGAAATCCGCTTAAGGCCCCTCCCACCAAAACACAATCCTGGATCCGCCATTGGATATATCGGTATTAAAATCAAATTATTAGTGTCGATATTCTTTTAAAAATAAGTTATCATTTACCCATGGCAAAAACAAAAGAAAGGAGACGATGCAAGGGACCTTCAGCGCGCATTGAAGTGAAGCCGGGAAGAGGGACGTGGGTAGGGAAGTTTGCCATTTTGGTTTTCCCAAGAAACACGGGAAATGTAAACGGAACAGTATGCAACGGAGAATTTCTTCCAGTTTTTAATTTTCATATTCCTAATAATGAAGTCTTTTGTGGTTACATTTATAAATACCTTCATTGGTATTATCTAGAAACATTAGAATTTCAGAAAGGAATTTTTTCCCTAATATTCACAAAAAAACTAAGGGTCATATTATCATTTTGGAAACAATTAATAAATATATAGTGGTCTCCTGGATTCAATAAAAAATGACGTGTTCTAGATATTTTATTCTACATGTATGTTATGATGCAAGCTTATTGTGTATGCTTCATAGTAACAATACAAATCAATTTTCTAGGCTTAATTCTTTAGAAGAATTCTCTTGAAAGGATTATTGATGTGGAGTGATATAGAGTTGTGCCTTCTGGCATCATTCGGTAGTTTACCAGTATGTAGTAGTGCTACAACTAAATCTTACCTCCAGAGTTTTGGAATCTTACAGTTGTGTAAACACCCATTAAACATTTCAACATTTCCTCTCTTGCCTAATTGCTTGATCTGCTCAACGTAGATGTAGTCAAATCCTAGGACTATTCCTTTTTGGAGATCATTAATGCATATTGTCATTTCTTCGAGAGAAAAGTGGTGACCATTACACCGATAGCGTACCAGTCAAAAAGCAAGTGAGAAACTCAAGTGGGTATTTATGGGTGGCTGAAAGATTTCAAAGCGCCTCCCATAATCCAATCACTTTAGTAAGATCTTACAACCATCCAGAGCAGCGTTCAAGTCCAGCATTCAAAGGCGCATTGGAATTTCCTTAACTTTTAAAATAAATTTGCCATTTTCGTTCGCTCTTACTGTCCCGCAACGTCCACATGGAACTATTTATCGCATTCAGGAAGCCGATAGATAGAAAATTACGAGTCACTGAATATTACCACTTAAGTTAGTCATTGCGATGCATGGTTCAGTACACTACCGAACATTGATAAATATGTTTTTGATCGTATTAATAATTGTGTCGCAGTTAATGGCGTGTGCTCAAACTTAATAAACGCAATATATGTAATTTAGTACGTCACATATAATAACACTACATGTATACATAAAATTTGCAGGCCAGTCTATTCAAGAGGTAGAGAGTTTGTAATTTCTAGGTTTTAAAATTAATCATATTTTAAAGTGGAGGGTACCTGTCGCTAACTTACTAAAGCGATTTACAATTTATACAATTTCAGTCATAGGTTATCACAGTATGAAAAACTAGTTTATTTTGCTTATTTTCATTTCTTAATGTGTAGCGCGAGTGTTGAAAATCCAGCTGAGTAAGCAAAAAATGACAAACTGTTTTTGACCTGGTAGTGACTGGGCGGAGAGGTTGTCGAACTAGAAGACAGACAATACAAATCGGTATAGTATAAGAAATTGGACAGGGGTTGGAGGGACTGACGTAAGGAGGAATCTTGCCATATTAATTTAAGTGGAAATTCACGATAGGGTAGTAAAATTCACGTGGGACCACAGGACGTTTATGATTGGCGCAAGTGGACCAGAAGGAGAGACGGCGTGGTCAGTTTTTGATTGGGGGTCGCTTGGGCCGGAAGTGTGCAGTAACTGGGAGAGCTGTAGCCACCATGTGGCCACCGAGCCACATTTGCATTCTTTGATAACTCACGCGCAAGTGGTGGATCGAGATTGGGAGTCCTCATCAATGATTGACCGTGGACAGAAATTTTTGTTGTGGTAAACGCAAGCAAGTGAGAAACTTTTCCTATTTTCCTACCTGCAATCAAATTCTGATCGGAGTACATTGTTAGTTATGAAAGTGTAATACGTGCTGGACTCTGGCCAGAAAATTTTGAATAAACGTCGTCATAGTCGTATGCCAAGTGGTGTTTGATTATTTCTGCAATCACACATTCTCTTAATAGATAAATTACTTGAGTGAATGTGCTGGTAATTTTCCCAGAGTTGGATGGTGGCCATGTCAAATATTATCACAACCTGTGTATAATTATTTCAACTCGGTGGTTCCGATAATTCTTGACATGCCCACCATCAACTTGATCAATGCTTATGAATATTGATTAGTGAATGGAACACAACGTATCTTTTGAAGTGCTCCAATGAAAAATGGTGGCTATGGATGGAGAACACAGTGAGATAGCAGTTGATATCCACATTCATTTCTAATTGGAGCACTTCAAAAGACTCGTTGGGTACCAAGCACTACGCAATACTTATAAGCATTGATCATCGACCATCAAGTGGCCCATGCCCCATCCCGTCAAGCAAGTGGAACATTGGTAACTATTCGTGGACACAATGATCTACGAAGTACGAAATTTTCAGCACCGCAGTTCAGCTCTGGATGATTATAATCTCTTCATATAATCTCTGGAACGTGAAGCCCTCATCTCCATCTCTCTGAGAAAGACCTCCGTTCAGGGCAAGAATGCTTTAGCTATTTGGTGGAACACAGATTGTTCTCGCCTCGTCGCACTCCGACGTGCGGCTCTCCGGGAATTCTGTAACCACCCAAACCAAGACACACATTCTTCGAGATAAGCAAGCATCTGCTTGCACTAAGCGGTTTGTAAAGGCTACCAAGAGACAGAGTTGGAAAGAATTCTCTTCCACCTTGATCAGACAGACCCAGATGAAGGATGTGTGGCAACGTATAAAAGTCCTGTGTAACAGAAACCACAGTCCGCGCGAATGCTCCAACGATTCCTTTTGGCTTTTGCCGATAGAATAGCTCCACCGTCCCCATATAATTTCACTGAAGAAGATTCTAACAATTTTTTTGTGCACACTGTAACACACTTATTTGGTGGGGCGTAATTTAAAATTAATGCTTCGTATGCTGTTACTAGCTACTAGCGGTACAGCCTTTTACAGTTGCAGATTCTCTTGCTTTGGTGGCCAGTCTAGTGGTCTATGCCTAACGAAAAGTTGAATAAGCAATATTGAGGTACTACTACATGCTACAGACGAAAGTCAGCACACGCATGTAGTTAATTAGTGATGATAACTCAACATACATTCGCCAGCTCTAGCCACCAGACATTTTTGAAACTTCTTCACCAAGTTGCTAGGTTCGTGAAAAGGATTGATGAAAGTGAGTCGTAGCCCCAATAAAAATTCACATGAAAGTCACACTTCTGTTCCACTTTCTTGTAGATGCAACAACGCTACCTATATAAAAATACATCACTCTTGATACAGTCCTAGCTCTGTTCACTATCAAACACACAGCATGTCCTCTCTCTCTACGCTGTTTCTATTTAACATATCGGTCACTACGCGATGATGCTAGCAGATTGCAATTGACATTAAACTTGTGCACAATCGGTGTAATCTTGACACTCCCGACCCATACTTACTTTCGCTACCAACCGCCCACAATTAACTCCCGCGATATTGTTCATCGTCCCTGCGATATCATACTCTCAAAAGCTTTCAGATATTTATATAGTTCCCACTGTGGCGTTACAACACCTTTAACCTTCAATGAATTCCGAGCGGCGCTCAAGAATTCTACCAATACATCACCAGGCATAGATGACGTCCACTAGGGACAGCACATTCCAGTTGAAGCCCTCAAGCTTCTCCTTAGCATCGTCAATGAGCTCTGCTCTAAGAAATGCGTTCCTGAAGCCTGGATGACACAAATAGTAATTGCTCTTCGGAAGCCTGGAAAAGGACCAGGAGACGCTGGATTCCATCGCGCTATCGCCCTTTCCACATGCATCAGCAAGATAGTGGAAAGAATAATTAAATGTATACTGTAATGGTAGCTAGAATCATAATCCTTGTTACCCAACCTACAAAACGGATTCCGTAAGGACCGAGGTACCTACGATAACCACGCCACGTTAGTCACGGCAATTGAAGCATTCTATCTGGAAATTCAGTATCTCATTGCATTGTTTTGGACATATCTGCAGCTTATGATAATGTACGGATACCGATTCTGATTTACAAATTTATCGCACTAGGTCTTCCTGAACACTTTGTGTCTCGTATTTATCAACTTCTGCAAACAAGACTGTTACATTTTTGGTACAAACACGTACTACTTTGACCTCAACGAACCCATCAAGGTCTTCCTCAAGGCGCAGCGCTCAGTCTCCTTCTGTACACAATTTATGTCCGGGAACTGGAGAGAATTTCGTCTCCTGCCGTTAGCATTATTCAGTACGCTGATGACGTCTGAATATTCACCTCAGCGACGTCGGTACTGGCAACCAAGTGTCTTCTCCTGCAAGCTATACTTCATATAAGCCAATGGCTCTTCCAACATGGCCTGCACTTCTCGGCAAGTGAAGCCTCAGCAGTGATATTTACGAGAAGGGGAATCCACCACCCAATCTACACCTTCATTTTGGGTCCCATCAATCTGCTGGCTAAATCTCAAGTTAAATTCCTTGGACTGGTATATAATTCTCGTCTCACCTGGTCGGCTCACCTAAATCAAATCGTCCCAAAATTGAAACAAGATCTGACTTGAATTTGGTGGTAAGCTCATCCATCAACATTGTTGATACTTTATCACACCCTATTCAGGTCAAACATGAACTATGGAAGTGCATTCAACTTCAGTGGCATTAAATGCTCCCTAAATAAACTGGATCGCATTCAATACCAGAGTATTCTTATTTGCCTAGGAGCTATGACATCCACACCTACGAATGCGCTTCTTTTGGAAGCAGTAGAAATATCCTTGAGTGTTCGCTCCCAACTCCTCTCAAATAAATTTTTATTGACACGTGCACGTTCCAAAAATTCACCAATTCTCCGGCATCTCCAACAGCTAGTGGAAGATTGAGGACGGCGTCTGTTCGTTTAAAGGTATCCGCTGCTGCAAAGTCAACACTCTTCCCTGACCGTCAGCAACAGGAACTACATATGATTTACCTTATCAACGATATGTTATCCTTTTGACAGTAAGCTACTTACCAATGTATTCATGATCCGGCCAACCAGATAAACACCTTTTCCAGGAATATTTATCTGTTAGATGACCATTTTCAGTTCGAATATACACCAATGGATCAAAGATACCTTCGATGGGTAGGATAAGCTGTGCATTCTACTGCTCCGAGGCCCTCAAAGGTTTCGCCTTCAAGCACATCTACCAATTTACTCGACGGAAGCTATTGCCATCAACCAGGCTCTTATTAACGAAAAAAGATTTTTCCGGCGAAATATACTAATATTCGCCGATTCAATTAGTGTTCTTCGCTCCTCAGCCATACCCGTTATACTCCAGCGACCCAATATATATCACATCAGTATAATTCAGACTATAGAACTTAATCCACGCGGTTCCACAGTTAATACATCTGGATACCCGCGTACTCTGGAATTAGACATAACGAGCACGTCGATATGTTAACCAAGAAAGCATGAAGCTCGGATCGAAGCTTAATCCCACCCAGCAACACCACTGATTACCAGGCAACAATGTCCAGCTATGCATACCAACAATTGACGAGCAGCTGGAATGATTCGAGACAACACAGGGCCGAAAGTACGCTCTAGTACAGACGTATCCTCCACGAAGACCTCTTGTTATTCAGGATGGAACTCTCAAAATGACGATACATCACATCTATCATCTGTATGAGATTCAATTACGGTGCCTTCCGTGTCACTTTTTTCGCCTCCACGCGGTAAACACACCCTACTGCATATGTAGTGGACAGATACTACAGAGCCTCAATCATTTATTCTTCAACTGCTCTAATAATCACCAACAGCAAACAACGTTCATCAAGTCTCTTGTGCGAGCACAGTAGCCACTTCCAATCAGCGTTACAGTGCTACTCGCTACAAATAACAACAAAATCTACTGTATCATAAACATATTTAATGCATTTATATACATCTCGTATCTGTATTTTTTTTATTTTATTTTTGAAAGCCCTTGTTCTTAGTTGGTAATTCTATCAGGATGACTGTATGGTCTATCCAAGACCTAGGGTCTATCCAAGACCTAGGGTCTAATAAATAAATAAATAAAAACTTGGTGGTTCGGTACCACACGGAGTAAAGTTAACCACGGTCAAAGGTTTGTATTTGCACGCTGAGACAATGGTTGTTTTAATAATCTATTACTTGGACAACATAGCTGAAAGACTATGACCCAGTAACATGTTGCCGTTATCATAATGTATGGTCGATAAGAGTTCTCCAGGGGTTGATTAATACACGGGGGGTCGAAAGGGGGTCGATTGATAATAAATAGGATCAATTAAAAAAATTGTCTAGGAAAAAAATGGGATTATTCCAATAAAAATCCAAAATAACTGACTACCCCTACCGCTCAAACTGTTTGATTGCGCCGCTTTACTCTTCACTCGCATTGCTGGTTTGCTAGTGGTTATTCCTGTGAGAAACGAATGTAGACTAATTTATGAATTGTGTCTCTTCTAAGGTCCGTCTTTGGGATAGGAAAGAAGTTCAACATCACAATTATTTTATTTTAGCTAAGCTACGTGATGAACTCAACAAGTATTAAAACTTTATTTTCTTATTTACTTCGGGTTTTTAAGCATTTTATATTCGGGAGGACGCCGGTTCGTATCCCCGTCCGGGCATCCGGATTTGGGTTTTCCATGGTTTCCCCAAATCACTCAAGGCTAATGCCGGGGTGTTTCCTCCAAAAAGCCATGGCCGGATTATTTCCAGTTCCTTGTCCGCAGTTCCATTCCGCCTCTAATGACCGCGCTGTCGATGAGTCGTAAAGCCACAGAGGTGGGGGGAGTGAACGCTGCTAGTTCATTGTACACAAGTTGCACTGTTAAACTCTAGTATGGTTTCCACTCTATGTATTGCATATCTAAATGTAGATTTTGTCCTTTACATAGAAATATCGTAATATACCGAAAATCATTAAATTTAGATACTTTTTTTAAAATCTTTTTCCTTTCAAATTCTATTGAATAGGTAATTTTTAGATGTAATTATTATTCCTTTGACGTTTAGATATCTATTGTTAGCAAAAAGTAGCAACAATGCACTCTGAGAAAGAACAGGCAGTTCTTTATACCTCGTGCGGGAATAAGTTGCGTCTCTTACTGCCGCTGTTTTGTTGTGCTACGTCGTATCATGTTGTTCATATTATAACTCTTAGTTTAATACCTACAATGTTGTCTACCAGTGCTAAGAAGAAATGCAGGACAATATTCACACGAGTATTTGAAATATGGTTTGGTCCTCTTTTGCTAATGAAACTATTCCTATGTGTTTGTTATGTGAAAAAACTCTCAGCAATGATGCTATGAAGCCGGCTAAAATGAAAGACCACTTGGAAAGGATCCATTCAGATAAGAAAAACAAAGATTTTGAGTATTTCAAAATGCTAAAAGAGAAATTTAAGTATATATTTGAAGTCATCTGCTAGCGCTGACAATGAAGGAGGACTGAGAACATCCTACAGCATCTCTCTTAATATAGCAAAGAAAGGCAAACCGTACACTATTGGTGAAGAGATTATAATACCGGCTATAAAAGATGTAATTGAAATGTTATGAAGAAAGACTCTCAACTAGTTTTAAAGTGCATACCATTGAGTGCAAATACTGTGCAGTGACGTATAGAGGAAATGGCCGATGATGTGGAAAGAGCATTGTAAGTTTGCTATTCAACTTGACGAATCAACTTTCGGAAGTTCAAATCTTATCATGGCTTATGCTAGGTTCCATAGTCCATCCCTGAATGACACTGTTGATGAATTTCTGTTTGCTAAATATCTTCAAACTGATTCAAAGGTGAGACAATTTTTTTTATGTTTGCAAGATTATTTGAACAAGCCCGACATTCCTTTCGGGAATATTACTGCAGTAGCTACTGTCGGTGCACCTGCTATGGTAGGCCGTTATAGAGGATTTTTCGTCTTTCTGAAGGAAAAGGATCCTAAAGTACGTACCATTCACTGTGTCCTACACAGGCAGCATCTTGTAGCCAAAAAATTGAGTGGCGAGCTGCATGGTACCTAAAAGTGTGCATTAGGTCAATTAATAAAATTAAAGCTCATCCTCTCAATTCCCGACTGTTTGCGAAGTTATGTGAAGAAAATGATGAACCTTTCAATCAATTACTTTTGCACACTGAGGCAAGGTGGTTGTCAAGAGGTAATAGTTTGGAGAGGCTTGATGACTTGTACGACTTGTCTTCAGAGTTTCTTAAGAATGTGGATCCATTACTATGTGACGAGTTAAAACAGTGCAAGAACCGTCTGTTCTATTTGGCAGATCTTTATTCGAAATTTAACGAAGTACAGAAGCGTTTGCAAGGAAAAAATGTTACAATTGTTCAAGCTCGAACAATTATAATGACCTTTCAACTAAAAATGGACCTGTTAAAATCTTCACTGGCACGTAAAGATTTAAAATATTTTTCAAACTTTCGACTACTAAAAGAAAATGAAGAGATACCCGACCGTGATTTGGAGATATATATTAAACATCTCGATAAATTAAGAGAAGACTTCAAAGCACGTTTCGGAGACTTGGAGAACATACATGTTCCTCAATGGTTTGCTTCTCCATTTAATGTTAAAATCGATAATAAGGTAATGAACCTGGCTTAGAACATGAACTGATTGAAATATGCGTAGATTTGGAAGCTAAAGCGTTGTTTAAAAATAAAAACCTCAGCAAATTTGGAGCAATAACAATATTGCTACAAAATACCCCAAGCTCAGATCAGAAGCCGAACCATTCTTACTCGCATTCCCAACTTCAGACATGGTTGAAGCTAGTTTTAGCCACGCGAACGCTATTTTGACAAAACAGAGAAACAGACTGAACTTGGAAAACCGCGGT
This sequence comes from Vandiemenella viatica, assembly GCA_031002005.1. Lineage (NCBI taxonomy): Eukaryota > Metazoa > Arthropoda > Insecta > Orthoptera > Morabidae > Vandiemenella > Vandiemenella viatica. The sequence goes on from JARYHS010008074.1 coordinate 353,193,159, forward strand.
GATTTGCGACTAAAACTTACCAATTTTCAACGGAACATCAGTAATCTTGCTGCTGCCCTTCAGACTAGTGTTGCCAGGTCCGGTTTGCTAAAAATCGGGACAGAAGACCAAAAAAATCGGGATTCAGGATTACAAATCGGGATAGCCAAAAAAAAAAGTTTTTTTTTTAGGTAATTCTAGTTTATTTTTATAATTTAGACAGAACAGAATAAATTTCTATAAAGATCTGTCTATCATATGATAGGAACTTACGAACGTTAATACTAAACTTTATAATAATAGAATTGTTGACTAGCACAATTAACAAAATATAATGCAAAACAGTATATTCTATAGTTTAATTTTAGGTAATTATTTATGTTATACTTAAGTATATTTATTTTTTTATTAAAATTGTATTTTGCGTTGGATAATGCAAAACAGTATATTCTATAGTTTAATTTTAGGTAATTATTTATGTTATACTTAAGTATATTTATTTTTATTAAAATTGTTTTGCGTTGGATTTACTGCTTTAACATAGCTTTGTTTTTTACAACGTAGTTATAAAATTCGATACACGACAAAACTGAAGTTGGTTTTAATTTGTATTTCTGCTTTGACATGTTCCAGTGATAATCGGTTTCGTCGTCAGACCAAATTATATTAGTCTGGGAAAATATCCTTTCAGCTGCCGCGTTTGAAACCGGTATTGATGCCATGAAAGCAAATAGTTTTTGCAGATTGACGAGATCTTGATTCTGAATATGTTGTGCCATTTCTGTAGCGGCGTTAAGTCTTTATTCTCACTGCTGCC
>JARYHS010008074.1:353194954-353329956 GCA_031002005.1 Vandiemenella viatica
TACGAACTGTGTTTCTTACGTTTTTCACTATATGCACTTCGGGGGTAAAAATCATTTAATGGAGATGGTGCTGAGGGGGTGTGCCAGAGAACCGAAGTACTTTGGTACAAACCCACAGTCATGCTATAGTGGTGCAATATGGAGTCCACATTTTTTGTACAACAAATGTAGGTTAGAAAGGAGGGTAGCTAGATTTATTAGTGGAATACATTCAACAAGTGACATAATAAAGGAGCTGGGTTGGATGTGATTGGAAGGTATGAAGAGTGTTGGGGAAGCTGTATATGGCGTATAATAATGATAGAATGGATATTGGTAGATTAATTCTGAATGGTGTATGGAGCCTAAGATGACCATGACCACAATCTGGCATTAGACCTTAGGTGATGAGGCCTGAGTGCGTAAAATATCCAAACACGCACTTTCACATACGAATGACCTAACAATTTATGACAGTTTAAGTATGGGCGCTATGTGTGTGTGTGTGTGTGTGTGTGTGTGTGTGTGTATGCGTCTTTATGTGTATGTCTCTCTCTGAGTATGTATGCGTAAATATGGTCAGACCTTCCTTTAACTCGTTTGTCTGGATGTATGATGTGCGGTTCATCTCCTCCACTAATGTGTGTGTATTTTGTGACGTATGCAGCTGTGAGTGAGCATCCACAGTACCACATTGCAACCTGTGTTAAGAAATGCTCTTGAATCTACTCATGCCTTTGTGGTACTAGGGGCACATGTTACTAGGTGGCTTGTTGTCATGTGGGTGATAAGAGATGATGCTGATGTGAACAGTTTCATACTTGTACACATGCTACTAGATGGCAAAGATGGCTGATGTGTGTGAGAGGCGAGGCGATGCTAATGTGAACAGTTGGTACCTGGTAGCTGTTACTGATGGATTTTTTCTGGTTCCAGGGTTAATGAAACTATAGATAAAGTGTGTACATATCCTCATCAGGTATTGTTCTCACTGTTTGCTGTATATTATTTACAATTACCACTCGTGTTTCACCTACAGTGCCCATACCTACATCCATTTGCCTTATACCTACCCAAATCCTTCCTAAAACTTATCCTTTAATGAGTGCGGGTGTGTTTTTATGTATAGAGCAACAGAGACAGAGGCCTGTTGGGGTAATAAGACAACTTGGAGTAGGTATAAAAAAATGGCAGCTACAAATAAATGTCCTTACATAATGTACAACGAACAGCACTTGTTATTTGAACCAATAATACTGTTTTCAGAAGGCAACAATATCTTTTGCGCAAAAAAATGGTTTTAGAAGTTAATTGTATGGTAACTAAACAATTAACGAATTATAATGATTCGAAATATCAATAAGATATGAAAAAATGCTCCTCGAAGGTCCTAGGAAGAAAATTATAGGTTTGGTAATAACGATTGTTGAGGGATCTATCATTTGTACCAGCTAGCAGTGTATAACATGACGCGCACATTCCACGCGTTGTTGCATCTACCAGAAAGTGGAACAGAAGTGTGACTTTCATGTGAATTTTTATTGGGGCTACGACTCACTTTCATCAGTCCTTTTCACGAACATTGGTGAAGAAGTTTCAAAAATGTCTGGTGGCTAGAGCTGGCGAATGTATGTTGAGTTATGATCACTAATTAACTACATGTGTGTGCTGATTTTCGTCTGTAGCATGTAGTAGTACCTCAATATTGCTTATTCAACCTTTCGTTAGGCATAGACCACTAGACTGGCCATCAAAGCAAGAGAATCTGCAAATGTAGAAGGCTGTACCGCTAGTAGCTAGTAACAGCATACGAAGCATTAATTTTAAATTACGCCACACCAAATAAGTGTATTACAGTGTGCACAAAAAAATTGTTAGAATCTTCTTCAGTGAAATTATATGGGACAGTGGAGCTATTCTATCGGCAAAAGCCAAAAGGAATCGTTGGAGCATTCGCGCGGACTGTGGTTTCTGTTACACAGGACTTTTATACGTTGCCACACATCTTTCATCTTGGTCTGTCTGATCAAGGTGGAAGAGAATTCTTTCCAACTCTGTCTCTTGGTAGCCTTTACAAACCGCTTAGTGCAAGCAGATGCTTGCGTATCTCGAAGAATGTGTGTCTTGGTTTGGGTGGTTACAGAATTCCCGGAGAGCCGCACGTCGGAGTGCGACGAGACGAGTACAATCTGTGTTCCACCAAATAGCTAAAGCATTCTTGCCCTGAACGGAGGTCTTTCTCAGAGAGATGGAGATGAGGGCTTCACGTTCCAGAGATTCTATGAAGAGATTATAATCATCCAGAGCTGAACTGCGGTGCTGAAAATTTCGTACTTCGTAGATCATTGTGTCCACGAATAGTTACCAATGTTCCACTTGCTTGACGGGATGGGGCATGGGCCACTTGATGGTAGATGATCAATGCTTATAAGTATTGCGTAGTGCTTGGTACCCAACGAGCCTTTTGAAGTGCTCCAATTAGAAATGAATGTGGATATCAACTGCCATCTCACTGTGTTCTCCATCCATAGCAACCATTTTTCATTGGAGCACTTCAAAAGATACGTTGTGTTCCATTCACTAACCAATATTCGTAAGCATTGATCAAGTTGATGGTGGGCATGTCAAGAATTATCGGAACCACCGAGTTGAAATAATTATACACAGGTTGTGATAATATTTGACATGGCCACCATCCAACTCTGGGAAAATTTCCAGCACATTCACTCAAGTAATTTATCTATTAAGAGAATGTGTGATTGCAGAAATAATCAAACAACACTTGGCATACGACTATGACGACGTTTATTCAAAATTTTCTGGCCAGAGTCCAGCACGTATTACACTTCCTTAACTAATAATGTACTCCGATCAGAATTTGATTGCAGGTAGGAAAATAGGAAAAGTTTCTCACTTGCTTGCGTTTACCACAACAAACATTTCTGTCCACGGTTAATCATTGATGAGGACTCCCAATCTCGATCCACCACTTGCGCGTAAGTTATCAAAAAATGCAAATGCGGCTCGGTGGCCACATGGTGGCTACAGCTCTCCCAGTTACTACACACTTCCGGCCCAAGCGACCTCCAATCAAAAACTGACCAGGCCGTCTCTCCTTCTGGTCCACTTGCGCCAATCATAAACGTCCTGTGGTCCCACGTGACTTTTACTACCCTATCGTGAATTTCCACTTAAATTAATATGGCAAGATTCCTCCTTACGTCAGTCCCTCCAACCCCTGTCCAATTTCTTATACTATACCGATTTGTATTGTCTGTCTTCTAGTTCGACAACCTCTCCGCCCAGTCACTACCAGGTCATAAACAGTTTGTCATTTTTTGCTTACTCAGCTGGATTTTCAACACTCGCGCTACACATTAAGAAATGAAAATAAGCAAAATAAACTAGTTTTTCATACTGTGATAACCTATGACTGAAATTGTATAAATTGTAAATCGCTTTAGTAAGTTAGCGACAGGTACCCTCCACTTTAAAATATGATTAATATTAAAACCTAGAAATTACAAACTCTCTACCTCTTGAATAGACTGGCCTGCAAATTTTATGTATACATGTAGTGTTATTATATGTGACGTACTAAATTACATATATTGCGTTTATTAAGGTTTGAGCACACGCCATTAACTGCGATACAATTATTAATACGATCAAAAACATATTTATCAATGTTCGGTAGCGTACTGAACCATGCATCGCAATGACTAACTTAAGTGGTAATTACCAGTAACTCGTAATTTTCCATCTATTGGCTTCCTGAATGCGATTAATAGTTCCATGTGGACGTTGCGGGACAGTAAGAGCGAACGAAAAGTGCAAATTTATTTTAAAAGTTAAGGAAATTCCAATGCGCCTTTGAATGCTGGCCTTGAACGCTGCTCTGGATGGTTGTAAGTTCTTACTAAAGTGATTGGATTATGGGAGGCGCTTTGAAATCTTTCAGCCACCCATAAATACCCCCTTGAGTTTCTCACTTGCTTTTTGACTGGTACGCTATCAGTGTAATGGTCACCACTTTTCTCTCGAAGAATTGACAATATGCATTTTTTTTTTTTTTTTTTTGCTTTCGTCAGTCTTTAGACTGGTTTGATGTAATCCTCCATCCCTTCCTATCCTGTGCTAACCTCTTCATTTCTACATACCCCTTACAATCCACGTCCTCAATTATCTGCTTCATATATTCTAATCTCTGTCTACCTCTGCAGTTCTTACCTTCAACTGTTCCCTCCACTAACAAATTAACCAATCCAGCATGTCTCAAAATATGACCTACCAGCCTGTCTCTTCTTCCTGTAAGCTTCTTCCATAAACTTCTTTTCTCACCCATCATTTCCAAAACTCGTTCATTTCTTACTTTGTCTGTCCACCTAATTTTCAGCATTCTTCTGTAGCACCACATTTCAAATGCTTCAAGTTTCTTTCTTTCCGGTATTCCTAAAGTCCATGTTTCGCTACCTTAAAGTGCTGTGCTCCACACATAGAGTTTTAAGAAGTTCTTTCTAATTCCTAGATCAATATTTGAAACTAAAAGGTTTCTCTTTTTCATGAAAGCTCTTTTTGCTAGTCCTATTCTGCTTTTAACATCATTCCTGCTTCGGCCATCGGTTGTAATTTTGCTTCCCAAGTAACAGAACTCACTCACTTCTCCTATTGCATCAGATCCTATTTTTATATTTAATCTGCTAGTATTGGTGTCATTTCTGCTACATTTCATCACTTTTGTTTTACTTTGATTTATATTCAGTCCAAAATCTTCCTTCAGTATTTTGTTCATGCCATTCAATAACTTCTCAATATCCTCAGCCCTCTATGCTAATAAGACAATGTCGTCAGCAAATCGTAGCATACTGATTTTTTCTCCCTGTAAACTTATGCCACATGGAAATTTTTCTCTGACTTTCTTCATTGCTTCTTCTACATACAAGTTGAATATTAACGGGGATAGACTACAACCTTGTCTCACACCCTTTTTAACTGATGCATGTCTCTCGTGATTCTCTACTTTTATCACAGCAACTTGATTCTTATATAGTTTATAGAGTATTCTTCTATCTCGATACTTTAGACCTGACTTCTTTAAAATTTTGAACATCGTGTCCCACCTAACATTATCAAAAGCTTTTTCTAAATCAACAAATGCCATAAAAGTATCTTTGTTTTTCTTGATCCGCCCTTCAAGTATTAATCTTAAAGACAGAATTGCTTCCCTTGTACCGCGATTTTTCCTAAACCCAAACTGATCTTCACCTACTATCTCTTCTACTACCCTTTCCATCCTTCTGTATATTATTCTGGTCAGTAATTTTGAAGCATGTGATGTTAGACTAATTGTGCGATAATTCTCACATTTGTCAGCTTGTGCTTTCTTTGGAAGTGTGAAGATGATATTTTTATTAAAATCAGTTGGAATTTCTCCTGTTTCATAACTTTTTGATATCAGCTTGAATAATCTATCGATTCCTTCCTCTCCTAGAGATTTAAGAAGTTCTGCAGGGATCTCATCAATACCAACTGCCTTATTTGCTTTCAAGTCATTCAGAACTTTATTAAATTCTGTCCTCAAAACAGGATCTCCTAAGTCATCCATGTCGACATCGCCTTCCTTTTCCAATACACTATTGTTCAAGTCGTCCCCAACATACAGTTTCTCAATGTATTCCTTCCATCTGTTAGCTCTATCTTCTGACCTTAAAAGAGGTTTCCCATCGGCAGCTTTAATGTTCATACCTCTTTTCTTCATTTCTCCAAAATTCTGTTTGATCTTTGTATATGCAACATCTACTTTTCCTGCAACCATTTCCTTTTCTACTTCTTCACACTTTTCTTGTAGCCATTTTTCTTTTGCTATTTTGCATTTCCTATTTATTTGATTTCTAAATTGCCTGTACTGCTCTTTTCCTGCTTCATCCTGAGCATTTTTGTACCTTCTCCTCTGATCGATCAGCTGCAAAATTTCTTCTGTGATCCAAGGTTTTCGGGCAGCTTGTTCCCTAAAGCCTAAGGTTTCTTTGCCAGCTTTCATTATTTCGGTCTTTAATGCATTCCATTCGTCCTCGGTTGATCTCCTTTCACAGTTAATTCTTAGACCTAAGTCTACCATTTCTGCAAATTTTTCTCTTGTGCTAGATTGTTTCAGTTTATTCACTTCCAGTCTGTTCTGCTTATGCTGCTTCCTTATTCGCTTGAATTTCAGCCTGCACTTCATTACTATCAAATTATGGTCCGAGTCTATGTCTGCTCCTGGGTACGCTTTACAGTCTAGAACTTGATTCCTGAATCTCTGTTTGACCATAATATAATCTAGCTGATATCTGCCTGTATCCCCAGGACGTTTCCAGGTGTATATTTTTCTTGCATGGTTCTTAAACAGTGTGTTCGCCACTACTAGTTTATACCTTTCACAAAATTCGCATTAATGATCTCCAAAAAGGAATAGTCCTAGGATTTGACTACATCTACGTTGAGCAGATCAAGCAATTAGGCAAGAGAGGAAATGTTGAAATGTTTAATGGGTGTTTACACAACTGTAAGATTCCAAAACTCTGGAGGTAAGATTTAGTTTAGCACTACTACATACTGGTAAACTACCGAATGATGCCAGAAGGCACAACTCTATATCACTCCACATCAATAATCCTTTCAAGAGAATACTTCTAAAGAATTAAGCCTAGAAAATTGATTTGTATTGTTACTATGAAGCATACACAATAAGCTTCCATCAGAACATACATGTAGAATAAAATATCTAGAACACGTCATTTTTTATTGAATCCAGGAGACCACTATATATTTATTAATTGTTTCCAAAATGATAATATGACCCTTAGTTTTTTTGTGAATATTAGGGAAAAAATTCCTTTCTGAAATTCTAATGTTTCTAGATAATACCAATGAAGGTATTTATAAATGTAACCACAAAAGACTTCATTATTAGGAATATGAAAATTAAAAACTGGTAGAAATTCTCCGTTGCATACTGTTCCGTTTACATTTCCCGTGTTTCTTGGGAAAACCAAAATGGCAAACTTCCCTACCCACGTCCCTCTTCCCAGCTTCACTTCAATGCGCGCTGAAGGTCCCTTGCATCGTCTCCTTTGTTTTGTTTGTGCCATGGGTAAATGATAACTTATTTTTAAAAGAATATCGACACCAATAATTTGATTTTAATACCGATATATCCAATGGCGGATCCAGGATTGTGTTTTTGGGGGAGGGGCCTTAAGCGGATTTCGTTTAGTGGGGAGGGGGGGGGGTTGAGCGGATTTCGTTTAGTTGGGTGGGGGTTTGAGCGGATTTTGGTTTGGGGAGAGCTTTAGTGGATTTTGATTTTTTTTTGTGGGGGGGGGGCCTTGGAGCCGGGTAATGGTAGTAGTCATGCCGTCCTTAAAAGATCATTAGAGCTAAAAAAAAAATTCTCCAAACCTCAATACTTTTTTTTGGGGGGGGGGGGGGGCCTTGAGCCCCATAGACCCTGCATCCTTGGATCCTCCACTCGATATAACGCCCCCAAAAAAAATTACACTTATAAATGTCGATATTTTAAAAAGTTAATATCGATATATCTATAGATTATCAACATCTTTATTGCCAGAGACATTATATATATAAGCTTATTGCAAAGTATTAGAAATGGTAAGATTGGTTAGAAATATTTTGTTCTGTGACAGTTCAAAGTTTTGGGATGCAAAGTTAATGGGATTACTGGAGATCGCGATTCCGCCTGCTGTTGGCATCATAATACTGCAGTGGTCAAACGCAAGACTCCGCTAGAAATTCTTTCCGAAGTACATTTAACTGTTTCATGCTGGTCCAGGCTGCATTACAACCTAATTTCTGGTTGAAAATAATTGTCCTGGCTGTATTACAACGGAATTATTGCTTGCAAATCATACGTTTTGCTACTGACTGCAACATTATTACAACGATATTAATTAATGTTGTTGTTACGGAATAGCGATCTCCAATAGATCCAAGTTAATTGTGAGTGTAGAGTAAAACTTTACAGATGTTTAATAGTATTTACTGAATATGTATGGTTTTCATTCGTTTTAGTTTGCCAAAGATCGTTTCTGATAGTGTAGAATTTTAATGCTAGCGCTGGTATTAAGACTGATATTGATGTTCTTTTAATGTTTTGAAATTTGAAGAAACGGAGTACTGCATCATTTCAGAGAGGCTATGTAGTTTTCAGTATTGCTATGAAGTGCGCATCTTCGGAAACATGTTGATCACTTTCAGAGAAGGGTAACGGTACGATATGGACGTACCGATAGGACATTATGCCTTTGGTTTGAAATTTATTACACACGTTCCTGAGAACATATCGTTAGAAAAAAAAGTGTACATGAAGCAGAAAGACCCGTAACCAGAAGACGTGATGCCACACAATAGTTACAGTATCGACACCCTTAACATAATAATTTCTAATAATATTTTTGACGGCATCAATATTAATTCAATTGCGATAGAGCGCACGCTCCGTTGGCAATTTCCCTGCACACACATTTTTCCCTGTTCCAATCTACTTTTGCCCTCTACAAATTTCAACTTGAAATTGCTTCATCAAATTATTCAATTCTCTTGGTTACTTATTCCAGTCCCTGACCCCCTCACCTACAAAAGTAAATCGTCCCACACCCTTGTGCCTGAAATAAAGTGCCAGTTTATGGTCATGGTCATACATGACCATGTTGGGATTAGGGCCTGCTGGAGATCGCGATTCCACCAGAAGTTGTCATCATAATACTGCAGTGGTCAAACCCAAGACGCCAGTATAAATTCTTTCCGAAGTACATTTAACGGTTTAATGCTGGTCCAGGCTGCATTAAAACCTAATTTCTGCTTGAAAATAATGGTCCAGGCTGTATTAAAACTGAATTACTGCTTGAAAATAATATGTATTGTGACTGACTACAGCAGTATTCCAGTGATATTATTGAATGTTGTTGTAGTGGAATCGCGTTCTCCCATAGACCCGTCATCTTTTCCCTTCCATGCGTTACTCCTAATTCTTACACCAATATCTTTCCATGCCTTGCATACTCCCATGACACTCTTCACCCTCCTCCTGTCTTCCACCCATTCCAGTTCTTTAATCATATGAGTTAATGATTGTGTTTTACTCTAATTTCCAGAGATAAATCCTGCATCCCTTCTTTGTACCTCCCTCAAACTCCTGTATTTGATACACAAAATCTGGGTCCCACACTACACCATCATATTCAAGCAATGTCCTGACCAAAGTTTTGTAACCAAATTCCTTTACTTCTCTGGTACATCCCCTTATCACTCTCCAACAAATGAAGTATTTTGAAACCTTTTCCTACCACCTATCCAATTTGTGCTGCCCAGTTTGGCTTGTTATCAAATGTTATGCCAAGATATTTATATTTCAAGTCTTCAACAAGCAATTCTTTCCTCACCATATCATAATCAACTTTTAGTTTTTTATCTGTGTATCTAATAAGCTGACTCTTTATTCCATTTATCTTCATCCCATGTTAACCAATCCAGCTATATACCCTGTCCAGATTATCCTGCAGCTATTCAGTCCTCTACAGTTTTGATCCATTTATATAGAATTTTGTCATCTGCAAACATTCTAATTTCTAGATAGTAAACCATCAGCACAATAATTCATTAGAATAATGAACAGCAATGGTCTCAATACGTACCCTGTGGCACTCCCTTTTTTACTTACACTTCTTTTGATACTGCATTTCTTACTCTAACTTTCTGCTTTCTACCTTTTAAAAATTCTTCCACCCAGCTCACACCCGCTTTCTCATCCACTCCAATACTTTTTACCGTATTTGCAACCATTTTATGGCTTACTCTATCAAAGGCCTTTGAAATGACTAATGCAACATTATTAATTTGGCCTCCCTTTTCCATTTCATCCGAAAGATCTGCAGTCTACAGCAATAAATGTAAAATTGCTATGTTGAGTGTGGTGGGTGAGCTTAATATTTTGACCTTGCATTTGGGAGGAGGCACGTTCGAATTCTAGTCCTGCCATCCGGATTGGGTTTTCCATGATTTCTCCAAATCACTCCAGGCAAATGCTGGGATGATTGCTTCAAAAGGCCATGTCAAAATTCCTTCCCATTCCTTCGCCCCAGTCTTTTCCCACCTCTAATGACCTCTGAAATCAATGTCAGTGAGGCATAAAGTCATAAAAAAAGAAGATGGTCTATGCTGTGTTGCAACATAAGAACCACATCAGTATATTGCTGCCTGAAAATCAAGTTTGATTAAGTTGTCACTGAAAACTAAATTCCTCACATTGTGCTGTAACAAAGAGCATGCTTTTTAATTCTGATCTCGCCTGCATTACAAACTAGCAACCATGCTAGTATATTGCCGTTTGAACATCAAGTAAACTTAAGTTATCAGTGGAAACTTAATTCGGGATTACTGTAGTTCACTATTCCGTGTGGAATTAGGGTCATAATACTGCAGTAGTCAAAAGTAAGACACTGCTAGAAATACTTTTCGAGTACATTTAATGGTGTCATGCTGATCCAGGGTGTATTTCAATCATATTACTGCTTGAAAATAGTGATACAGGTAGTATTAAAACCAAATTACTGCTTGAAAATAATACATTTTTCAATTGACTACCTAGTATTATGAAGTCTTTTATACGCCTGGAGAAAATTGTTGTGGAGGAATTGCGATCCACATAAGACTCTTAAATTATTTGCTTCTGGTGAAGGGTTCACTGCAACCTTACAACCACATGAGTATAATGCCTACTTGATATTCAAGCAAGCTTAATTTATTAATAAAACTAAATTATTTGCATCTTGTGCTGGAACAATTGTGAGCTTTTGGAAACAGTACTCAAATGCCCTACATGAACCACCATTTATCATTTACCTTAACATACATTCCATGGCTTCAATAAGCATATTTTTCAAAACAGTACTGCGTAAGGAAACCAAATTTCAGATCACAGAACAGTATTATTTAAGAGAATATGCATATTAAAGCTACAAAACAAACTATCAATGGAAAATAGCTTGAAAGGTGGATAGTTGCATTCACAATATCAAACAAAAAATACACTTTATTACATATGGCACAGGAATGTATTCATATAATGTCATGAAAACTTGCCAGGAATTTCACATTAATTGCTTCAGAGTGGAGATTCTATAATTGCTGTCAAACGTGATTAGAAATGGTTGCTGGACTGTACTCGCATTATTATTGCATAATGAAACTTGCGTATGTTTTTGCTTTCATGTACACCTTCTCTTGAAAGGTATATCCACAGGAACATGTGTGACAAATTTCAAACTAAATGCATAATTACTTCTCGGTATGCTCGTAGTGGACTGCTTCCCAGGGAAGATATGTAATGTAGGCCTATGCACTCTTTCTCCATTTGAGATGTGTTCTTGTTTGATCCTCAAGATTACTCTCAAATTTGCTCTGTGATTATTCTTTTTTAGTTTATTCACTCAGGTTCACTACTTCAAAAACTTGCAAACAGCATTTTAATTGAAATAATTTGTGTTTAATTTTAGAGTACGCATTGAAATCGTATCATTTTTAACTAACTTGGTCTTCAACAACTGCCGTCCAAATAAAACACCATGGAGGGTATTACCATCCGGGAAGCCAAGAAAGCTGATTGTGCGGAGATTAGGAGATTGATCAAGGTATGTTCGAACTCATCCAAGAAACAATCATTAAAATGTTATAGCCAAGTGAAGTTTGATGTAAAAGAGGGAACTGTAGGGCAGTGATATTTGAACATACATTATCATTGAATAAAATTTTCTCGGGTAGCTAGCCGAGTTAGTCCATCGTTTGACCACGACGTTTCGGCGGTCACAATCTCTGCCGCCATTGTGAAGTGTACACTTGACAATGGCGGCAGAGATTGTGACCGCCGAAACGTCGTGGTCAAACGATGGACTAACTCGGCTAGCTACCCGAGAAAATTTTATTCATTCACAACGCCGAGAAAATCTCCAGTCTTACATACATTATCATTATTAATACATAACTTATTATCAAAGTAACAAAATATAGTTGGGTTCAATTGCAAATCATGATAGAGTGAATATATTCTTGTGCATGAGGTATGTGTCATTCTGGGACTACTAAAGAACACAATACCACTACAACATTTTCCCATCACACTAGTAATGAACATATCGAGAAAGCAAATCGTATGCTCTGATTTCTAGGTTGTAATTTAAAACAACACACTCCGGAAGTTAAATCAATTGCATATAAGTCATTAGTTCGTCCTCACTTGGAATATTGTTGTTCTGTATGGGGTCCCCATCAAAAGGGGTTAATGGAGACATTAGAGAGGGTCCAGACAAGGGCCGCCAGATTCGCGACAGGTATATATAGTTGGAGGGAAAGCGTAAGTGCAATGTTGAAGGAGTTAGGTTGGGAAGACCTAGTACACCGAGGCATTGCTCTCGACGGAAGCTAATTGAAAAATTCATGACTGACATATTTCAGAATGACAGCAAACAAATATTGCTACCAGCAACATTCGTAACTCGGAATGACCGTGAAAATAAGATAAGAGAATTTGGGGCCAGAACCGATTCTTTTCTGTATTCATTTTTTCCACGAGTGATTAGGGAATGGAATAGAAAGGATTTACTGAGCAAGTAAACTTAAAATCCGACAGGAGTAGCTTTAGATAAAGCTCTCTGATCTGGGTTTTCCATGCTTTGCCCAGATCACTCCACGCGAATGCTGGGATGGTGCCTCACAATAGCCCATGGGTGCCTCCTGCCATATCCCGTATATCCCTTCCAAACAATTACCCTTTCGGATATGTGCAATGCACCCTCTGCCACACACTTTTAGTGAATCACAGAGTAATAGTAAAACTGCTACAACAGCTTTCTGTCACTCAAACCTATGACATTACACCATTCCGTGAATGATGTTAACACGTCACTAGCAGGATCTCCACAAAATTCACAATTTCTCGGTCAGGGACATAGAATTGCAGAAATTCCTGTAAACAATAATCATGAAACAGTATCATTAATACCTATAACCTTCATATGGTCTGCTGCAAAAATGGATTCTGAAAAAATAAAGAACTGTTTGTAACAACTTGACAGAAAAAATGAGAAATATTGAAACAAAATTATCAAGCATATTTCAAAACACAGATAGTGCATTATATCAAACATATTGGAAATGTAGTCTATAATATAAGCTATTTGCTTCATTCAACAACTTGATATCTAAACATCCTACAAATAACATAAACAATCTAAAGTAGAAAATAGTTATTATTCTAATAATCAATTCACAAAATAATCCAGCTATAAAGTAATTATCAAGACTCATGGTCCAGACCATATTTCAGCCTAATCACAACTGCTAAAAAAATCAAACCATACCGTACTCCATGTGGCGGAAAGTAGTTGTTCTAGAATCGCATACTTCTGTAGACTTTCTATTGTTTTTAAGCATGGTTTGTGTTTAGTAAGTAATGAACACCTTCATAAGGCACGAGGATTTTAGAACTCATTTTTACATTTTGTTTTTTAAATCATTGTAATATTTTGAACATCATTATTTCAAGTGTATGCAAGTAGTTTCACATTAATGAATAAATTTGTAACACAGACCAGAGTTATAACTGACATTCTGTGTTACAGCTTAAGGTACAGGTATTATTTTGAATTTGGATTTCTTTCATGAGTGCCATATTGCCAGTGTCATTACTTCTGTGATTTACAGGACTCCTAGTGCACCGTGAAATGTTGTATGAGGCGTATTTTTTAAGTAAGTACCGTTTTGTCACACCGTGGCTCCAGCGCTACGGTCGGCGTTCCGCGCATGCGCACTGGGTACCTACATCTCTTGCCTACGCACTGACGCCATTACAGTCTAATTCTTCCTTAAATAACTGTGAACGTTTTCGCGGCGGCAGCACTGTAGATAACACTCTCGGGATTCTAGCCGCGTCAAATAAAAGTCGACTGGCGACGTTTCGAGAGCCGGCACTGCTCCCATTGTCAAGCCCTGCTTAACTAACTAAAACTGCCTAGCGGTAGTCTCTTATATAGGGCTACCGGACGGGAGAGGAGTGGAACTCGCGCGGAGGGCGGGTCTGCTTGGTGACGTCATGTTCCGGTTGTTGTTATGCCCAAATATGGTCCGTTCCCGTGTGTTTCGTAATTGTCTAATAGCTGGCCTCCATGTTTGACTTATGTTAAGTCCTTGATCCCGATTTATCACATTGTTATTAACTCTGATTTCAATCGCCTCTTTCACGACACTATCCCAAAAATTATTAGCATGGCAGAGGCGTGTCGTCTTGTCAAAGCACGGCTCATGACAGTTTTCAAGGGCGTGCTCTACTATAGCCGATTTTTCTTTCTGCCCCAACTTAAAGTTTCTTATATGCTCTTTGCGCCTTTCATCGATTGTTCTCAAAGTCTGTCCTATATAGGAAGAGCCACACTCACAAGGAATTTTATACACTCCAGGGGCCCGGAGATTTATACAATCTTTCGGGGTTCTTAATAACTGACGGATCTTAGGCGGGGCCCGAAAGATCTGCGCGACACCCGGCTACCCGAAGACAGACGAACCATGATTAACCTATCGGGGAAAGAAATTGACGAAGGTGCTATCTCAGCCCTGAAGAAAGGATTGAACTTCGCACCAGCTCCACATTCCTTGCCTATCATGAACATCATCAGCGGAGTGGAACAAGCTGTGCGTAATATTCCAACGGACGCAGCAGAAGAGGTACGCCGGGAGACAACGCGCATCCTGACGAGGGCCAGACCACCTAAGCCCAATATGACCGCAGCTGAACGAGCCGGCTTACGTGTTTTACGGGAAGACACCGAAATCATGGTTTTACCAGCTGACAAGGGAAATTCGACCGTAATTCTGACCAACACTGACTACTACCAGAAGATGTGTGAAGTTTTAAATGATGAGGCATATCGTGTGCTTCCGCGCGACCCCACGGCACGGACAGTCAGAAAAACCAATATTTTAATAAAAGAAGCTGGATTGGCGGAAGAAACAGTGAAGAATTTGACAGTCCGAGCCCCAAGACCACCAAGATTGTATGGCCTACCAAAAATACACAAAGAGCATGTTCCGATGCGGCCGATAATTAGTGCCATAGATTCACCGACGTACAGGTTGGCCAAATACCTCACACGTCAGTTAAGTCCGTTTGTGGGTCAATGTGCACACCACGTTAAGAACTCTGCTGCGTTTGTGGAAGTGGTTAAAACAATGAGACTAGAGCGTGACAATATTATGGTCAGTTTGGATGTCACATCGTTATTTACGCGGGTGCCGTTAAGGGAAACAATCGAACTACTTAGTGAACATTTTGACCTCAAACTCGTGGAATTATTCAGACACACACTCACATCGACCTATTTCGTGTACCAAGAAAAATATTACGAACAAACGGACGGCGTGGCCATGGGGTCCCCGTTATCCCCAGCAATTGCCGATTTTTACATGGAACATTTTGAGCATGTAGCTCTTGACGCGGCCCGTTAAAGCCCAAATGTTTTTATAGATTTGTTGACGATACATTCCTCGTGTGGCCTCATGGGATACCAGCCCTATATGAATTTGTGAACTATCTCAACGGCGTTCACCCCAATATCAAGTTCACGATGGAAATCGAAAAAGATGGCGCACTTCCTTTTCTGGATGTATTGGTACGTCGAAATGTGATGACATTGGCTGCAGATTTCTCGATCTTCGCCATAGGGTCGAGTCTTGTAGGGTTCCCCTTAATAGGTCAGGTGTGCTCTACACACGTGAATCGGCTACATGGGTGGCAGGGGCCGTGTGGAATGCACTGGGTGGTTTTTTAGGCTGAGGGAGGAAGACCCGAAACACGAAATTCAGTTACAGGCAACCCAATCAGATACAACACCGGAATGTAGGAGCAACGTAAAAGAATCTCGTCAGTTAAAAGTTCTCGTAATTAACTGTAGAAGCGTTTGTAACAAACAACCGGAACTTGAAAGCGTTATTTGTAGTACAGAAGCGGATATCGTTATCGGTACAGAAAGTTGGTTGAAACCGGAAATAAGTTCCGCCGAAACTTTTAAAGATAGCATGAACGTTTTTCGTAAAGACAGATTACATTCTCCTGGAGGTGGGGTATTTATAGCTGTGAGTAAATTTCTCCCATGTAATGAAATAGACGTCGATACGAACTGTGAAATCATGTGGATTAAACTCAACGTTGCTGGGTCAAAACTCATCATAGGTGCCTTCTACCGTCCACCTGATTCGGATATAGCTATCGTCGAGGAGTTAAGAAATAATGTAAATAGTATAGCTAGCCGTTTTAAAGATCATGCTATGATTCTAGGAGGCGACTTCAATCTGCCTTATATTGACTGGCGTAATTACGTTCACATCACAGGTAGCAGGGATAAGGCAGCTTCTGAAGTAATTCTCGATTTGTTGTCAGATAATCATCTCGAGCAGCTAGTTAATGAACCTACGCGGTGTCATAACGGTAGCGTAAACATTTTAGACTTGCTGGTTACCAACAGGCCAGAATTATTCACCGACATTTCAACGACCACAGGAATAAGCGATCACAAAGCGGTAACTGCGACTATCAAATTAATGACCGAGCAAAAAGGGGAAAAAGGGCGGATTGTATACAAATTCAGTAGGGCCTCAAAGGAGTGTTTTAGAACCTACCTGAGGAATAAATACCATAACTTCAAGTCACCGTTGAAGATATGTGGCATCGTTTTATACATATAGTCAGGGAAGGCGTGTAAATACATATACCAAATCGTACAATAAAGGGAGAGGATGATCCACCGTGGTACACATGCGAAGTCAAAAGATTACACAAAAAACAAAGGAAAATACACGCACGCTCAAGAAGGAAGGGGTGTCGCAGCGATTTAGAAACCTTAGCTGATTTAAGAGGACGTATTAAGAATGTAATGCGCGAGGCCTTTAACGATTTCCACTCCAACTCTCTCTCTAAGAGTCTCACAGAAAACCCAAAGAAATTTTGGTCGTATGTACGAAAAGTTAATTGTACCAACAGCAATATTCCAGCACTAATTCGTGAAGGTTCCGAGGTTAATGAAAGCCGCGATAAAGCTAACGTACTAAATACTGTATTCAAAAATTCATTTACAAATGAACATAAGGATAGAATTCCCGTTTTCCCACGCCGTGGCGAGTCGGTGATGGAATCATTACGAATAGATACTGCAGGTATCGTTAAGCAATTAGAGCTCCTGAAGTGGGGGAAAGCACCGGGCCCGGATGGAATTCCAGTAAGAGTATTTTCAGAGTATGCTGCAGAAATCGGGCCATTTCTGTCTGATATATTCAGTAAATCATTAGAAGAGCGAAAAGTACCTTCAGACTGGAAAATCGCGCAAGTAACTCCGATTTTCAAAAAAGGTGATCGAAGTGATCCTGGGAACTATCGTCCCATATCTATAACATCTGTTTGTAGTAGAGTTATGGAGCATATTATATGCTCGAACATTATGAATTTTCTAGATTATAATAATTTGCTTACAACAAATCAACATGGATTTCGGAAGAAAAGATCATGTGAAACACAGCTGGCCCTATTTACACACGACGTAATGAAAGTTATCGATACAGGTTCACAAGTAGATACAATTTTTTTAGATTTCCAGAAAGCCTTTGACTCTGTGCCACACAACCGCCTTTTAGCGAAGCTTCGAGCTTACGGTATATCGGATCAGCTTTGTGAATGGATAAAGGATTTTCTAACTGGTCGGTCGCAGTATGTTGTCGTTGAAGGAGAAAGTTCTTCTAATCTAGATGTTATATCGGGTGTACCTCAAGGAAGTGTAATAGGACCACTTCTTTTCTTAATTTTTATAAACGATCTCGGAGACAAAGTGAAAAGCCTTTTTATTTTGTTTGCTGATGATGCGGTTATTTATAGGGAAGTAAGAACTTTGGCCGATTGCTTAGAAATTCAGCGCGATCTGGATGTTATTTTGGCTTGGTGCGCTGAGTGGCAACTTACTCTAAACTGTAAAAAGTGCAAGACAATGAGCATAACTAACAAAAAGAATCTGATTGTTCAGAAATACGAGTTAAACAATACAGTTATTGATATGGTCGATTCTATTAAATATTTGGGAGTAACAGTACAAAGGAACATGAAATGGGACATACACATTAATTCTTTAGTAGGTAGAACAAATTCTAGGCTGCGATTCATAGGTAGAATCTTGAAAAATTGTAATGAACAAACAAAGGAGATAGCGTACAAATCTCTTGTGCGTCCACATTTGGATTATTGTTGTGCCATTTGGGACCCGTTTCGTAAGGGATTGATCGAAAGTATAGAGAAAATACAGAGAAGAGCCGCTCGATTCGTGACCGCTTGCTACAGTCCTTATGAAAGCATCACAGAACTGATTAGTAGATTAGGTTGGGAGTCTCTGGTAGATAGACGACACACGTTTCGTTTAAACTTATTGGAAAACATGCGTACTCCAACTTTCACTCATGAGTGTAGTGAAATACTTCTTCCACCAACCTATTTGAGTCGGAAGGACAGGAAAGATAAAATTAGAGAAATAAGGTGCCGGACTGATTCTTATATGAATTCTTTTTTCCCTCGTACCATTAGGGATTGGAATGCACAGCAAAGAGATTAGCTTTGGTGCTGAGCACCCTCTGCCACCCACAATTTTGTGAATTGCAGAGTATATATGTAGATGTAGAAAGCCGAACGGAAGGTTGGGGCACAGTGTTTATAGAAAACCCACACAAACTGATCGTTATCTAAACGCCCTTAGTTTTCATCACCCATCTCAGAAGCGCAGCGTACTGAATATGTTGGTCCACAGGGCAAAGGCGGTATCCGACAATCAGCATCTACAAGAAGAGCTGCGACACTTAGAACGTGTGTTTAGGGCCAATGGTTATAGTTCCAAAGAAATTCGACATGTGATTATCGGAAGAAGAAACAAAAACAAAACGGATGACAGGGAACGAGAAACCCCACATGCCTTTTTGCCCTTCTGCGGAGTGGTGACATCAAAAATAGCCAGGCTGCTCAACAAGCAAGGCATCCGCTCCATCTTTCGGCCCCCGCCTAAGATCCGTCAGTTATTACGAACCCCGAAAGATTGTATAAATCTCTGGGCCCCTGGAGTGTATAAAATTCCTTGTGAGTGTGGCTCTTCCTATATAGGACAGACTTTGAGAACAATCGATGAAAGGCGCAAAGAGCATATAAGAAACTTTAAGTTGGGGCAGAAAGAAAAATCGGCTATAGTAGAGCACGCCCTTGAAAACTGTCATGAGCCGTGCTTTGACAAGACGACACGCCTCTGCCATGCTAATAATTTTTGGGATAGTGTCGGAGGCGATTGAAATCAGAGTTAATAACAATGTGATAAATCGGGATCAAGGACTTAACATAAGTCAAACATGGAGGCCAGCTATTAGACAATTACGAAACACACGGGAACGGACCATATTTGGGCATAACAACAACCGGAACATGACGTCACCAAGCAGACCCGCCCTCCGCGCGAGATCCACTCCTCTCCCGTCCGGTAGCCCTTTATAAGAGACTACCGCTAGGCAGTTTTAGTTAGTTAAGCAGGGCTTGACAATGGGAGCAGTGCCGGCTCTCGAAACATCGCCAGTCGACTTTTATTTGACGCGGCTAGAATCCTGAGACTGTTATCTATAATTCTTCCTTGTTTACCTTGTTCACTGACTGTTTAAGATGCCTCCGATAATCGTGAGTCCCGCCGACTGTGAAGTACGGGCTGTTATAAGATTTCTTTGTACTAAAGGCCTAAAACCAATCGATATTCATCGTAAGATCTGTGCAGTTTATGGACAAAACATTATGAGTGATGGAATGGTGAGAAAGTGGGTGAGAGCATTTAAAGGTGGCCGCACAAATGTGCATGATGAACAACGGAGTGGGCGTCCTTCGGTCGTTAATGAAAGTTTGGTGCAGAAAGTGGACAATAAGGTGAGAGAAAACAGACGCTTTACGATTTCCTCCTTGTGTGATGACTTTCCTAATGTTTCTTGTAGTGTTTTGTATGGCATTGTGACTGAGCACTTGAATTACCGAAAATTGTGCTCACGTTGGGTACCGAAAATGTTAACGGATGTGCACAAAACCAAACGTTTAGGCAGTGCATTGACTTTCCTTGAGGGGTACCACAACGATGGTGATGATTTCTTAAGCCATATTGTTACGGGCGATGAGACATGGGTGGCCTACGTCACAGCTGAATCAAAGCAACAGTCCATGGAATGGCGGCATTCAGATTCACCCAAAAAAGTGAAGTTCAAGCAAACGATTTCTGCCCGGAAAATCATGTGCACAGTTTTTTCGGACAGAAAAGGAGTATTGTTTGTGGAATTTCTGCCTCATAATGAGACAATCAATGCAGCAACTTATTGTGAGACATTGAACAATCTACGCCGTTCAATCCAGAACAAAAGATGTGGCAAGTTGAGTAAGGGCATCGTTTTGCTGCGTGACAATTCCGGTCCACATGTGGCTAACCAGACCAAAGATCTCATAACATATTTTCGATGGGAAACTGTAAAACATCCTCCGTACAGCCCTGATCTGGCGCCCAGTGACTACCATCTGTCCCTGCACTTAAAGAAACACCTGGGCGGTCAGCGTCTTGAAGACGATAATGAAGTCAAAACAGTTGTGACACAGTGGTTAACAAGTCAGGGGGCAGACTTCTATGATGAGGGTATTCAAAAACTGGTACTACGTTATGACAAGTGCCTCAATATTGAAGGGAATTATGTAGAAAAGTAGAGTAAAAATAAAATTATTGAGATATATTTGCACGTCTTTTTTTTAATTTCAAAATGGTACTTACTTAAAAAGCATGCCTCGTACTCTATAGTGTATATGTTAAAGCAATTTTTCAAAGATGGAAATCAAAATATAGATGATGATATCGTGTGTTGAGCAAAGAAATTTTTCTTGATTAGTTATGGGTTAATTTCATAGTTCTTTGTAGACCACCCTTGAAGTTTCAACTATGCCACCAGTGAGATCTGTGGCTAAAATTACTAGATAAAATAGTTGTATGGTAGGTAAATTTCTTTATTGTGGTTGGTTCGATAGTATAATAGGTATTTGTGAATTAGAATGTTATTTTGGTAGCAGTGGAAAGCAGATATCCCTATTGTTCATTCTACCCATTTTAATCTTTTCAAGAAACACTTAATTAAGACTTCTAAATATTATATTTCTGTTAATGTATGGAAAATCACATTGTGTTTGATATTGTAATCTGCTTAAAATTCAAACCTGTTTTTGACACTCCTAATGAAGTATGGTTCATGACTTTTGGTGATTATAGTTTTTAAAGATATTGCTGCAATTTATAGATTGATACATAGTGAAATAATTTTGTTATTCAATAATTCTAGTTGCATATGTAGTTTATTATTTAAAAAATGTATAACTCATAATTCACCAATCTTCACTTCGCACCTTTCGATTTCTGTTCAGTATACAAGATTTTGAGGAAAGTTTGATTAACGTTAAACTTTTTTCTTGAAGGCTTCCTAGGCATTTTTTAGATCACAGTATCTTGCAAATAGAAGCTTAACCAACATCAGTAGGCTAACTGGTACCTGAAGCCTATGAGATGAGCTTAGATCTGTTTCTGAGATACCAAATCCAAGATTTTTCTTTTTGTAAAATCATGTTATAAACTGTAAAGCAAAGCATTATCTACAGATGAAATTTCATCCAAATTGATACAGCCATTTCCGAGATTGCCTGGTTTACTGCCTCACAAATTGCTTTTAAAGAAAAAATGCTATTGTTATCTTAAATAGAAATATTAATGCTAATCAGGAATTAATTAATGGTGCAAGATTAGTGGTAATTCTATGAGACGTGTACATCATCAGTGCTAAATTAATTCAGTCCACTAAAACTATTCTCTTACCTCGCATTAACCTCACACCACCAATTGTGCCTTTCCAAATGATTAGAAAACAATTTCCAATTAAAGTAACATTTGCCATGAATATTAATAACGCACAAGGTCAGATGCTTCAAAAGGCAGGATTGTAATCATCAGAACCTGTTTTTTCGTATGGTTTTTTCACGAGTCTGTAGATTCATTAATATTTATTTTTATGTGAAAGACGGTCAAAATGAAGTCTTTCTCGGCATTGCGAATGTATGAAATGCTCTCGGGTGACTAGCCAAGTCAAGAATGCGTTGTCACATGAAATTTCGGCAACTAAATTCATTGTTGCGGTCAAAATGTAAATGATGATCACATTATAACTGCTAATATAGTTTTCAAAGAAGTTTTGTAAATTAAAGAAGATTGAAAAAATGACTTCTGGCAAAGCCAATATTTTTTAAATGTTTTACAGTTAAACATGTGGTATTTAATGATAATGACTTTTTACCTTAAAAGTTATATTTATTACTGCTCTTCAAAATAAAATACCTTTCATTAATAAATACTTACATTTACTTATTTCCTCATTATTGTATTACCATCCGGTAACTGATTACAATACTGTGCAAAATATTCATATAGGTCAGTTAGTATACATCAATTCTTCATTTAAATATATGAATTCCTTGTAGAAACCAAAGAGAGCTGTTTCCATGATACCAAACACAAAAATTGTCTGTTTTTAGTAAATTCATGTTTTTGCTGGGAAGACACATATTTAGATAAACTTATAAAGCAAAACATTCTCAAAATCATTGTAGCCAGTCCTGCAATGAGCAGGAAAAATGCTTTAAGGCTTATATATATATATATATATATATATAGAATTGCTTATTTAATGATATATCATAGCAACGAGTGGTATATATGCTTTTATTTAATTCTTTTTGTACAAAATGCCTTTATCAACTTTCATAATGCTCCAATAGCAATTGTAAGGAGAAATGCTTGTGTGGGGTTAGTGCAAACAATTATCACCTCAACTATAACCATATTATTTTATTAAGCCCTAACAAAGCCCATCAGTCTCTATGGATTCAATGATTGGAAAAACTAACATTATATGTAAACTTTGTTTTGAAATATATTTTTAATATTTCAGTTTTAACTCATTATTCATCAACTTTTTTTAATTTAAAAGATATTACTCCCTACACAGGTGTTCATCCAACATAATAATAATAATGCAGAATATAAACCTCGACATTCATCAACATAACATCCATTTTATTCCCAGCGGTTGCTGACCATGATGATGTCCAGGCCTGAAATGGGGTTATCTGGTTTAAGTCCTGGTGGTTGAGGAAATTTAATCATTAGGATTGGCTGCCAGGCTAGGAGATTGTACACCAAAGTCTCGGGTTAAATATCAGATCTCTCACAGTATGTTGATGGTGATTTATGTATTGGGAAGGGATATTAAGCTTCCCAGCTCCTGTGGTGTCTTTCAGAATTAAGCAATGTACAAAAGGGTGTATGCACATCTATGAAAGAATGACCTACTCAGTAAAGTACAGTTTGGTTTTAGACAAGGCGTTTCAACAGATTCAGCAATTTTTGCTTTTGTAAACAACATACTGGAATCAATGCATAAAAAATTAAATTCCCTAGGTATATTCTGTGATCTTGCTAAGGTTTTTGACTGTGTTGATCATGAGATTCTACTAGATAAATTAGACCACTATGGAGTTAGTGGTAAGCCAGGACTTTGGTTTAAATCATACCTGGAAAATAGAAAGCAATGTGTATCACTGAAAGATGCTAATACAGGAGATGTTATAAACTCAGAATGGGATATAGTTAAATGTGGTGTGCCTCAGGGTTCAATTCTTGGCCCTCTGCTGTTCTTAATCTATATAAATGATCTCCCACATATACTAGGTGATAATGAATACGTGGTGCTCTTTGCAGATGATACTAGTATATCGTTGAAAGATCTATCAGTACAAAACCTCAAAAACACAGCAAATGATGCTATAAAGAAAATTAACAGGTGGTTTAATGCCAACAAACTAATACTTAATGTAGAAAAGACACAGTTACTTCAGTTTGTTACAAAAAATAAAACAAAGGACAGCTATAATGCGATATCAGAAGGAAAAGCAATCAGTGAAAGCAGTTTCACAAAATTCCTGGGTGTATATATAGATAACAAATTGAACTGGAAACAACATATTCAACAACTTCTTAAAAAACTGAATTCTGCAACATTGTCACTGAGGGTAATATCTAGAATAGCTAATTTAGAAACCAGAAAGTTAGTATATTATGCATATTTTCATTCCCTGCTCACGTATGACATCTCATTCTGGGGTAACTTGTCACAAGCACAGAGGGTATTTAAATTGCAAAAGCGTGCTATAAGAACTATTTGTGGAGCAAGCCCGCATACGTCGTGCAGAAATCAATTTAAAAACCTGGGTGTACTAACAATGCCAGCACAGTATGTATAATTCGTACTATCATTTGTAGTGGAAAATCCTGAACACTTCAATCTTAATGCTGACATACATAGCCATAATACTAGGAATAAATATAATATTCACAAGGATTACAAATCACTGTCAATTGTACAGAAAGGGTTAACATTTACTGGTGCTTCCGTATTCAATGTCTTACCAACAGAAATTAAATGTTATCTACAAAAACCCAAACTGAAAGAGTTTCTGCTTCAGAACCCATTTTACTCTGTGAAAGAATGTTCTTCTTGGAATTTGGTAACTAAGAATGACTGATAAAATAGTATATATGGTGTATGGAAGGGGAAGGTGACAAAGTTGTCCACAATTACTAAAATGATATGGGTTTTTTTTTTCTTTCTATTGAAACTTTTGACAAATGAAGTACTTACACTGTTTACAAAATTTCACTCATATATATAGTAACTAACATGGGATAGCATGCACTCAAAAACTGCTGTGAAAAATCATGATACTAACAGGTTTTTAAGTAATTGACAGCTTATGAGTTGTTGGTAATATAATTGATATTGTTAATAGGTGTATGTACTGTTTCACATAAATAGCAACTAATAAGATATAATATGTAGTCACAAATTACAGTGAAACCTATCATGGTAACTGGCTGGTAAGAAAATAACTGGTTATTAGATGCTGGTAACAAGTATATACACTGTTCCACATAATAAGTATTAATTAACTCAGGATTGTATGTGTAGATTACAGGAGATATTGGTTATACTAATGGGTTGTTGCTAACTTGTCAATATATAATAATATTATCACTTATATAGTAATATTGACATGAAAAATAAGTGTATGTACTGTTCCACATCCCTGAGATTATTCTCACATGGGATCAAAGTGAACATATCTATCTAATTGTAGGCCTGAATGGATCGGCTCCAGGTTTATTAGTCTCCCTTCCTTCAAATTTAATTCATTCACGAAGCAAAAAGTACATTAAACACAATACAAATTCATCTACACAACACTTTCATCATTGGGGAAAGAAAATGGAAACCACCTTATTTAAATTTTTGCGAGACAGTACCTTCTTCCAAGGCATGGCAATGCTTGAGTCATCATTAGGTTTCATTTTATGTTGAGATAATGCTCACTCTACTGTAACTAGTATTGTAGAATTTATGTTTCTTAAAAGATATTGTATATTTGCCTCGATAACTGAATATCATATTGACATTATGGCTGTTATATTGTCATTATTTTTTTAGCAGTTTAATAAAATCCTGTTCTTGACAAGATTTAAAATATTTTGGAAGGAAGAATAGTTTTTGTTTGCAAGATTTTATATCGAATGCATCTACTTGTAATATTATAAAAATAAATGATTGATGATAAAATGAAATAATCAAAACTATATGGTTACTGATGTGTTATACCAATAGAAAGAAGGTTTAAAATTTAATAAGTTGTATTGAATGTGTGGAGCAATATGGCCTACCTTAATTCTTATATTCAGGTGTAACTTTTCATTGCTAACAGTGCAGTGAAAACATCAAAACTAAATACAATGCATTTATAAAATATATGAAATATAGAAGAATTGGCATAATCGCGTAACTATAGAAGGAATTCTGAAAGTGACAATATAATGCAATCCTCAGTGTAGAAAAATATTTGGCTACTCAGTAACTGGAAGTAGGCATCCTAAATCCAGAGGAATTATAAGAGTGCAGTTGCTCCCAATCTGTTGGCTTTTGGATGTTGCTTGTCTTAATGTCGATGTGAGGTAGTATAGACTCTAAAGAAAAATATGCATCTTCTGAAGTTTTACAATTGTTACAGAGAAAACATCATCATTAACTACTGTGAATCACTGTGCAATTCTGTTTATACTGCTCTACATTAGTGCTTGTTACCAT
This sequence comes from Vandiemenella viatica, assembly GCA_031002005.1. Taxonomy (NCBI): domain Eukaryota; kingdom Metazoa; phylum Arthropoda; class Insecta; order Orthoptera; family Morabidae; genus Vandiemenella; species Vandiemenella viatica. The sequence continues at coordinate 353,221,301 of JARYHS010008074.1, forward strand.
AGAGAGAACATGAAACCTTAATGTATTAGGTAATATGTTAGGTATCAATTTGTGGAATGTATTATGTTTACCTATATCTGCAGTGACAATTATATATATTTCTTTCTCCTTGAATTCATTATGTGATATTTCTAGTATGATGTGAAATAATTAATATATTTTAAAACCATATCAATCAGTATGGTAAATTAATTACTTTTATAGTTCAACATTTTTCTTTAGGAATTAGCGGAGTTTGAGAAGATGCCTGAGAAAGCTAAAATAACAGTTGAAGGTTAGTAACTAGTGTTTATTTGCATATTATTCTTAACTGCCAGCAGAAAGTTCTTTGTTTTGTAAAATCCATTGATTTATTGAAATTCAAAGACTTAGCTTTAGTGGAGTCACTAAATTAAACATACATCAAGACTTATCCACTAACTAAAATTGCAACTTTACAATATGTTATCTTCATTGAATATTTTCACTTTTTTTTTTTTATGTACAGAATTATTATTAATTTAAAAGCCGTTATTCTCAGTATGATAAATGGTTATTCTTAAGGAATGTAAAATTCTCTCTTAAAGATTTTTTCCCAGGTTAAGGTGCATTAAATCAACTGTTGCCAACTACAATCCAGTTTGATCACAGGGCAGCAAATAATGTTAGCTCCCTACTTTCGAGCTGCCCTGTTAAGACATCTAGTGTTAGTATTGGTTCATGGCTGTATGGTTCATTTATATTTAAGTCATTCATCAGAACAGCAAGAGAATTATTCTTTGATAAGCAATCAGGCGAGGAAGATGTGATTTGGATGTTTATTTGTGATACTTAAAATTAATTATATGATGTAATCACGGGAATGGATGTCATGAACAGAGATTCAAGTTTTTTGTAAATAGTAGACAATCTTAAAAAACTGTTTACTTGATTCAAGAATTCTTGGAATCTAGAATGTTAAAAAATTGTCTTAGAGCCAATCTTTTCAACAGTTATTTATTTACCAAAGCGAATTAATTGAATGATAGCACATATGTTAAAAAAAACAGTTTTATTATATAAATTTTTAATGAGCTTATCATGTTTTGGGAATGAATAAATAAAACTGTTTTATAACTATACTTCTGGTGATTGGATTCCATTTAGCCTTCTCAATGAAACTAGCCAATATGACAGAGATTCTAATTTCCTTCTTGAAACTTTCCATATCATCACATTCCATCTGATCCAGTACTGGTCTCATAATCAACATTTGACCTATGAAAATTTTCCAACAGTTGATCATGAGTCACATTTAAAAAAACATTCTTCTGTGTGTGCCAAAATTAGGAAAATCATCAGGTATATGCTTGATGTGTTAAAAAGAACCTGGTATTTGTCAGATTATATCCAATTTCATACAGTACTGAATGGATCACAAGAAAAATTTGTTAAGATTGACATGCCAACTCCGAATCCAACATTGTTCTGGTAGTGGCCATACATTTTCATTACCACACTATATAAGTTTTTTTCTAATTTGTTTAAGTGCATCTGCTGTTGAGTGGAATGATTGCAAATGCAGTATGTATGTTCATGTGTAGCTTTAGCAAAGGTACATCTGTTTTTATATTTATTTATTTACCTTTTTTGTGTGTTTGAAAAGTTGTTGTCCTAGAGAGGGTAAATGTAAAATAAATCAGGATTTGGCAACAGTCTCCAGCAATGTCATGAAACTCGCCAAGTAACTGTGTACTTACTGTGATTGACACATAACTTTAGTACAGGTGTGCCAAACTTAATGAATCTGTGTTTGTCTGAAAACTTAGGGTTATCCAGTATAAATTTTATCAGAATCTGATGTTGGTCTCTGATGATAAGTAGTGGAAATACCCAATGGTTTACAGTGTACTAGCTGTGATTGATGTTCAAGTTTGCAATTTAAGAGTGTACTGCTGTGGTAGTACCATACCACAAATGTCATGATGGACACATAGACTATAAAACTCCTTAACAGTTAATAGTGCATGTAGTTTTAAATTCTATAATATGTGGTCCTTGGACAATGGAAAACACCATGACATACGACAGTGCTGTACACATTGCTGTATTATTTACTGGAACAAATTTTACAGATAATAAAGAGTTGACATTTCTAGTTTCAAGGCACAGCGCTGTTGTGGATACAATGCCTTATTGCAAATAGCACATGAAGTTTTTGCAAAAATGATCACCATATGAACATCTTGTTCATTTGATTGTGAGTCAGACATCATATAGCATTTAATTGATTTGTTTTTTCTTTGGAGGTTTCATTCAGAAACCTTTGTGAAATTATTCACTTTCATTCATTAGGCTGTTATTAGTATCATAATTTCACTGTTTCATGTTATATGGCACTTTCTAAGAAAGGATTTCACAAATTTCTATTCCCATTTTCTTTCAAATGTTATTTCCTTCAATATTTGCTCTAACAGATTGTTCACATACAAGGAGCTCTTTTAGTGGGCCTGCCTATACTTAAAATTCAAATATCACTAAAAATTTATGAAAAAGTTAAGCAAAACTAATAAAGCTACCTTAAAAATTAATATCAAATTGTAAGTGACTTGGGAAATACTATAATTCCAACTAAATTTCAACCTCTAATTTCAACTTATCCTTCATCATATCGTGCACTCTGTTGCATGGATGAGGCCCTGGCAACTGAATGATTCCTGGTATAAGGAGTCATATACTGCATGCCAATGGCCTCTGAAAGGAGGGCAGAAGAGCAGTGGCCCGCAGCACCCTCTTGCTCTTGAGGTTGGAAACTGCCAGTTAATGCAGATGATATAGAAATGATCAATGGCATGGGGATGCAGAAGACTGCAAGAAGACACTGCATTAAAGACCCAAAGGGTATCCCATTGACATGTTATCCTCTTAAATTAAATATATAATTATAGATTTTTCCTGGATAAAATATTCCAGAGGTAAAGAAAAGTCCCTTAATCAGATCTCGGGGTGGGAACTGCTCAGGGGGAAGTGAAATATTCTAACATGAGAGAGAAATTTTCAAGTTGGTTGACTCAGTCTAAGAAATAATTCTGAAAGGAATTCAAGTGAAAATAAATGGAATGCACTGAAGAGAGAAATAATCAAAACTGGTAAAGAAACTTTCAGCTCTATGAAACAAGCCACACAAAAACCTTGGTTCACAGAAGAAATGTTGGAGTTGGGGGATATGAAGAGAAGGCACACAAATGCTCAGGATCAGGCAGGAAGAAGCTGTACCGATATTTTACAAATCAAATAAATGGGAAATACAAGAAAGCAAAAAAAGAGCAAAGAAATAAAAAAGGTAAATTAGATGTGGCCTTTAGGAAGATCAAACAGAATAGGCTATTTGACATTATTAAAAAAATATTATAAATTGAACTCATTCTCATAGATTAATGCTTCAGCAAGCTAATTTTTTCAATTTTGAAAAAAAAGTGGATTATTTTTTAATAAAAAAGAGAAATACAAATTATACTTTTCTTACCTCTGGTCACGTGACAGAAAACGCTCTAGGATTGGTGGTCACTTGAGTGACGTCACACGTCTGTAAACGCTGCGGCTAGGAATGGAGCGTTTCCTATTATCCAAGTTTTCAACTATTTTTATTGTTTGTTGCTGGTCATTTCTTGTTATTAATGAAATTTCATTTTGAATACAAAATCTAGAACATTATGTAAAAGCCTACAGTGGAAAAATAACGAAAATAGACGCCTTATTTGTGGGGCTGGCTATAGAAAAAAAAACCTGACTTTTATTCTACTGAGCTTAAAAATGTAACAGCTTCTATTTGAGACTCATTTATATTTAAATTGAAAGTTAGAGATTGATTGTTTTGCATTAGCAAACCATACGTCGAAAAATTCTGTACGCGAAATTTGTGCAGTCATGCTGAAAATAAAGAAAAGTTGTATGGGTGTCGCAAATGTGTGCAAACAATTTAAGGTATTTCTTGTAGCTAATAAGCAGCTCCTTCAAATAAATATAGTTAGAGATCGGTATAATGTGGTGTAATGAACTAAAACTCAACATGAAATTGGCTCTGTAGATTTTTTTTTTTAAATTAAAAATAATCTCGTTCTGTTTTAATGATGCTATAGTATCAAGGAAAAATCATGCCTAAACTTACCTTGAAGCTCGCCAAAAGCAATAGCAACACACAAATCACTACTAACACGCAGAAATACAGCGTAATCATCGACCAAACTCAATGGATTAGCGCGGCCGACTGAAGCGCTTGTTTGGTGGATCACAGGAAGCCCATTGTTCAAACTATTTTTTCTATTGTTAGGCGTGAATTCGTTGAAAATAAACCTTTGTTCCGAGTAGTATGGTTCATCTACTTTGAATATAAATAACTATTTTGCCTGTGTAGACAATTATCAAAACTGACTTTTGTCCCTCTAGATTTAGAAAATATCATACTGTGCGGCATCCTCCCGGATGCGAGGCCAGAGCGTTAACCACTCACTCACCACACTCGGAACAACTGGATGTTGTGGGCCATTTTTCTTAATTGCAGATTAAAGATTATGTATAAATAATATTTTTTGTCAATAAAACTGAATTTGTTTGTTTATTCATTTACCTAGTGAAGTGTCCACTATTAACATAAAGAGAAGCAATTAAGAAGTAGTGTCAGAATAGCTGCGTGATTGAAGAGTGGTAATGGAATTCAGAACATCCTACGTTCGAAGGACCTTGGTTGGGATAATATTTTTTGTGTGCATTTTTTTTCGGTATTTGTTTGCTGTTTTTTGCACTACCATGTTTTTATTCTAAGAATTCATAATAGTTGCTAAGCGCCATGCAAGTATTTGAAACAAATAGCTCCCATACAAGAAAAGTTTTAATTTTTAAACTTACCAGTGAGAGAATATCATGTAAAAAATACAGGTGCACGGCCGTGAACAATGGAATTTATTTTAGAAGTAACATCACATGTAGAAATTTCATGCTAATCTTGCAACAGTTCTGGAACGCTTTGTGTCCTTTTCGTTGGAATTTTTACGTGACGATACAACTGTAGGTTACCTTCCTGACATAACTGCATCTATTAGGCGATATTTGCTTTTAATGTGCAAGTCATTTTCATTTAAATTTTTTTTTTTTTCGGTGTGCAAGTAACGTCCAATTCCCTTTTTGAAATCTGTTTCAAATGGTTGTAATTCGCTTGTTATCCAAAAATTTGTGAAGCCTTCAGAAAAAAGAAAAGAAATATTAAATTGATTTTCTGGTGGATTTTTGGGAAAAAATTATTGTGCAATGCAACCAACAACTAGTATCCAAAGAAATTGACAAAAGAAAACAAATTGAAAATATTCCGAAGCGAGGGTTGAACCTCAGGACCAACCCTAATAATTCTCGCCTTAAACAACGTATTACATTTACTCTACGAAATTGCGGTGTAAATGAGATTCACAGAAAATCGTAAGTGACTTTGTTGCAATATCAAATTGAAGTTGTTACATTTTTAAGCTCCACAGAATAAAACTCAGTGGTTGTTTCTATAGCTAGGCCCACAAATAAGGCGTCTACTTTCAATATTTTACCGTTGTAGGCTTTTACAAATTGTTTTCGATTATATATTCAAAACGAACCTTCATTAATAACAAGAAGTAGCCAGCAACAAACAATAAAAATTGCTGAAAACTTGGGTAATAGGAAACGCTCCATTCCCAGCGGCAGCGTTTACAGACGGGTGACGTCACGACTGCCGTAGCACGCGCCAGGCAGCAAATGAGTGTTTTGGCGGGCTTTTAAATTCTTTAAATTTTAACTTTGAATTTTTCGCAAAATAATGCACTTTTGTCAAAAAATCTCTTCACTCGGTGAATAATGTGTACCAATAAACAATTTAAAACCATTTTCAAGAAGTAGTCAAATGCCCTATTTTGGAGAAATGAAGAAAACCTCTTTTAAGATCAGAAGATAGAGCTAACCAGCTCAAGGAATATATATATATATATTATATGGATGTATTATAGGGATGATTTGAACAAGAGTGTACTGGAAAAAGAAGGTGATGTCAACATTAATTACTTAGGAGAGCCAGTTTCAAGGACAGAATTTGACAGAGCTTTGAAAGATTCAAAATGAAATAATGTCATTGGAACTAATGAGATTTCTGCAGAACTTCTGACATCCACAGGAAAACAAGGAATCTAGAGATTATTCAAACCTATATCAAATAGAAATGAAAAAGGAGAGATTCCAACTGACTTTAATAAATGTATAATTTTCAAACTTCAAAATGAAGCACAAGCTGTCAAATTGTAAGGAGAATAACTGCTCATAGGGTTGGAATAAACAGTTTGTCACCTCAACTATAATTGTGTTTGTCATGTGCCTTCCGATATTCGATTGCTGTTAATTTTACAGCTTTCACCACTTTGATTTCTTCAAAATGGAAAAGAAAGGTTCGTATAGTAAATAAAAAATCACTACTGCTAAGTTAAAGTTCAAATCTTCACTATATTATCAGTAAAAATCGTACAAGTCCGAACAATCAATAGGCAATCAAAAAATCTTCAACACAATAGTTGACTGCAAGTTTTGGTCAGTAATCAGACCATACCAAACCCTGTTGTTTAATGAAAGCCACATTGAAAAGATTTAAAACAGTTTGGATGCACTACAAAATTTTTAGATGGCTGCGCCTCCACACACATCACACGCTGCACTTCCTGCCTACCAGTGCAGAGCGCTACACCAACCGACAACCTCTCCTCTCCAATTGTAACCAGCAAAAGACATCTTAATAGTCCCCGTCGGTTGTATAAATAGCCTGGCCAAAATCCTTATGCGTACAAAGGTCAACTGGCCTCCCCAAGTGTGAAAATTATGTATCCTAGTACAGGTCTTGCATAATAATTTTTCATTTTTATTCTTCTGAAATTTTAACAGTAGCTAGGATTTTAAGTAAATGTAAATTTTGTTCATTATGAAAATTTTTGTATCTTCCATAGTTTGGCTGTAAAAAATTATTTTCTGTATTACTCCAAACTGCTTCTAAATTCCACAATTTTGCAGCTATGAGGCTGAAACAAATTTTATTTTACTTCTAATTTAATGCTCTTTCATTTGGTACTAAGAAAGGCATGTTTACTCTTCTAACAGTTTGATGTAAGGAATGGTGCAATTGCAAATTTTGACCCGCTAATAACTTTCTGATGTCTTTGAAACCTATTTCAAATGACTGTTGAGCGATTTTGAATTCTTTACCTGTTTTCTCCGATTTACAATGAATTTCTAAAGTAAATGCCACTTCTGGGTGATGCAACAGTCTATATTTTTCCAAAATGAGACTTCTCGAATTTAAAGTGTGTAATTGCATGTTAATTTTCCATACCGGCTTTTAGCTATTAATGTATTCATACCTTTTAACGGTATTCTCGCTACAAGGTTTATTCATCTTTTTACTAATTTTAATCCTAAATATCTCAAAAAGTGTAGGCAATGTTAAATTTTACTAAATTATACTGAAACCAAATATTACATTTGCTGATCTTCTACAGCTGTTTAGAAAGATTTATAACTTGAATTTACTGTTTAAACTTGATTTATTTTCTGACTTGTTGGATTTACTGCTTGAATTAACTGTGTAAATGACTCAAAAGCTGAGGTATTTGTTGTTCAACTAAGCCCGCTATTCTTTAATCAAATTGCGTTATGCAGTTTACGAAACTCTAGGTTAGCTTACATTGCAGTTATTTTCCAAATAAAACTGACTGAAATCTTAAAAATTGAAAAACTTAAATTGCCTTCTAACTGTCTACTCTTCCCTGGGGTTGATCTTCCATTCGTATTCCCTCTCACTCTCTCTTATTTGTGGATATTATCAAAATTATTCTTAAAAAACAAACCAAAATTCTCATAAATGTAACAAAACCAAAAATATCAATGAAATAATGTCATTCTTAGATTCTACTACAATTGTTTTTTGTATTATTTTGATTTGTAAACATGAATTTTTAATTTAAAATTGTTTATAACTGTTGATATTATGTAATAAATGTTCTTAAATTATAAGTGTTAATCTTCCTTTAATCTACATGCTGAAACCAATTTATAAAAAATCACTTTTCTCATTTCACAAAAATGTGTCCATTTCTCGTTTCCTGAAAATACCAAAAAATTCCCTAAATGGGTGAATATCCAAGTCCTGTCATGGGAGTGATTTGAATTCGGGGCAAATCTGATTATAAAACAAAGCCCCACAGCTTTGACCGCCGACTGCACAATTGTGTCCCTGGCGCCTGTCGCAGCAGAGTTACCCTGGGGACCTTGGTCAGCCGGCTGTTAAACAATCAAAAAAACCCAAAATGTATTAGTAACTATTTTTATGTGCTATAAACCTATACAATAATAGAAAGAAAGTACAAAATTATATATATGTACCTGACATTAATAAACATACCATTGAAAAGATATCAAAATTTATGTGAAATTAATAGTTCAAGTTAATCATTAGAAAATTGTGATGGGAATTCATATTAAAATCATGGTTTGGTTTCGTCAAATCAAATTATAGAACAAAAGCATAAAGTGCTTGAAAAATTGTTAAATTTTCGTAGACAAAATTATGTTTTTCTTTAAAAAAAATTAAGGCATAGCCTTTGTTGTAACAAAATCTAATCCTAAAAACACATATTCATTCAAGTACAAGACACAGGGTGTTATTGTCTAGGCATATTAGTGAATGTCTCTATATTCTCAAAATTGTGGGAAACTCCATATACTAATAACCTAAAATTAACACTGGATGCACAACATGTGATAGGACTTGTTACACAAAAAGAGCATTATAATAAATGTCTTCCAGATGAAATCTTACAGTAGGTCACAAATAAATATAGCTTATCCACTAATATGGAAATGAAGTTTCCAATTAGCAGGACACTGCTGTACAAAATGTCACAATCCATTTCAATCTTAACACAACAAGTTGTTGAAACCATTACACTGGTAAAAATCTCAAGTATTATGTTTGTCTACTGTCTATATGAATGGAGACAGCTCATAGTTAACCAAAATATCTCAAATGTTGCCTCTTGGGCTTCAACATATTAGTTTCAAAATAATACAAGAAAAGTAGAGGTGTATATCTCAAATCAAATCAAATTTATCTCAAATTCGTTATCACTGTTGTGTACTTAATGGTGCATCAAAGCACAAAGAAAATGCTCAACCTTGGTTGGGTAAATAAGACAAAGCAAACAAAGTATTACATAAAGTAGTTGAATACATAGTAAATCTTATTATTATTAAAAGTTTTTGAAAGAATTTGTAAATCGTCATCACATTACTAAACATCCTTCAATTTCCTTAGTGTATGAAACAATGTGGATTGCTTTCCCAAAATCTTCTCTATAGTACAGGGCGTTCGCCGGGAAACGCAACCCACTGTTAGCGCTACAAGGAAGAAACTGCTCCCGGCGAGCGAGCGCTCAGTTTCCGGCATTGTTCGACCGTCGGCCGCGGACTATTTCATAATAATTACGCTTCATAAACTTCATAAACTTGTGTGCTAAGCATTTAAATGTGACGTAATTCATTAGCTTACCTTATAAAAGATGCTGGAAGTGTTGACCCTCTTGTGTAATGCACATTTCACATCTTCTGAACATATTTCGAGACACACGCTGCCCTAACTGACTTAATGATTTTTTGGGTGACTGTTCTAGTCGAAAAGCGATATCGTTAATTTTCTCCTCTGTGAGAATACGGTTGACCGACAGTCTCTTTTTGTTAAAAAATGAACCCGTTTCTCTTACTTTTTTAACCAGACGCAGAATTGTTGATTTAGCTGGCAGTAAAGCGCCAGGAAATTCGCGACGAAATTTACTGCGACACTTTTTAAACGACTTCTTCTTCACATATGTATCGTAGAGAAATATTCTTTGTTGCAAACTGTAACGTACCATAATTTTACTCACACTCAAACACGGTACAGATTAATAAGAGTATGAAGCCCCAAACCAGCCAAACCGCAAAGAAACGTTTATTCACAACACTGATTAATAAGAGACTGAAGTCACAAACTATCTACAATGCAAAGAAACCGTTCTTAACAATGTAAGGGTCACTGCAATGCACTGTTGGGGCAGCGGAGGTGTTAAACAGTGCGGTGATTCACGGTGCCGGTTGGCGGAAACTGCTGGCGCGACTGACCGAGCAAGTTGCCGACGGCAACAGACTGGGAGGGTAGCGTTTTCCGGCGAACGCCCTGTACATAAAGTAAACTCTTAAGACAATACACAAACTCCAAAATAGTCCTCAAATCAATCTTCAACTACAAAAATGAAAACTCACATCTGTTTTAATGTCATACCTCTGAGAATTCATCATCTGTAGCAAATTTGTATCTCTGTAGTGTGTGTTGACTCACAGTGTTTCCTATACATCCTATTAAGTGTGTAGTGTATCTCAAACAGTCAGTGTCACCTTTTATTTATAATATTATGGTCATCCCAATCTCTTGTCGGTGATGCCTAACGTATTCATATATGTTGTGTCATACCGCTATTATTGTCGGCTATGCACGAAGTATGTCGCCTGCTGTTGGTACGTTAATGTTTTGTTAGTATTCATATAAGAATGGGTGGTAACACGGAAAAATAAATATAGGGATTGAAGGCAAAGTCTATGCTATCTGTTCCCTGGACCTAAAATAATACAGTAGTCCCCCAATATACCTCTTCTTTAGTTAAAAAAAAACATAGAAAAACATGTTATATCAACATTACTTCTTCAACATTGGCATCGGCTTGTTTGTTTGCACAAATAATTTCAACTCTTTGATATTCTGTATCCACATTTATAAGCTCCACTCTTGGCGAATTGGAAATCCTATCAGATCTTAGCTCGTGTATGACATCCCGAGGTAGATGTTGAAATAATGTTATATCATAGTACTCAATAGATAAGAAAAATGTCTGCAAAACATCATGCCCCAATATCCCTTCAAAAATCAAACTGCTAAGTAATATACTCAGAAAAACAAATACTTAATATCCAAAAGTGAAAAAGATCCAAAAAAATTATAGTTTGTCTCATAAATCTTCAAGTTGGGTGAACCTGAAAATTAGGGTACGGTACTTTAAGTTTCAAGACATTCCTCCTTTCTGTGAAAAGTTTCTTCTCGTTTGTTGGTAAGGGGTTCAAATAGCTTTTCATCTTGGCTGCCCTTCCAAAGCATGCAAGACTGAAAATAAGTTTCTTTCTGTCAGTCTTTCAGTACTGTGGCGAACATAACCAGGTGGGTTGAGAAAAGTAAACACTGTCTTCTACTATAGCATTTATTCCAAAGATGTGCAGAAAATTTTCTGGGTTTGATTGACTGAAGTGTTGTGACTGTTGCCTACTGCTTGAAAATTTGCATGCAAGGTAGGATGTGCTTTCCCAAATGTGGAAAATGTTGAAACAAAAAGTCATCTGATCACTTGAAACATTTTAAAAAAGTATGATACTCATGACATGTTTATTAATATTACAAGTTTCACAATAGGAAATTGTCTATAATGGCAAATTATTGTTAATGTTCTGAGGGAACATTTTAGCTTTTAATTGCATGTGCAACGTGTCAACAAAAGTAGGTTTTCTCAATTGTGGTTTATGCAATAACTTAGTAGTTGTTTTCTTTAAACAAGCAGTCTTGACTGTGAAATCAGCTGATTGTATTATTGTTTGGTCTGCAGTGTGGGTGATGGTAATTTCAATAAAATTCTCACCTTCTCCTATGGGTGCAGAAAAATCATCAGTGCTAACCAAAATGTCATCAATCAGCTGTGCTTCAGTAGGGCCTGAAATATCAGTAATGTTGCCAGCTGTTTTAGGTGAAATGATGGCATCTGCATCAGTAATAATAGTTGGTATAATGATTTGCATCTGGCCAGCTGTAGGAAGTATACAAATTTCATGTGTTTCATGTTGTGGCATCAATAGAAAATTCCCCATTCCAAATGGAGGTAGGTACCCCAATAGTATCTGGTTGGTCACTAGTGCTGTGTAGATCAGCTGTTGGTATTGTTTGCACAGGGACAGAATGATCAGTAGCTATTTCAAAATCAGCTGACTGAAAGGCAACTTGTAGCTCTACAGGTACAGGAGTAATCTCAAGTAAATCTTCACTATCTAACGTGGTCACGGATGCAACTTCCTTAACCTCAAAAATATCCTGGATCGATGGCGAAGTGTGAAGACCTTGGTTGGTAGTAACACCTGAAAGATCAGCTGTTTTCTCGGTCTTGGTGTGACCAGCATCAACCTGTATGTGAACTGTAGTAGATTCAGTATCCTGTGTTTGAATATCAAAGGTTTGTATAGTTTCTGTATTGTCCTGCAATCCTACTTCAGTGGCAAAATTCTAAGGGGTAGGCTCACTATCTGCCTGTGTAGTATTAGTATTAAGTGCTTCTAGAGTATACTTATTTTGAAAGTAGCAAATTCTTCCCTCAATTCCTGAGAATCTGCTATGCAGTTATTTCTAAAGGAATTCAGTTTAGTATCCAAAGAAGAATTTTGTTCAGAAAGGTGTGTTCCTAACTGTGAGGTAGTCTCTGTAAATCTCTTCTCAACAGTATCAATGGACTTATCAAATGAATGAAGAAGATCATGCTACAAAACCTTAGAAGCATTATGCATAGTGAATTCATTCCTAAGTTCTTTTGACTCAACCTCCCACTTACTTAAAATCGTAGTCTCCTGTTCTGTAAGTTTAGTAGCGATAACTGTAGAGTGTGTATCCAATTGTACTTTAACAGTTTGTTGAATGTTTTTAATATCTAGTGAGTGTTGTTGGAGCTTTTCAGAAAAAGTGTCAAGTTTACTATCCTGTTTAGCAAATGTTTTATTACATTCTTGTTTCTGTTGAAAAAAGTTATTTTTAAGCATGTTTTAAGTTGAAAGTCTTTGTTTTTGTTCTCCAAAGTGTTCATTTAAAGTACTCAAATGTGTTTCTTGTTTTTCAAACTTTTTATCCAAATTTTGGAGGTTGGTGTTAATTTATTGTTTTTGTGTTTGGAAATTATTATTTAACTGTTTAAAGTTACAGGCCAGCAAAGTAAACAAAGATTGCATATCAGTAGGTGTGGAATTCTTAAGGTTTTAATAACCTCTTTGGCTGCATGAAGCTGCTCACTATTTGCAGAAAAACTGTAAAAGTCACTATCAGAATCGGAATTACAGCTATATACAACACCTGTATTGAGTATGCTTATCAGTTGTGTTTTCCTCTATTCTAGCGTCAGTTGATATTGTTGGCGAGAGGGCCATATTAGCATCCGCTAATTGGTTACTATCTGCCCGAAATACATGTTGTCTAGTCAGTGGCACAAAATCTATTACTTGATGTTGTTCAGTTGGCAAATCTGCTCTCTTGCTACCAGATGCAATTATGTGTATTGTATCATTGCTGTCTTCAGACTCTACAGATGGTGCTACAACTGCTCCTCATGATTCACCTATTCGTAATGTGTTTGGTATGGAATCAGCTGATAGGTTGGAGTCACCTTAAAAAGCATTTAGTACATTTAAATGAGCAACTGTATCAAAGGATTTAATAACTTGTTGTTGTTCAGGTGAAGAATCAGTATTCCTGTCCTCAGATGATGTGCCTGGGATACTATTATCAGTATTACCCTTGGCTGGTAGTCGCTGTATGAGTTGACCTACTGACCAAGTAATGATGGTACGAACAGGTTTCTCACCAGCTGACTGCATTGTGAAGTTATATAAGTTTTGCAAGCAGAGAAAAGCAAGATTTAAAATGTCAAAACCACATGAAGAAATTTCAGTATCCTAGCTCCAGAAAAACTTGCAATTGAAAACTAATTCCTATCAAACAGTTGATAACTGTACAAAGACACCATCAGCTGATCGCGATGCTGGATGGTAATGCAGCGACGAAAAACACACAAAAATATACAAGCAAATACAAATCTTAAAATTAACCTGACAAAAATAGTCACAGACAGTTTGTTGATGAAAAGTAGAAAATATTTCAATGCAATCCTTGGAACGCTGCAGTAATCTTCACTATTATCTCCGAAGTTCTTTGCATCCACGAAAAGTAAACAAATCATTTGAACACTCAATGCAGGTAATGAAGAAAAAGGTAATAAGCCTTGTTATATTTGGGCTGAAAGTGAATTTAATCACTGAAAGAATGTTTCATATGCCATTTAATGTGGGAATTTAAAATGTCTTTACTATGGTTGTAACTTATTAACAATGTATGATTCAAAAATGTTTTCATCGCAGCATAAAGCATGGAAAGGAAGAAGCCGCGAAGAATACAGAACAGATTATCAAGAACTAAACTTCGCCGTAGCCTAGTGTGAGGATGGCCCTACATGAAAGTAAGTTCAACATTTAGGAATTATTTTTAGAGAGAAAAAAAAAAAAAAAAACAACTCATCACTGTCATACACGGAATGGTAGTAGTGCAAGATTGGCAAAGTGCTAAAACAGTTTGCAGGACTACTTAGCTGTGTAGTTGAAGTCGCCACTGTAAGGCTGATACCGGTGGTCCATTGATCAGTTGATACTTGCTCGTCTGGCGATGACTGCGAGGTTAACATCAGATGCAAGGCTGACTCAATGTCCCAGGGAGGGGGGGGGGGGGGGGGGAGGGCGTAGGTGTTATTGGTTGACCCTGGATGATCAGCTGGCTGATGTAGTTGACCGTCCTTGTAGTCTTCGGTAGGTGCTGTGACAAAGCAGTGCTGTAGTGATGGGGAGGGGGGGGGGAGGGGCATGGTATTGTGAAGTGGTGGATAGCTGTATGTTGGAAACTACCATCGGTGGGTCTGATCACCATTCACAACTCTTCAGATTTCGTCTCCCTCGATCTCAATTTAAGGAGAATAACTGCACATGGGGTTGGAATAAACAGTTAGTCACCTCAACTATAACTGTGTTTGTCATGTGCCTTTTGATATTCGATTGCTGTTAATTTCATGGCCGCCACCACTTTGATTCCTTGACCTTGCAGTCTCTTCACTCTGTTGTCTTCTCTTTCACCTCCCTATTATAGTGCATAGGTTCTCTACTTCTCTCTCGCGTGGTTTTTTCATATAGTAAATAAAAAATCACTGCTGCTAAGTTAAAGTTCAAAGTTTCACTATATTCTCAGTAAAAATTGTACAAGTCCAAACAATCAATAAACAATTGGAAAAATATTCACCAAAATAGTTGACTACAAGTTATGATCAGACCAGACCAAACCCTGTTGTTAAATGAAAGTCACATTGAAAAGAGTTGAATCAGTTCGGATGCACTACAAAATTTAAGATGGCTGCCCCTGCCAACACATACGCTTCACTTCCTGCCTACCAGCACAGAGCACTACACAAACCGACAACCTTTTCGCTCCAATGGTAACCAGCAAAAGACATCTTATAGTTCCCATCGGTTGTATAAATAGCCTGGCCAAAATCCTTATGCGTACAAAGGTCAATTGGCCTCCCCAAGTGTGAAAATTATGTATCCTAGTACCGGTCTTGTACAATAATTTTTCATTTTTAGCTCCCACTACTCCTATGGTTTTAAAATTTTAACAGTAGCTAGGATTTTAAGTAAATGTAAATTTTGTTCCTTATGAATATTTTTGTATCTTTCATAGTTTGCCTCTAAAAAAATTATTTTCTGTTTTACTCCAAACTGCTTCTAAATTCCACAATTTTTCAGCTATGAGGCTGAAACAACTTTTATTTTACTTCTAATTTAATGCTCTTTCATTTAATACTAAGAAAACCATGTTTACTCTTCTAACAGTTTGATGTAAGGTATGGCGCATTGCAAATTTCAACCATGCCAATAACTTTCTGATGTCTTTGAAACCTACTTTCTAAAATGACTGTTGAGCGATTTTGAAGTCTTTATCTGTTTTCCTCCGTTTACTATGAATTTCTAAAGTAAATGCCACTTCCAGGTGAAGCCACAGAAGTCCAGCCATATTTCTCAAAGTTGTAAAAATGTTTCATCCTAATCAAAATATTCCATATCTCTAAACAAGGCTTACTGGAAACTGTTTCTAAAAATTTACAGTGTATTCTGAATATGTTTTCCTCCCTTGAATTTATGCTTATTACTAAACTGGTTAATTTTACCTGTGCCGTGTGTCTTAACATTACTCAATGTTTGCAAAAACAACCTTTAAACTTCACTGAGCTTTTACAAACTTCAGTATGTTGTGTAAGCAAAAATTACGTTTCTTTCTTGCTATAGGCTGACTTTCTTTATTTCTCCAAAATGTGACTTCTCTAAAGTTAAAGTGTGTAATTGCATGTTAATTTTCCATACTGGCTTTTGGCTATTAATGTATTCAAACATTTTAGTAGGGTTCTCCAACTACAAGGTTTATCATCTTTTTATCTAATTATAATCTTGAATATCTCAAAAAGTAACTGCAATGTTAACTTTTACTAAATTATACTGAAACCAAATATTACATATGCTGATCTTATGTTCAGTCCTTCTACAGCTATTTAGGTAGATTTAGAACTTGAGTTGACTGTTTAAACTTGATTTATTTCCTGAATTGACTGTTTAGTTTGATTTACTGCCTGAATTAACTGTGTAAGTGACTCTAAAGCTGAGGTTTTTGCTGTTCAACTGAGCCTGCTATTCTGTAATCAAACTTCGTTATGCAGTTTACGAAATTCTAGGTGAACTAACAAAATATAATTATTCCATTCTAAATCTACCATCCAATGCTTCAAAATTACTGACCAGGTTAATATACAGAAGAATAGAAAGTATGGTTTAGGTATAGGAAAATCTGTGATACAAGAGAAGCAATTCTGGCTTTAAGATCAATACTTGAAGAGCAGATCAAGAAAAACAAAGATACTATTATGGCATTTGTTGATTTGAAAAAAGCTTTTGATAATGGTAAGTGGGACAAGATGTTCAAAATTTTAAAGAATTCAGGTCAAAAATATCAAAATGGAAGAATAGTTTATAATCTGCACAACAATTGAGTGGCTAAATAAAAGTAGAGAATCATGGGTTACCTGCATTAATTAAAAATGGGGTGAGACAAGGTTGTAGTCTATCCTCATTATGTACTTGTATGTTGGGGAAGCAACGAAGGAAATAAAGAAATAATAATAATAAAAAAAATGGTGTAAGTATTCAAAGAGAAAATATAAGTATGCCACAATTTGCTGATAACATTGTCCTGTAAGCAGAACAGACTGAGGGTATTGTAAAATTATTTAGTAGCCTGAGCAAAATACCGAGGAAGATTTTGAACTAAATATAAACCAAAACCAGATAAAAGTGATGAAATATAGCAGAAATGATAGCAATAATAGTTACTATAAAAATCGGATTGGATGCAACAGGTCAATTAACTGAATATTTGTAATTAATTATTACAGTGTATGTCAACTTTATTGACTGCAGTTAAAAATGCACTTGAAGTTATGATTGGATCAGGTATATGAAATATTAGTAGAATGATAATAAAGTGTTAAGTTTATTCACATCTATAATCGGCATCAAGAATCTTTATATATCATTTGACACTACATGAGGATTGGATACTAATCAGCAATAAGACTGTAACTGTTCCATAATCAAATTGTAATTGTAATTATCTGGACTAAGACACAGTCTTACAATACTCTTATCTCAGGCTCATTATATTCAAGACCAAATGATGTATGATTTAGATGATTCGATGAATATTGTTGTTTTCCATCTTAGTAGCTTCATTGTTGAGCTACAGTGAAGGCAGTAGTCATCAGCAGACAGGTATGGGCTTCTGTTGCATAAGAGATGAAACTGTATGAACCCTCACAGCATTAGTACATCAAAGTACAGTAAAGGCAGTATGAGCAGTCAGGTATAGTTGACAGGCAGAGATGACATTAGCCATGTGAAGGCTGAAGTAGGCATGCTCAATTCAACATGTAGTGCATACTGTGTCTAGGCTTAGCTGTTGATCCAACACAGTTCATCATTGCAAGTCTGCTTCAGATTTGTTGACCATCTTTGAGAGCTTTCTATGAGAAAAGTCTGACTAGAATTAGCACCACAATCTACACCAAAATGAAGTTCAGAGTTATATTCTTCAAGTTTGTGGATTTTTAGCCCTACTTTTTAGGTTCTTCTCTTTTGTAAAACCCTTTCTGTGATAGGTCTGTCTAGAAAAGCCCATGGTGTTTCAAACCATTGAAAAAATCTTAAATTTTTCACGACTTGCAATGATCTGACTGCCTGAGAATACGATATACTACTAACTCCTCTACCCCCAAAGTGTATGTCCAATCAGGCATAGCTAACTTGGTTGTAATCTTCTTAACCCTGTGACTCTAACTGCAATAACAAATTAATGTAGGGGTAAATTTTATTTTATTCTGCTATAAAAATAAAAAGAGAGATTCAATAAGAGTTGGCAGTATTCTCAGCTATCAAAAAAAAAAAAAAAAAAAAAAAAAAAAAAAAAAAAAAAAAAAAAAAAACAACATACATACAATATGAGTCATAATCATAGCAAAAACTATCATATGTTACAAAGACAAATAAAGAGAATAAAAATAAACATTAATTTTTACAACTGAGTTCTGCGAAAAGTCTTATTGAATACAATTAATTATTTTGTTCAAATTCTTGAATGGAGTAGTAGGAGTTGCCAGTAAGATAATTTCTCAGTTTTTCTTTAAATATGTCTTTATTATCTGCTTTGTGTCCTCACAACGATCTTTAAGGGTATTTTGGTGTATACAGCACCATGTTTTTTCATATTGCCAGTGAGTTAGGCATTGCACTCTCCACATTACGTTGAGTTTCCTCTTAGTCTTACTGTTACACAGATGGAAAGTGCAGAAATGTGTTTATGCAGGTTTGGGCCTCAGATATATACTTTTATACTAATCGGCTAAGTCTTATTATTTACTAACAGTTCCAGATAGTTGCAGAAGATGTTTCTTGAATAATATTTTATGGCAAAATCTCATAGTCTTAATTTAAATATAGCTGGTTCTTCATGTGCATGCACATTGATAACAGTTTACTTACCATTTTGGATTCTAGATCTTGAAACTGATGGCTTTGATACAAGGCATCCATTGTTCCACTGTTACGTCGCTGAAGTATCATCAGGGCCTGAAGAGGATGCTGTTGTTCCTGATAAAGATGAAAAGGATGGAGATTTTGGTTAGTAATTAATAATTAGCTTTTAGATACTTAATATATCATAACCAAGGAAAAACTGTCTTTCCTATCTGTGATTTACTATTTGGAGGTGATAACTAGTGCTCTAAAATATATACAAAAATCAATATTGCAGAAGTAAAGTGCTGTGCCAAAGGGATTGTTGCAAATGGAATTTCACATTCCTCTAATATCTTGGTCATCACCAAGCTTTTGCCATCATGTTGCCTATGAAACCTACCTATGTATTAGGCAGTGTATATCCATGCAAAATGTCTGCTGTACACATTGTAACCCCCTTCAAACTAAATAGAAATTCTTCCAATTTTGAAGATTCAACCCCAAAGTCAAGTTGGTATATCAGTCAGATCAGATCAGTTTATCACAACCTTTGATATTCTTACCACATTTGCACGATAACAAAATCATCTCAGCCCGTGTTTGATACAATACATTCATTTTCCACAGATCCCAATATAAGAGACTGGCCTTTTGGGATGTGGAAAGTTGTCAGTTTACAGTTAAACCATTGCATAGCAAAATACACTCACATAAATACACCAAAAGATGTACAGTCACAGCATAATATATCCATTAAGTTTATAAACTACATTTACACAGACTGCTGGCAATTATTTTGTAGATACTTTGGAAACAGATTCTTCGATGGGGTGGAAAGAATTACAATTATAAATTCTTTCAATCTTTTCCTGAATTTAATCTGATCACCTGCTAGACATTTAAGATATGTTGGAAGCTTATTGAAGATATGTATCCCTAATATCATACCTCTTTTTGAACAAATGATGATGACTTTTAATCCTAGTCATTTTTACTTGTAGTGACATATTTGTGTATTTTACTATTTGTTTCAAGTAGTATTCAAGTGGCAAAGTGGCAATGCCACTGCAGAGTGCGGCAGAACGCTAAAGAGTCCTGGACCAAAGTGGCCAGGTCAAATTGTTTTAAAGACTATTTTTAAAAAGAAACAACTCAATTTATTTAATTTGTTTTTAATCATGTACAAAATTTCTAATTCGACTTTCTTCCAGTTTTCTCCACTTTAGCATACCCGAATTTTTAATATTATTAATTCTGTCATATGAAAATCTTCTATTTAATGTTAAGCCTTTTAACGTTTTTACCCTCGATAACGCAATATATGTTAAACCAATGGAAGTTTCTTTTTCTCCAATATCTATAACAACATTATCCAATGTTAATTAAACCTTTAGATATATGAATTGTCATTGCGAAAATTAATTGTAACAGAAATTGTTTTCATCAACAAGTGATGTTCGCTCGTTAACAAAAATTAAGTGATCACTGGAATCGGACCACAAAATAATTTTCAAAACAAATCATTATCACTTGTGGTATTTGCGGACTTAGATTTTCTTGATAAATAATATGTTCAACATAATCATAAGCTCCATTTACTAATCCTTTTTGTTATTCCATCTATAAATTAGAATATACATAACTTTAAATCCAAAAGACCAAACTATAAATGGTTCCAGTCCACTTGATAATTCAGTGCTTGCTGATTTTGCTGCAGATCAATCATGAACAACTGGAATATAAGCAATAGACTGACACAGATGTTTTAATTTTTGATCATTAAATTCTTGTTCATGTTTATTTTTTGTAAATGGCATAATGGCATCATTGAAAAAGTTACGTTCTTGTAGTGGAAAAGTTTGTAGATTATGTGTCATTAATTTTTCAGTCCCCCATTGTAATATCGAATTATTTGTTGAGTTTCATTTTGTCGTAATGATGCAGATTAGAAACAATATTTTTTAATAGTTGATTTGAATAATAATTTTCCTTCTAGAAGGAATTCACTTCCTTAAATTTTGCTACTGTAAAGTGGTCTGCCATTAACAGGAAGTAACTGTTTGATATACCCAAAAAGAAAGTAATCATAATACATAAGTAATCCATGAAATGGTTCATCTTATCTTCATAATTGCAAATCAATTTCCTCAAAAGACTGCATTCAGTCATACTCATTTCATCTACAAATGGTAATTTAAACTCACGAATTCCCTCTTGAAATTGAGGAAATGCATGTAAACTGAGTACTCTAAAATTTGTATTTACTCCTGTTAAAAGTTTGGTTTGTATTATTGAACCTTTTGTATTAAAAACAGCAGCAAAATTATTATTAGTCATTTTAAACACTTTATAACAAAAGGATCGCTTAAGGTCACTACAGTAAGAATGTCTTGCCCAAAAACAAACAAAGAATTTAATTCTGGACTGCATATCAAACCCGTGTCCTACGTAAGACAAGAATCACAGAATGTGTGTAATATGAACCACAAGCAGATGGGAAAATGCACCAGAAGACAGAAATGTCATTATACCAATTGAATTACTTACAAAATTTGATTTAATGTACAGAAATTTCGCACAATTTTCACTTGCTTTTATCTTCCATCATAGATACAGAACGTGTCACCTTATTGTAATGTATATTTAGTATGAGGTAAATGAAATTCTCTTAACGATGTATTCAATTTCTTTGAGAAAAAACAACGGATGCCATAGTGTCAGCTGCACGAACCTTGGACGTGTATTATTTTTCTGTTTTCTAGAAGGCGAATGCTTGAAGCATGGTTAGACAGATGGAAATATGCATCGTGTTTATGCGTTTGTTGCTTCAACAGTACAAATTTGATTCATCAACTCCTCAAAAAAATTACTACCAGCAGTGGCAGATAAAGATTACAGCCAGTGTGCTTTCATTACAAAAGTCTGAAAGCAGAATAACAACCAGCATATTGCTCGCATATAAGACAGAAACTGCCCCTGTTAAAGAACATCGACAAATGGAAATAATCCGCTGTTGTCATTTACCATGATGTAAATTGTTTCATAAACCTCGAAAATCTTGAGCACAACTTCTCATTTCACTGCACTAAAATACCATGACACACAATTTGATAGCAATAACAAAGAATACCTCCCTCTTCCACACAGCAGCACACTGTCACTAGTTGGCTGGCCGATTGTAGAACATTTCAAAATAGCGGGACATGGAAAGCAAAAGTTATCATTACGCAACACCGGGTATTTCAAATGAGAAGGGAACAATACAGAAAAATATGGAATATTTTTTATGAAGATAAAACTTAACTTAGTCCACAACCCGAATGAGGCATATTAATCCACTGCGTCAGAGGAAGGACGCCGAGTTCCTTCCCTGTGGGATCTACAGTTTAATGAGGAATCATAATCACGGAGCATCCTGGTGCAGCTCATGTGATCAAACACAATTCTTAAAAATTCCTGCCCGCATTGGGATTTGAACCCAGGACCAGAACAATAATATTTTGAAAGGAAGCGCCTTAACCACTGAGCTACCATATCAGTACAAGGCTAATGAAAACAGGTTTCGTTGGGGCACTTTGCCAACAGAAATTAGTCGATAGTTTAACCAGTGGCTCGGTGATCTTGGCTGCAGAGCAATTTTATTTGACACTTTGAAATGCAGGCTGTATGTTTCTCCCGTTGAACAGTTTTCAAAACCTCTACGAGGAGTGTTTTATTACGTACGTACTTATAATTTAATTATTTCTTAAAGTTCTCTCAACGGTTCAGTTTGCAGCAACGTTATTTTCGATTAAAATTGTTTTCACAAAAACTCCACAGATTGCAATACTATTATGTACAAGTGTATTACTAATAAAAATAATAAAAATTATTTGAATTAATTTATTTTTTTGGCAAAAATATAGATCGATGACATATCTAGAAATGACTTTGAGTTATTACGTTCAATTTTTCCTCTAGACATGTAGTAGATTTTTAAAAAACTGTACTACAAAAGTGTAAAATTTGTCACCTCGTGTAAGGCTCGCCTCACTCACCCTAATGAGTATTGAGGCCTAACACTGTCCAAAGAACTGTTGAGATGAAAGGCTTAGTGTGATAAAGGGAATCCCTGAATATGCTACAATGGACACATCACAGTGGAAAACTTCAGAAACAGATATAAAATGCTATAAAAAATATATTAATAATTTAGTGCTGCAGGAAAAAACAGCAGAAATATGATCCAAAAATGACAGTTCAGAAAACTTGAAAAGCATGAAACAAAATAAACAAAGGAATGCCAATCGCGGGAGGAAAAAAGTGCAACAAAAATCAAGAATTATAAATTTTTGAAAGAAAATAAATAGTAACTATATTGAGGAAGTGTGGAAAAACAATCAGAATCATCATACAGAAATTACAAAATGGAAAAGAGAGAGGAATTACAAATTAGGTTAGGGAAATAAGCCATCACTTATCTTAAGGTTGTAGTCTCTTGTTTTTAAGACGTTGTTAAAATTAGAACGAAATAATGAGATGCATTAATTAATAAGTTAATTTGCAAAATTAATCCCGGGTAGGCCAAGAATGGAAGTGTTCTCTATCCGAGAGAAGTGACATTCCAATTCTGAAATACTTTTAATCAAAGCAATTGTACTTTTAAAATACCATTAAAAAAACACAAATCGTCATCTATTCAAATGATTGGAAAGGAATTTATTGAAAGCAGGGTTTACAACACCTCTATTATTTTCTTTGAATTTAAAATTGATTGCTTTATTGAACAGAACTGAATATTAAAAGTTTCTTGTGAACAATTTAGAGCATGATTCTCATCTCAGAGCGTTGCCTAGGGTTGAATGACGCAAGAGTGTCTATACATCGCCGGCGTTCTTTACCGTGGCAGATGACATGCGGATAAAACAGAGTTTCACGGACCCTGTTGATCAGATGGGCGCAAGGTCACTTGGCGATGTAGCTCCCCACAGGTAGTGACCTCTCCAGCAATCTCCCGTGGTGCACCGGTGCGGATTGTTTGCTCCCCAGAAACAGAATGTCTTCCCTCCCGCTTGTTCGCCCCGTTGAAAACTTGCAGGCTCCGGAGTTTTGGCAGATGCGGGAAATTTCAGCGAGTCATAGCGTTTGGCGGGTCGTCCATGATCTCCATTGGCGCTCCTCATGCAACATAAAAAACTTATGGTTTCTAAAAGTTTGTAACACAGTTTGATTCGCTGGTTTCCAACAGAGGTGTCCCGCGACCTGACTTTTTCTCCGAAGCATCGTTTCTCTAGTTTCAACTTTCTACTGTACCAGGAAATCCTGATTTCAGCACAGTCCCTATACTGTACTTTGAATTTCATTGAATGTGTAAAGGTTTTAACTTTACGGCCTGCCATAAATCGTTCAGTCTTTCAGCGCACGTATGAGTCACCTGGCTCTCGCCGATGCCAAAGAAACTTGGAATTCACACGCATAAATTTCCCGTCACCAAGGGACATTACAAGGTGCATACATACTAAGCAAATCATATCCAATGAGTGAGTGGCGACCAGCTGCTTCATTGGCAGAGGTTTCTTAGTGCAGTGTGTGCAGGAGGAAAATTGGAGCCAACGAAGCAGTTGGCCTTGGTTGAGGTTGACGAGGGTTCGGCCTAATGGCAGTAACATTAAATGGTTGGTGTTGGGTTGGCCTTAGGACTTGCTCCTGGTGTAGACACTGAACGTACAGTGGTATGTTATTTTGTTATTTATCGTGTTGAATGATTGTGTGTTTGTGAATTTCTTATTATTTTGTTGAAAACATTGGATTATGGAGTGGAATAATGAGACTGCATTAAAACTTGTTGATTTTTATTGTGTCAGGGAATGTTTATGAGACCTTACAAATTGTGAACACAAAAAAATTAAAACAAATTGAAGAGATTTTAGAAGTTAATATGTTAGATCTGAAGAAGAAAATGGAATTTTTGTTCACATCTTTTTGCTGTGTAAGGTAAAGGAAAGAAAGCAAATGCAGAACTGGCAGTAGTGCTGAAGGAGTGTACAAATTAATTTGGTTTGCTTATAGCAGTATTGGCTTCATGCAGGATAAATTCGAAGTAAAAATAATATAAAACACAGTACCTTTCAGAGCCACCTGCGATTCCACATAGCCGAATTCCTTGGTGCCAACCACTTGGTTTGATGAGGATGATAATGTAAGCTAACCTAGAACTCCATAAATTACATGACGAAATTTGTTTACAGTATAGCGGGCTCAGTTGAGCAACACAATACCTCAGCTTTAGAGTCATTTACGTAGTTATTTCGGGAAATAAATCAAACTAAACAGTTAATGCAAGCAATAAATAAAGTTTAAGCAGTAAATTCAAGTTCTAAATCTAAATAAACAGCTGTAGAAGGACTGAATATAAGATCAGCATATGCAATATTTGGTTTCAGCAATATTTTCTTCACTTGATAAACCTTGTAGCGAGGAAATCATACTAAAAAGTTGGAGTACTTTAAAAGCTAACAGCTAGTATGGAAAATTTAACTCGTAATTACATTCTTTAAATTCGAGAAGTCGCATTTTGGGAAAATATAGAAAGTCAACTTATAACAAGAAACAAATGCAATTTTTGCTTGTATAACATACTAAAGTTTTGAAAAGCTTGGTGAAGTTTAAAGGTCAGTTTTTCAAACATTATATAGTAACTTCAGACACATGGCACAAAATTAATCATTTCAAGTAATACACATAAATTCAAGGGGGTAAATTATATTCAAAATACACTATAATTTATTAGAAACAACCACCAGTAAGTCTCGTTATGAGATATGCAGTATTGTAATCAGGATGAAACAAAGTAGAGATTTTTTAAATATGTCTGAACAAGCTAGGTTTCCTTGTTGCATCAGCCGAAGATAGTGTTTACGTTAAAAATTAATATTAAATTGGAAAAAAACACTTGGTGACTTCAAAATCATGCAATAGTCATTTGAGAACACATAGTATCAATTAAGCAGGTTCCAAAATCATCAAAAAATTATTAGTGGGGTCGAATTCGGATTGCACATGACTTTCGAGCAAATTGTTAGAAAATAGTAAACATGGCTTGCTTAGCATCAAATGAAAGAGAATTCAATTAGAAGTAAATGAAAAGTTGTTTGAGTCTCATAGCTATAAATTTGGAGAAATTAGAAGCGGTTTTGAGTCGAACAGAAAACAATTTTTTACAGCTGAAATATTGAAGATAAAAATTTTTCATAAGATTCGAAATTTACATTTACTTAATATCCTAGCTACTTATAGCTTATTGCATAAGATCCTTACATGAATACATAGTTTTCACACCAGTTGACCTGTGGACCCGGAAGACTTTTGGCCAGGCTCTTTATATGACCAATGGAGACTACATCATGCAGGAAAGAAATGTATGGAGACGAAATACCGCTTATTCTGTGATGCCGCCTCTAAACTCTCGGCTGATACTGCGCATGTATGGCGGCGGCGGCCATATTACATATCCGTACTATTCCTATGTTCACATTGTGTTTGATGCTGTGATTATTTCATTTTCTAATGTGTCTAAGTTTTTTATAATGCCATCTTGTGCTGCATATGGTTGCACAAAGAGCCTGGAATGTTATTTCATAAGTAAGTTGCATTGTAATTATTGCTCTTGAAGTGTGCAGTACGTATTGGAAAGTTTGGTGTCTGTCTATAAATATTTAGTCATAGCTCTCAATAGGATGACTTATTTCTCAAATTTTTGTTGGTGTAGTGTAAGAAATCAGCATACCTTAGTAGAATTGCATTACTTGTTAATGAGTGTTGTAAATGAGATTTAAAGGCGTGATTTTTATATTGCAATTCAGTGAAGTTAGTATTGCGCTTTCTTTCATCATGTTGCAGTTTATACTGACAGTGTATGATGAAATTAAATGTGTTAAATTATGCTATGCAATCTAGTAATCTTGATGAAGCAAATGATGTTGTTACCCCAAATGCAGTTTGCGATTCAAATACGCATTTGTGGGTGTGTCTACATAGTTTGATTCTGCAACGACAATTTAGTGGCAATTGTGGTTAGGTCTAAATGCAGTCTGTACCAGAATGGTTTTGTTGCTGCATAAGGGACAAAGAATTTATCTATTATTGTTAGTAATTTCATGAGAACCATGTTAGTGCCGAAACGTGTATCGCGATGTAAACTACTTCCAGCTATTCCCAATTAAGCTTGCAATGTATGGTAACAAGATAACTATTTTTATTCTGGTCTAGGCCGCATTACAACCTAACCACAAGTGGTAGTAATAAAACTGAAATATCTATTCTGCATGTCCACCATGTAATTCTTTGTGGTTTTGGCAGAATTAATTTTTGGTCCAGGCCACATCCCAACCTAATCCCCTCAATTTTGAGACAATATATCCCATTAACTAAGCAAGCTATCGAAAAATTTTATTCTTTATTTTCGATTTGTCTTGTCGTGTTACATAAGAATCCATCATCAAATTTGACTTTTGCAAAATTTTTCTTCTGAATTTCAACCAAAAACATCTCACATTTGAGACAGAATATCTCAAAAACTAAGCAGGATATCAAAAAAAATTATTCTTCATTTTTTATTTGTCTATCAAGTTACATAATAATCCATCACCAGATTGTGGCGTCACGTTTATCCTAGAGTCCCCTTGAGGTCTTTGTACATATTCCGTCTCTATATGGATAGGTAATATGGCAGCCACGCCTCCCCACTCCTCCTCCATCCAGCATCACTTCAATGCGTGGTGAAGGTCCCTTGTGTCATCTCCATATATTTCTTTCCTCCATGGACTACGTGGTGTCTATTGCTGATTATCTCTGGAACAGGATGGTTGTCGGTTTTGCTGTGTTTGGCGCAAAATGGTTGGAGTGCCTCATGTTGATGCAAGGGCGGTGGTAGCCATTTTAAAAATGTCGTAGTTCAGCTGAACAGTTTAAGATAATTTCAACGTGACTTTTAAATTTTTATACTGGGTTAACAAACTTAGTGAAGATTTTCCGACAGCCTATCGATTATTCAGAGTTGTACCATTTTTATTGAGAATATGGTGAAACTTTGAACTTTAACTTATTACAATGTGAATCTTACCTTTCCTAATTTTGGGTTTAATTAAGTTAGGTGGCGGCCAAAATAACTCGAGAGCAATTGAATATCCAAAGGCATATGAGTAACACAGTTACAGTTATTGACCAAGTGTTTATCTCCAACACCGGTAATCATTTTACTGTTACAACTAGCCACAAAACCCCTCAAAAATGATGGGTTTAACGGATCAATTGATTTCTTCTTAGTAGCCTACCTAAATAGAATTGTAATAAATTAAAGCTCAATTTGCTGTAATTTCTCATCCCTTGTGACATAGCAAGAAGTTTCATTGTCTATTTGGTCTAGGTTGCGTTTCAGCCTAACTACAATCTTCACCAATATAGCCGGTAGAAAATCAAAACTTAATTCACACGTGAATTAATACATTCCCTGTATCGCATGTCAATGTCATCATGCATCGATACCGATCATGCATCATGCATCATGCGATACAAACTTGATCCAAAATCTTCACAGTTTTTTACAACTTTCTTATTTTCTATGATGAAGGTCCATGTTTTAACGCCTGACTCAACTTACATCCGGCTGAAATAATGACCCCAGTGAAACGAAGGATGCTAAAAATAAATCTTGAAAACCTACATTATGTCACGTAATATTAGTTTTAATTGTGGTTCAAGTAGCACACATCGCGAACAATTTGGAACTTCTTTCATTCTAAACCTAGTAATGAGTTCAGTAAAAACAAAGCAACTGTTAATATGCCATTCTAGCATTACATTTCTTAGCAATTACTTAAATAAATATAATTGTTATAAAATATAGTTCAGTGTAATTCATAATGCTTTGCCCTATAACAAAAGGTTTTCGTTGCTATCCTGGTCCAGGTTGCATTTCAACGAAATCATGTACAAACTTGCTTCCATAGAATCAATTGTTAAATTACACACATATTATTATATATACTATATCGCATTTTGGTGCATCGCGATATAAACTAAATCAAAAACCTTTAAAGTTTATTCCATTTTCCTAAAAGCAACTAAAAATTAAATAATATGCCATTCTAGCATTACATTTCTTAGCAATTACTAAAATAAATATAACTATTATAAAATAAAGTTCAGTGCAATTCATAGTGCTTTGCCCTGCAACAAAAGGTTTTTGTTGCTATTCTGGTCCAGGTTGTATTTCAACCTAACCACATACTGAACTTGCGATCAGAGAAACAATACTTTAATCACACGCATGGTGATACATAATTTTATCGTATTTTAGTGGTAATAATGCATCACGAAATTAACTAAAACCAAAATCTTTACGCGTTCTCCATCTTACTTTTTTATATTCGTGTTTCAGATTGATACTAACACCTTTGAATGGCTGACACAGTTACATGCGGCTGAAATATGGCATCAGTAAAAGCAAAGGAAATAAAAAATAAATCTTAACAACTTATGTCATTTCACGTAATATTAGTTTGAATTGTAGTCAATGTTGTGTAAGATCTGAACAGTGTGGAACTATTTTCGTTAAAACAAAGCAATGGTGAAAGTAACAGAATACTTAAGAAAACAAAATTAAATTATTTAAAAAAAAATTAAATTACCTATGCCCTCTGCTGTCAAGTGCCAGTTCTAATAACAATCTATCCAAATTGCCGCTAACATTGACAAAATTAAAGCTTTTGTCTTACATATCTGTGGCCTAAGATTTTAACAAATACTTTTACATAAAACAAATCTATTATTAAATAAATCTAAGCTACTAATACTTATTATGTCGATTTAAACTCAATATATACTTTTATTTCAGTGTTCTGACAATTCACGGCTTAGTGTAATTCCTCGTGCCTTGCGTTGTAGCAAAAGGTTTCAGTTACCATTCGGGTCCAGGTTGCATTTCAACCTAACCACATAACTTCTCGCCAGAAGAACAATACTTCAATCTCAAGCATATTAATACATGAACTGTATCGCGTTTTAGTGGCAATAATGCATCGCAATATAATTTTGATCAAAAATCTTCAAGGGTTTTTGCACGTTTCTTTATGGTGATTGTGACTGGTAGTAAAACGTTTGAATGGCTGACACAGTTGCTGAACTTATAGGCTCAGTAATATTACACAGTTAAAGCAAAGGAAATTAAAATAAACCTTATAAACTTACGTTATGCCATGTAATTATTGTTTTAAGTGTAGTGTAGGATTGCACAGTTCCCGGATCAATGTGCAACTATTTCCATTCAAACGAATTAATAATTTCAATAATAGGACACAGTTTAAAATATTTTGAAATAAACTAAATTATTCATGCCCTATGCTGTAACATCAAATGCCACTTGTAATTCTGATCCATGTGAAGTAATACTCTAACCAAAATTTTCTCTATATTGATGCACGAAATACAAAGCTTTTATCTTACATTTCTATGGACAAAGAATTTAAGGAATACTTCTAAATATCAAAAGAATGTTACGTAAATATAAGCATCTAATGATTGATATGTCGATTTTAACGCAGTACATACTTTTATTTCAGTGTTCTGTGAGTTAATTTATTCATTGATGCTTGGAAATGTTATTAAATAACGCGCATTCCCACAAATAATATCGTAAAGTGTGATGTCATAGCACAACGTCATAGATTGACGTAATGCCGTGACATGACGTCAGCGTGACATGCTACATTAAGCCTATTATACTTAAAGATAGGCCAATTGGCAATCAATGTTTGCCCCAGCACATTGGCTGTCTTTCATTTGCCTTTGTGTTTAGGCACCTTTATGTGATGTTTGTTGGGCATGAACACATAACAGATGAAAACATAAGGCTATAGTAATTACTTTAGGCTGTGTGTTTTTGTCTGTTATTTGTGTTCGTGCCCTACAAACATCATCTAAGGTAAGTGGTGAGTATAGAGAGCGGCCATGTGAAAAACTGCCTTAGGGCAGAACACTGATAATGCTGAAGGTGAAATGGTGGCTCATTTCCCTATCCCAATTTGTAATTCCTTTTTGCTACTTAGCACATACTATATATATATATATATATTGGTATAAATGTTCAAACTGTCACTTATTCCCTGAATTAGTTGCTACTGCATTTTAATGGTTCTTTATGTATATATATAAGTATTATTACTACCATTATTTTCTCTGAAATATTGTCTTCTATAGAAGATTTAGTGGACCAGTTTAGCCCTTAGATGCTGGTTCAAAATGTATATGGAAAAATAAAAATAAAAAAATATTCGCAGAAATTAATATTTATTTAAAAATTGTTGTTATTATCAGATATTTATCTTTATTAGTTCTCTTTTTGACAGTTGTTCTGTTTTTCTCATTTTCATTTTTTAATGAACCTTCATGAATTCACTCACTTGTCTGTCAGTCAGTTCATATGTCATAACTCCTGAAACTTTTAAATTTGAAATTGTATACCGCTTTCATTCTTACTAACTTTACCATGATTATAACAAAAAAAAAAAAAGTGGGATAAAAAAAATGTATAGGGGTTAATTCACTAAGGGAGGAAGGAGGGATTGAAGAAAATATATATTTTGGATAATTTTTACTAGTATCAAATGATAGTAAGCAACCTACTGACTCTCAAAGTGTTTGGATTTTCTTTTTGCTTCACAAATTCTGCAAGCTTTTGGTGAAAAGCTATATAAAAACGCACCTTCCCTGCCCTGTCCCTTTGTTTCAAAATTACTGATCTTAAAATTCTTTTAATGTACAATGGTATGAACCTCCTATGATTATGGGAAAAATGTAAT
The DNA here is from genome assembly GCA_031002005.1 of Vandiemenella viatica. NCBI lineage: Eukaryota > Metazoa > Arthropoda > Insecta > Orthoptera > Morabidae > Vandiemenella > Vandiemenella viatica. The sequence goes on from JARYHS010008074.1 coordinate 353,253,139, forward strand.
GATATTTCTGAAGCTTATGGTTCTTGCAAAATCACTAATTTTAACAAATTTGATTCTACAGATAATTTTTTTCAACATAAAATCTTATGTATCATTTGATGGATGAGTTTATGAATCAGGTGATAAATAGGCTGTGAAAATTCTTTTTGGAAATTTACTCAACTTTTCTTTGACCTTTTTTCTACAGAAATTTCTTTGGTTTGTTTTATATACCCAGTTTTAAAGAAAATTTCACAAAACCCATAGTAAATTCTATTTTTTTAGCACTGATTTTTTTTAAAAAATAGTTCTCATAATTATATTTTTTTAGTGAACCAATTTATCATAATGGGCATAGAAAATTAATATAAACATGGATTTTTACAATGTATAATCATATGGCAAATTATTTACATCCCTCCTAAACTTCTTTTTTTTCCCCCTGACTGATGTTAGTTGTTAAGTAAGAGTCAAATACTGATAGATCATTCAAAGTGAGAAAACGTGAGAAGAGTTAGTTAATTGAGTTGTCCAAGTGTTTAAATCTGTTGCTGTAAATCTCATCAATTGTGTAGATAATCATTTTGGGAATACATTTCAGTATTGTGATATGAGGTAAGTTTTGTGATCACTCAGTGATGGATATTTTTGTTGCCACCCTGAATTTTCTGTGGTGTATTTGTTTAAATTTAATTTTAATACTTTGTTTTTACTAGGACTGGAAGATACTGTAGCAAAGAGCCGGATGTTGATTGCCTATGCATTGTGCTATTTTAGTTACTCCACTTGGACTGGGAAAGCGATGTTCCTTGAAGATCTATATGTTTCACCTGATTATAGAGGCACAGGTGTAGGTTCCAGACTTTTTGACAGAGTTGCCAAGGTAAATAAATGTTTTGACTTGACTTCAGTTTCTGTTGTCATTTGACTAGCACTTATTTTGTGAAATATGGTATGAGTATTACAGTAATGACTAAAAGATTAGCCTCTTGAAATCACTGTCAGATGACTGCTGTTTTGGCTGTAAATTAATAGTGGTTACAATCTGTATGCTAAATTGTTAATATTGTTTATGCTTTAAATTCTATTTCATATTGTTATTTTTACTGGTATATAGAACAGCCATGCTGGTTGAAAGATAGAGCACTCTATTATTCTGGTCCATATCAAAATTAAATTATTATTTATGTGCAAGAGTCCTTAATTGCAAATTTGGATTTGGAAGTATTTAGTACTGCTTGTTTGTAACTGGATGGTGCGTAAGCAGTAATGCTCTGGCTTCACATTCAGGAGGACATCTGCCCAACCGTATTTCAGTTTTCCATTGTTTTCTGAGATAACTCCATGAGAATTTCAGGATGTTACCTTCAATATACCATGGGCGAAGTCCTTACCCACTTCTAAATTACCTCAATGTCAGTAAGATGTAAAATCATAAGCAAACAAAATGTTTGTAGCCTGTATGTTTCTGTGTAGTGGCTTTATTCCTCCCCGTCCCATGCACAAAACAGCTTAACGTACATCCCTTTAAGGGAAGAAAGCTTGAGAGTTAGAGAAATTAAGTTAATCAGATGTAACATAGTTGACTTGATGTAAATTGCAGCTTTAATACTTCCATACTATTCGGGTGAAAACTGGGTTTTCTGCAGACCATGGAGCCAAGTTTGAGAGGAATGACCAAAGGCAAGATAATTATAGGATGGAGTCATTTGATTACTTCTGATTATGCCTCAGAACTGATGATAGTTTTGGAAATTAAAAGAAAACTAATGAAAATTGAGAATTAGGGAAGATAGGAATGCAATGCTGGGTAAATTTTTTGGAAGGAAATTGATGAAATGTTCCTCACGACTCATTTAATGATGTTGTGACAAGAATAATGTGTGGCATGTGGAATTCTGTAATGGAATAAAGATGCCACAGCATTAGCATGTATATTGGAAATGGTGTCAGGTGGTAGGATAATGTGAAATACCGTAAGAGATGTAATAGATACTAACATTGCCATAGCTTTAAGAATGATGAAGAAATAGTTTGATACACATTGTAAGATACCCTTTAGATCGCCAAAAGCATTCCCACTACTTATCCCCAGCAGTAATATATTTTATAGTTTGATTTTGAAGTCGCTTATGCAGATCATAGAAACTTTGAGTGAAGTAATTTTCAACTTGATTGGATTTTCCTGTATTCATTTCCACTGTGAAAACTCTTCATTAGAATCATTTTTAAGTGTATTCATTAGGTCTGTAAAAATTTAGTTTAAGAAATAAATTGGTTTGTTTATATTTTAAACTATGCTGTTGGAAAAGCAAATATTTAAGATCTGAAATAACTATGAATAGAGTTAAGTCACAGCTGATCTTTTATCATCAGCTATAGTGAACATTGTCTAGAAAATTTTAAAAGTAAAATTAACTAATTTGGCAAAATTTAATTAGTGGTTTTAATTAAGAGAAAAATAAAGTTTTTAACTAAAAGGAATAGAATTAAGAAATTTACACCAGTAAATAGCATAAATCGAGAGGATTATGGATATATAGTGGTTTTGGTAAAAAAAAAATTGTAAGATATTAGGATTTTGAAGATAGATTGTCGTTAATTGTTGTTGAAGTGCAAATAATTGCGCCAACCTGGTGATGTGAGAGACTTAAAGGTAAATCTTGTAGAAACCTATTTGAAGGTTGAATTAAATCAAAATAGATAGAATATGATAACAGGAAGCCCTGGTAGTAAAGGCAAGTTAAACCATTTAGTATGTTGGGAGATATTAATTTCTGAAAGAATTTGCTGATGTCATAGGAATTGAAAAGCTGATAAAAGTTCCTGCAGCCATTTTGAAATTGGCCAGTCTTCCACTAGAAATCAAACAGTTAAATTCGCATCAGTTCGTGGAGCGAACTGTTCCACGCAGTAGTGGTTGCAGCACCTCCTAACATGCTGTAGTCATATTCTCACTAAAGTTAGGGGGACTTAGTGAGTATGTCTTCTCATATGAATGTGCTTAGCCTATCAATCTCCAATGGAATTGTTGTCCGATGTCTTATTCGCAATTCTGGTACCGACAGTGTATGAGTGAGCTTTATCAAGAATATAATTATTTTGTGATCTTAATACTGTGTCAAGTGAACTTATTTATTTCACCCTTCGCGTTTAGGATGATGACCGCTGTATACCAGAAGGCTACACAGGTCATGAACTTTTATGTTCACAGTCTAGGCAATTTGTTGCAGCACCTGTGCTTCCTTTCCGCCTAACAACATTTGATAAAAATAACAATTTAAATATGAGAGTCATTTCAATTAGTAAAATGGGACATTTGAGTGCAAAGGAATATTAAGTCATATCAGTAAATATGAGGATTTCACTTGGTATTTTAAAAGGAAAAAGAGAGTTGATATAATAATTTAATGATAAGAGAAGGGGAAATATTAGTATTTTCTAGTACACTAATATTTGTGAAAATTGCAACACTCAGAAGGAATGGTCTGAAGCAATCCAAAATAGATGAATGTGCAGAACCATAACAGGTGATGATGATTAAAGAGAGATGGCATGAACATAGGCCCAGTAGCACACTCTCTTGTGTGACAGGACAGGTCAGTGTTACACCGTGCTTAGTGAGTGTAGATTCATCGATTGAAGTGGACACATGCACTCAAGTGTTGATATGCCTCGTCACTGTCAGTGGGTGCAATACCAGTATGTGAGTTATTTGGAAAGTGGCAGAATGATTAGTTTCCAGTAAACAGGTTTGACTCACCATGACATTGCAGCTCAAACAGGGCATACTGCAATGACAGTGTGTAGAACCAGTGTATAGAAGAGGGTCATATACAGTTACAAATGGACACTATGTGACCACAGTGTGGGATGAATGCCATCTTGGTCACAAGGCTGTAACCAACAGAACAGCGTCATTCACAGTTTTAGTTTGAAGTAGGAGCACTGTAACAGGTCTGTGCATGTCTGCGTCCATAGTTCAACACTGTCTGCAAAGTGCTGGACTAGTGGCGCACATGTCATTGTGTCAGCTTCCATTGATCACATGAATGCTATCACTGGTGTGCTGAGTGGCAAAATGTAGTGTTTTTGGATTGCTTCAACTTGTCATATAATAATGGTCAAGTACATGTTAGACTTTACCATGTTGAACAGGGCAGACTGCATTGTTGAGCATCAAAACAAACAAATGTGAAATGTGATGGTTTGAGGTTCCATTGGTTATCCTCTGACATACTGAGGGCAATTCTAAATAGCAACTGCTACATCAGGGAGGTTTTAGAGGCCAAGCCACTGCCACTTCTGCAGGCAGCTCCCACATGAGGAAAAGAGGAATTGTGTATAATTTTTAAACAAAATCTGTCATTGACTAATCATAGTCACATGGTTTCAGGCTAGCCAGGTGCAGACAGAGCTTGTTTGAGCAAAAAAAAAAAAACAGTAGGAAGATCTCCAGTGTTTGAATAATTTTATTAGAATGTGTTAAGGAAATGTCAAAGTAGGAGGTGTTTAGGCAGACACATTGGGTATCAGAAACCTATTCAAGGTGAAATAGCTACAGGATGTGAATTTACGTCTGGAACTTTAGTTTGGAATGGTTTTAAAGAAAAATTGGAGACATCTTTCTACCTGGTTGATTGATTGTTACCATGTGTTTGTGAATTTTCTCCTATGGTAAACTTGCATTACTAGAGAAGGATTGGAGTTTGGCATTTTAAGATTATGTATAAGAAAAAATTGCTTCAGTTGCTTGATAAAGCTAAATTGATATTTTTTATGCATCAGATTCATATTCCATACTTTAGTTTGTACAATAACCACAAGTTATTTATAGATTTCAAAAGAAAACACAACTTACCATTATTTAAGTTGTAATGGTAAACAATACCAAGTAAGGGAAGAACATAAAATCGCACATTTATGATAAATGCACTTTGAGACTTTTACAAGAAAATGTCATTAATTTCAGTATTGAACTTTCAATTACTGAGCCCTATCATCTAAATAAAGGTCTGTGCTAATGATTCTGTCTCTCTCCAGTAGTTTTTAAAGCAAAATGAGTGCTATAAATTAAGAAAGAGACATTCAGACAACACAGATCCAAAATATCAGGAAAAAATTAAAAAAAGAAAAATCAGATATACAATGTCCCTTAATAACTGTTTGGTTGGTGATACAATTTGACATCATAGAAATCATTGCTATGAAAAATGCACATTGAATTATAACCTTGCTACATACAGTATTAACACAAGAAATATTTGAAAAAAAAAAAATCATGTAAAATAAGTTTTACACATATATAACATATTCAAAGATACCAAAATTACTGAAACATTAAAACTTTAAACAATTTTAAAGTTTCTTTCAAAAGTTCTTTTCAAATGTAAAATGCTTTCTAATCAACAAAATAATATTTTTATTGGTCACTAATGTTAAGTATTACTTCAGATTATTTATGAAAGGTCAATAAATTACTCAGTTTATAGAGTGCTATAGCTATTTTTACCTAAGAGATACGACCCATCCAAAAAATTCAAACAAATCTCCAATATCTAGAGTCCTGTTACAGTCATTGTGTTAAATTTTTTGATTCCAGGTTGTGGAAGACCAATCTTGTAAAACATAAAAAAAATAATTAATTTCCAAACTTGGCCCTGAATGAATCCTCTTTAACCCATCAAAATGCTTGAAATATAATCCCTAACATTATGACATTTTAACAATTTTGTTTTAACACCTTACGTATATCTCAAACTATCATAGAACTATTTTAATTCCCCAGACTTACTAGTGTCTCTTACATCATTAATTGATTTATTTATCCACTATTTTATTCTTTCAGGCTTGTCCTTTAAATTAATGTTGGGCTTTCAGCTCCCTTCTCTTAGTAAGTTGCACACTTTTTAATTTCTTGTGCTCAGACAAATAAAAAAATGGCTGTGCCCAGATATCATATCCAAAACTATAGCTTAATACTTTGAACCACTTAAAAATATTCCAAAAACTTGCAGAAATAATAGGAAGTTATTAAAAGATGTTAAACCTGCTGAATTTAATCTTGAAATATTTTATTCAATATGCAAAAGTGTCTATTTCCAAATACATTGCCTCATCATAGGATGAGCAAGCTTCCCTTCCAAGAAACATAGATGATTCCTGTTTCATATTAAGAAAGCTTGTGGAAGAATATAGCTGGGGTCTCTAAATAACTTTTGGCTAAACTCAACACATGACCATAAATGAAGATATGTGCGTGGAGACTTTCCCGGCGTACTGAAGCAATGTAGTCTTCACGGGTGTGCAGCCGGATGGTGTTTTCAAAAACACCATCCGGCTGCACACCCGTGAAGACTACATTGCTATAAATGAAGATGTAGATAAGTCCTAGGTGGTGCAACTGTTTCGACTAAAACAGTATTTGAATATCTATAAATATGTTTGCAGCACAAGGTATAGATAAAAAACATATTTTGAAAAACATGTGTAGTGGTTGAGAGTCATGAATTACAAATAAACAAGTAAAATAATTAAAATCATTAGAAAATTGCTGTTAAGGATGTTGAAGATAAATACTTAATGATCATCTGATTACATGAGGTAAGAAAAGTATGTAAGTAAAGCAACGATACATGTGGCAAGCGGGGAATTCACTGACATAGTTGACTTTGACAAAGGGGAGCTTATTATGGCCTGGGAACAAGCAATTTAGAAATTGCAATGCTGTTTGGCTACTGTAGTGAGCATCTGTTGAAAGTGGTTGAAAGTGGTTGAAGGATGGTGAAACTACAAAGAGGTGAGAAGGTGGTGAATGTCTTTGCCACATCACACAACATGGAGGTCAGAGGCTTTCCCACTCTGCAAAATAGGACATGGGATGATCTGTGGCAAATCTGATGGCAGATGTCAATGCTGGTGCAGCCACAAGTCCCGCCTCTAATGACCTTAGCCATCAACGAGGCGTAAAGCAATAGGAGGGGGGGGGGGAGCAGCCACAAGTGTTACAGAGCACAAGAGTTGGCACATATTGAAAAACATAGGGCTCTGGAAAAAAAAAAACTTATATTTTCCCATGTTAACCCAACAAAATTGTCATTTACGAATTTACGATTGCAGTGACCATGAGATGATTGAGATAGGATCATGGATCAATGGAAATGTGCCTCCTACTCTGTTGTCACTTTTCTTATTACACCTCGTTGATGGCCATGTCCAGATGCGCTGTCTTACAAACGAACAACTGCTTGAAACATGCACCATGCCATAGATGCAGACTAGTAGTGGGCATATGATGTTATGGGGAACATTCACATAGGTTTCTATGGGACCTGAGGTAGTGATCAAAGACACCATGACAGCTGTAGACTATGCAAATTATTGTAGATCACCTGCATCCCGTTCATTCTTCATGTATTGCATGATGGTGATGGCTTTTAATCCAGCAGGATCACTCCTTGTCACAAGAACAGAATTGTGATTCCAGGGTGTGAGCAGTATGATAGTGAACTCACATTGATGTCTTGGCCACCAAACTGGAATGACATAACTCACTAGAATACATTTGGAATGCTTTCAAGTACCAGCTCAAAGATCTATCAACCCATAATTTAAGAAAATGGCATGACATGTGCTTGGACATCTGGTGCCAGATATCTCTGGAAACCTACCAATTCATGCCACACCAAACCGCTTGTGTTCCGAAGTTGGACCAGTACACTATTAAACAGGTGGTCATAATGTTTCCACTCATCAGTGTATGTGAATGAGGATTAGATGTATGAACAGAATTAAAAAGAAAAATTATATAAAACTATATTTAAATGAACTCCAACAAGGAGAAGAAAAAAAGAATGATCATGATCAAGCTGGATACATGGGATAAAAATATGTGTGTAAAATGGATTTTTAGTCAAATAGGCACACAAGGGACCCAGAACAACAACTTCCACCTCAAATTTTAATGTCTACCATTGGAAATGGGGAAATTATAATTGATTGGTTGTAACCATATTTATTTTTTTTAAATTAATTCACTGTCTTTAGCCTTTGGAAAGAAATTTTGTTTCATTTGTTCTATTTTGATAGTAATAGGTTTTTTGACAATAAAAGAAAACTATAAAACTTTAGCTGTCATTTGTAGAGTTAGTTTATTTGTAGAATAAGGGTTTAAAATACTTTATTTTTAATAAAATAGAAACAGAATAATACAGCAGTTAGACTAGTGACACAAAACACCAGAGTGCATGATATCAGTCCTTCATAAACATCAATTTTTCTCACATATTTTAAGTCTGTTGACAGTCTTGTGTGTTTGTTATTTAAGATTTTAATTTAGTCCATAATTTATTTCTAGTTAATATTTGATGTAGAAGTGGGCTTTACCAAAGCAAACTACTTTAATTTGTCCAAATATGACAATGAGGGGAGTGTTTTACACATCAGACAATGATATCTGCTCAACAGAATTTTTCTATGTTATCACTTTCCTCAAAATATACATACTAAAAGATTGAAAGATCAATTTTATGTTGAAATGTGTACTTACTGACATAAAAGTAAAATTGCCACCATAGCATGTGTTCCATTGCAATTAAATAAAATTAAATAATTAATTTAAAAGTTGTATAAGAATGGAATCTTTCATGAGGCTGCATTTGAATCCTAGGATTTAGAGAATTGATTTCAGAAACCATAAAAAGAGTTGTTGTTATAAGGAGTAACATTATCATAGTAGTATAGTAGTATTAAAGTTGAAAATATTGCTCATGTAGTGTTTAAACAAGTAGATAATCAGGTAGTGGCTAGCATTTGTTACAACACACTGCCAATCATAAACATTTTTTATTGATGAACAGTTGTGATTTTCCAAAAAAAATTACTGATATATTTTGGTAATTTACTAGATGAGTTATGTACTGTCATGCATTTGAATCATGAAGGTGATTGTATAGCTGTTGCCTTGGGGGGCAAGCATTTTAAGATTTGTGTTTGATCATATGAACTACACTGTGGTTTTCTGTGGTTCGGAATCTACGTTAAATAGTAGGTCCCAGAGGAAAAGAACTGGCCGTCCTACCTCTGATAAAATGGCTTTGTATGCCTCCTTCTGTAGGATCCAACCATCCTTCAGGTTTAGTTTTTATACTGTCTATATATTTAATCTGTCCAATCTAATACTATAGTATGCCTCCTTCTGTAGGATCCAACCATCCTTCAGGTTTTGTTTTTATACTGTCTATATATTTAATCTGTCCAATGTAATACTATTATATGAGCACCTCTTGTAAATAGATAAAATTAATTTCTCACAAACTACTCTAAGGATTTTGATGAAATCTTGTAAACTGAACAGAAATCGAAAGATGCCGAGCGTAGATCGGTCACCCAGGCACTAAATACATTAAAAGCAAAACTTTCCAATTTTTACCCAGGATTAATATATATATTTGTTTATCATAGTAGATGGATAGGACTATGTTTCCAAAATTAGTCAAGTACCATATAATAGTTTTCAAGAGAATTTGAAATAATATTTTCTTTGAAAATATGTATTTGTTTTATTGAGTTCATATTAAACTTCTCGTAGTATCCTAAACTGATCCATGTGATTTTTGTTTAAAAATCTATTATTGCAGTAACTAATTGCACTTGCATGGGAGAAGTTAAGGGTTCATGAGATCAAAATTATGCTAATTTAGTTAAATTTCTCTGACTGCCAATCCTCTTCAGCCGAGGATTTTTTAAAGTGACTGTAATGACTGTTATACTGTACTTGTAGCTGTTCTCAGCCCACAGCTGAAAGACATAATATGAAAATACTGTTGTTCCTTTCACCTGATTATGGATAGTTTTTATATGACATCTCCTCTGTGGCTTTATTAGAGATATGGGTTGTATTAGTGACTTGATTCTAATGTACCAAAACATAACATAGTCCACAACCCGAAGGTTGGTTGGATCCTCTGAAGGAGGCATACTAAGCCCTGTGTCAGAGGTAGGACAGTCAGTTCCTTTCCTCTGTGGCCTACAGTTTATCATGGAATCCAAACCATGGAAAGACCTGGCGTAGCTCATATGCTTAAACACTTAAAAATTCCTGCACCCGGTGGGATTTGAACCTGCGACCGGAGCAGTGAACTTTTAAATGCAAGTGCCTTAACTGCTCTCTGATGCACATGTGTTACAAAAAAGGATGTGGTCTGTTATTTAAAATTGTTCTCCCTGACCACCACTCATTTCCTACAGTGACATCTGAAAGGATTTGGTGTCATCTGCATATAAGGATTTTTCAAGAGTGTCAAAAAATGAAGCAACAGCACATGTGACATCGTAATCTGACTTCAAAAGGCAAAATAAAAATTGCATATCTATAAGTCTCACCCTCTATTTTTCCTTTCTTGTTAGTTAATGGTAAAGATTTCAGAAAAATTATTCAACCCTAACATGTGCCCCAATGAGAGTGAAAATCCCAATAAATGTGGTAATTCTAATCTTTTACAATCTTTTATTCACTTCTAAATTTAAAATATTTTTAAACATAAGAATAGTTTAAATAAATACTGTTTGCAGTACAATAAGTTTTATTACTTAAATTGACTTACAAAAATAAGTTTAATTTTTTAAAATAACAATTCTTTTGAGAAAGCTGAAAAATGGTCCCAGTAGTCTTTGCATGCTTGTTTTTGCTTTCATCACAGGTTATAAGATTGTTATAGTCATTCTTCCATAGGTTTCACACCTCTCTGCTGTATGATTGACTATTGTGAGGTTTCTAAGTACTATAAGGTGATTTAGATAATTGTAAAGATAATTTCAATTTGCAAGATGATGGATGACCACTAAAAAATAACTTAATATAAATATTTATAAACGTTTCTCGGGAAACAAGCCGAGTTATATTGTTATTAAAGCACAATATTTCGGCGACTTTAATCTCCGTCGCCATCTTCAGGTGCAGTTGCAAGTCTTGAAGTCTGCCTTGAAGTCAACCTTGAGCGTGTTGTTTGTAAACTGGCATGGCAACGACAGATGTTGTTATGTTGCCTAGCAGCATCTCAGATGTCATTAGACGCCCGCGGAACACAAAAAGCAGAGCGTTGGTGATGAGCAGCCTCAATTACAGGAATCCATGCATCACTTATCTGGAATCCACAATCCCTGTTTACCAAATCAGACGCGAGGCGAATTTCAAATGCTTCTTTAATGACGCTGTCCCAGAAGCCTCTCGCATGTGTCAACACCTTAGTCGCTTCGAAATCAAAACCATGTCCTTCTGTTAAACTATGTTCCGCCACTGCTGATTTGTCTTTTTGCCCCAGGCGAACATGACGGGCGTGTTCCAAACAACGTTGTTGTACGCACCGTATGGTCTGACCGATGTATTTCTTTCCACATTCACACGGGATGCAGTAAACTCCGGGTGTACGCAGGGCAAGGTCATCTTTTGGAGAGCGCAAAATGTTTCTCAATTTTGGTGGTGGTAGAAAAATGCTCTTAATGCCATTTCTTGCCAGGACTCTTCCGACCTTAGATGTTGTGGCGCCAGAGTACGGCAAGAAGGCTAATTTATCGTGTGGACCATTATCGTGTTTATATTGTGCTTTAATAACAATATAACTCGGCTTGTTTCCCGAGAAACGTTTATAAATAAACAACGCCGAGAGAAATTACATTCATTTATAACTTAATATAAATATTTTGACATGAACTCATATTAATTCTTGCTGAGATAAAGTAATTCATTATGAAAAATGAATATTTTCAGGCAATATATAGCTTTTTCTGTCCATCGAGGATGAGGAAAAGCATCTTCAAATCGAAATTTGTTTCGGTTTCATATCATCCTAGAATTGTAATAACTAACTACAGGATATTTTCACAGACATCCCTTAGCTGTTGTCTTACCATGTGTGTTTTGGCGAACTTAATAGTAATCTCTAAGTCTTTTCCAATACTACTCATAATAAATTGATCGTCAATTCCAGTATCATATTTAGAAATATCTGTATGAGTCTAGTCTTTTTGAAAATGTCAAAATAATCCTGCACAGGGTCCAAACGATGTAGCAATCCCTTCAGGAGAAAAGAAATTGTCCTTTTTTTTCAAGTTCCATGGATTGGAGTGAACTATATCAAATTAGTCCTCATGTTTTTCTTTAAAATTCCATTCTTTTAATTCTTGTATTTGATTCCTTCTTTTTGCGTGTTTACGAATACCCTTCCATTCATTACACAAAGCTTTCAATTTAGTAACATGGTAATGAAGTTCTCTCAATAGTACTTGTGTTTTTGCCAAAAAATTTCAGTTTCGTGAACAAACAAGCAAGCACTGTCATGCTGACTCTGTTTTACATAATAAAATAACACTTGAAGCACATGTTTTATTAGAAGGTATTTTGCTACCTAATATTTAATTTTTTTATTTCCAATGGAATATATGTTATTACAATTTACTTCTTAATGCCATTATTACCTTATAACCATTGACATTCTAGCTGTTTGTATGAGAGCAAACAGTACTGAACATGACTGAACAAAGAACATGTTTGATATCTAAAACTAGAGTCGTATGTCATGACTCTTGATGTCTAGGTGTTAGTGATTTATTAATGATCTCTGATTTACTGTATATTTGGTACACTTTTGTTTAGGTATTTATATGCAGTACATAATTTAGTAGTTGAATTTTTTTATATTTTTTTCATTCAGTTAGTGGAAAAATATTAATTTTCACTCATCGTTTAGAAATGTTCAATTTTTTTCTGGTGTAAATTTTAGGTCAATTAGAAAAAACTGAGAGGGTGAAAGCTTAAAGATAATGAGGCTGAATAATAAGGGCTACCATACTATATATATGCACCACAGGTATGGCCTAGGCGTCTACAGATCCTAAATATAGCTCTGAGTGGTGAAGTAAGTAAACATAAAAGGTTTAAGTTCTAGTGTCTTTTATTTTGTGCATATAGGTCGGAGGCAGAGTGTAACATCTATCCAGCAGTAACATTAATAATAATTTAGTTACTAAATATTAAAAGACTGGTCAATATAATTTATTTTCAGTTTCATAACTGTGTTTCCATTGGCATTCAATACCTGCTTTAGATATACTATGTTCTAATGATACAATAAAATGTGTCCCAGATGTTAATAATATATATATATATATTTTTATCGCCAGTCTTTTGACTGGTTTGATGCAATCCTCCACCCCTTCCTATAATATTTTACCCAGGAAGAAGCCATCATGATATATGTAATTTGAGAGGATTACATGTCCTCGGGATACCCTTTGGCTCTTTAATGTAGTGGTTTCCCGTTGCCTTCTGCATCCCCATGCCATTTATCATTTCTGATTCATCCACCTTTAGGGGCCGTTTCCAACCCCAAGGACAAGGGGGTGCCCTGAACCTCTCCATATAAATGTAGGTAAATAGTAGATTAATATAGGTTATTTGTCGGCAGCATTATTTTGGACAATTTACTGGTCCTAGAGTTGAAAAAGGTTGAGAAAATGTGTACTAATGTATCAGAAGTTGCAGCAAACAGAATGCTTTTAGATAGTAAAATATGAAGCATCTATATTCCATATCCTTATACTGATCTTTCAGGTAGTTGAAAGTACTGCTGTAGATTAGTTATGAGCTTTTTAGTAGCATTTGTTGATATTCTTTGATCAAGATCGTAAAAGTTCTGTTATTAATTACACATCCTTGTTAATTAAATTGTGGATAGAAAAACGTTTTGAACATTTTGGTATCTGTGTTACACTAAAAGAAAGTTCATTCATTTTACTGGCAGCATTTTAACCAGGTAATGGTTTTCTTCAACAATGATGAAGTGTTTCCAGGATTCGAGCTGAGTTAACATGGTGATTGCTGTTTTGAAGAGATAGTATTATGAGTCTCATCTGCTTGGACATTTTTTTTGTTCATATTGTCAATGGAAGAAGCAAAAATTTGTCCGCAAATTGAGACAAAATAACAGTTGGTTGATGAAGTATATGTTTTTATAATGCCACCATCCTCTGGTTGTGAATTATGGTATTTTGTTCTTGGTGTAAAATTTACATACTATACTCAAATGCTAGTTCTAATAACATAATATGTAATAGGAGTTTGTAAAAAATTGAAACTCTTTTTGTTTACTGAGTAAAATGTGTACATATTTAATATAAACATGGCTAGAGTAAGGAACAGTCACTTAATATAAATGGTAGCCAGACTTTGCAGGTACAGAAAGAGGAGGGAGAAATAATTCATCAGCTTTTGAGCTCTAAACCTTCATCAACAGGAGAAGTATGTTAGGGTTAGAAACATCTTAAACACCTAAAATTTTTCAAGTTCTGCATTTTTTAACATTTCTGTGTATCTGTATCACCCTGCAGTTACCTGTTAATAATTGTAAATTTGCTTATTTCCTGTCAACCTATATACACATTTATAATGTTTTTGCTACTTTAAAATAAATTATTCAAGATATTTTAAATTGTTAGTATTGTATGTTCAGATGGTAAATTACACATGTGATAATGTTTGGGCATGGCATTAGTGAGGAACCAGATTTGATTTCGTGATTTCCAACTTGGTTAAAATCTCACTGGGTAACAGTTAGGACTTTTTCTTCAGAAAAGCCATGACTTTTAGGTTAGTTGCAAATACAGTTGTTCAATAAGAAATAAAATAAAAAACAGTAGTATCATACAAAATATGCAGGAGAAATTCACTAGCACAAAAACCTTACTAATAACAATTAGACAGAAATTACAAGTTTCCAGCATAATTATTATCTGTATGAAAAGTTTTGCTTGTTTGGCAATTCTTTTATAAACAAATAAAACGATTAGTTAAATATGCTGCATCTAACAAACCCTGATTGAATTTGGACATGACACAGCCACTCATAGATTCGATGAGTGGCTGCGTCGAACACAAGTCTTGCGCTAGCCCAGCCACTTCTGTTAACTTGAAGAAGGGTTTTACCCAAAATATTGTATTTTCTTTCTTTGTTTGTGTGTTGTTTTGTGTTGCTGCTGCCCTCCTCCCTTCATCTTTGGTGAGTGTTGGGTGTATTTCATCTGTCCTTTCAATATAAATATTGCCTCGCGGCATTTCTTTCCAATCATTGTTACCTATATTGTTGCCTATTGGCGTCCCTTCTGTTTTTGTCCTAATTGTTGCTATCTGAGTGTTCTTTTGTTATTTTTTCCCCATCTTTTCCATCTTGCTGTTCATTCCTGTTTTCTATTTCATATATATTTAATTATTTCACTAAGTTATTTTGAATGATGACCTTGTATGCAAACAGTTTGGTCATTTTAAGTTGTACAGATTATATTCAATTCCTGTTATCTCACAAACACCAAAAAATAATAATCAAAGCATTTCTAAGAAATTTCTACTTCTTTAATTTGCTTTATTTTTTAAATTTCATTATTTTGCATTGAAACTGTTCAATTAGGTAAATGTATTACCGTCTTTTGTCACAGAAAGCATATGAATGTGGATGCAGTCGGCTGGATTTTGTTGTTCTCAACTGGAATTCAGCTCAAGAATTCTACAAGAGAAAAGGGGCAACTGATCTTACGGAGCAAGAAGGTTGGCATTACTATAGACTGGAGTATGGTAACATGAAGAAATTGCTATTTAAGGCCGACAAAGGTGAATGTCAAGAAACTGACGACACTGCTTCTCAGGATCTAGGAGTGGTTGGTGATGTACATCTTAGTACCGGGACCCTGAATGGAACTGAGAAAGAAGATCAAATTGGCTTAGCAAGTCGTAATTAAATTGTAGCTAGTTCTATTAGGAATGAGTAATGTCTTGTAATACCAAAGTGTTTCACACTGTTCTATATGATTTAAAAGCTCTCAAGCTTTCAGCTGTGTCAAAATGTCACAAAATACGGAAGTAAGTCAGCTTGTTGAGAATGAGAACAGAGAAATGACTCACAGAATGACTCAGGATTGTCATATTTTCAACCATATTGAAGCTTGAGAAATTCTTGTGAGTGCTTTCTCTCTTAACTCCTTTAATTTTGGTATACTTCTCATGATGTCTTTAGTTGTCAATGCATTGTTTTGAACTAGCTGGTGGGCATTAATATCTTGTCGCTATCCGCACCATGGTAGAATATCAGAATTTCTTAGTGCTGTAGAAATAGGCTGGAATTTGTGTATGTTTTTACTATAAACATTGAAAGGGGATACATATAATAATGTTGTATGTTCCTTGAGAAGACTGTTTATAATTTTTTTCATCAATGTTTAAAAGAATTTTATGCAAAGCACTTGTTCCCAGTCCTCGGGTTTGCACCTATTTGATACAATATATACTGTAGTTCAGATGTGATGTAATGTAATTGAATAACTTATCCATATACGTGCATTTAAATTTTTGCAAACAGTAGACACTAGGGTACAGCTTTGCACCACCCTTAAGGGCCATTTCCTTTTTGAAGGATTGAACAATATGTTTCATCATACATATGCAAATAAATCTTATGAGATTGAATAAGAGAATTATATAGGCAGCCATTGATGACCTAATTTTGGTCCCAGGCTTCAGGGACAGTCGGAAGAGTAATGAATAGTGCCTTCTCTCCTCACATCACAATTTCTATCCTAATTTGAATTTACAGTGTGAGTGGCTTGATTGGTACATTTTAACTACTTGGAAGCACATGCAATTGCTTCCTTTCTCTCAAATCAACAAAAAGTAGGCATGACTTTTAACAATAGCCAGTACTACAGTGTACAAAGAAAGAAAAATTAATAGATACCGGGCTAAAAAAATTGTTATTATTAAGAAAAATGTTACCTGATATGAACATTCTGAAATAATTAGAGCCTGAAGGTTTTCAAAACTTTCTCAGAATAGATTTGGATTGTTTTACGAATCTACTCAACTTAGTGACATCTTATATCAAAAATATGAAATATGAAAGCATAATCATGCAAGAACATTTGATAATTACATAGTGTTTTTGGGCAAGTGAACAAAGTTGAAAAGATTTGAAATTTAGTTCTCTAATTTCCACACAAATCCTGTCAGATGTTACGCCTGAAACATGTTGGGCTATTTTTAAATGAGTCACATCATGTATCACTCTTGCTCCCTCCTGATCCAAATTTTTCCAGTTGTGCTACCCATATCTCAGTTTGCTCCCAATCTGTAAATTGTTCTCCCTGACAATCTCCCGATATTGGGAGTAGCACTTCCAGTTTGCCTACTTACATGTCAATCTGCAGATTGCCCCTGTAGATTGGGACCAACATTGGGTCATCACTAGCCACTTTAAGCAATCATAGAGTATGTTGCTATGTTACATACGACTTTTTCCTCATTAAACTGAATTACCATTTGTGAATATCATTTTTTTACTCTTGTTGTGCATTCCAGTATCATGTATGTAAGGAAATACTGTAAATAAATTCTTTTTTTTATGGTGGTCATAATTACTTTATCAGAAACTATTTCTGTGGAATAATGTTACTATTTTTGTCTTTTCATTTTTATTAACCAGGTTCGAGAGAATCCTATTTTTACATAAACAAGTAGCTGCTGGTTCTGTAAAAATGGAAAGCTCTGCCCAGTAGGAAATATGGTTTAGGTAAATAGGGCTATTAATTATATGAAACAGCAACACAACAGATTACTTACACCACTATACCATTTAAAGCAATAATAGCATCCTTAACATACTCTGCAATTTGATTTTGAAAAGGAAATAACTTTGATCTTATTGCAAGTAATATGTTAGGTTTGTTTTTATCTAATAAATTCCAGCTTTTCAATGAAATTTATAGCTTTCTTTCTGTGGGCTCAGTAAACTGAAATTCTGACATCATCTCTTTTGACGTAGACTAAAAGTGTGGGTAGTTATGATCAAAAATAAGCTCATTACTATAAGATACAACAAATAACTATACTTGGTTCAAAATCACAGCTGACAGTTAAAAATCCTTATACATCAAACAAACTTATGGCTCAACATATTAGGAAAATATTTCCCTAACGAAAATAGCAATTTAATTATGTTAGCCAAAAATGGTGTATAAGAACAGTGGTGGGAAAACTTTAACTGTGCTTGCTGTGTACAGAGTTTAACATCCAAATTTATTCTAGTTATCACCACATGTAGCTGACCACAGAACACTTTCCTAGGCAGCATCCAACATGTCATTCTTCAGTTTTAAGTGCTTCCTCATTTGCTTAATGGTGAAAAACATGAAGTAACATCAATAGAACAAATTTCCTTGTTAGGTAATTGTAACTCTAATCTCTCTAGCATGTTGTGCTACAGCATTGGAAGACAAATGTTCCCAAACCATTGTGATAATACCACATCTAAATTGCACAGATTCTTAATAATAACAGAACTTTGGTGGACAATCAGCCAATCAAATCAGAAAGTATTAGTGATGCAGACAATGTAAATTAATGATAGATAAAATAGCCATTGCCACCACAATTTATAGTCCAGAGATAGATGTTACTATCACACGAAACATTTAACGGCAAACCCTTCATTTGCAATCATGGTGTTTACTGGGTGGACTATATTCTTTGACCAAATTTTTCTGCTTATCCACGTCTGTGTATGACTGGCCCAGCCATAAGTAGTGGTTTCTTTCTCAGTATTTTTTTGTAACTTCTGAATCAGCACATTGTGAATTCATAGCCTGAGATGGTGAAATCTTCTTTTGCTTCTTATGATTACTGATTACAGCTTCTTAACTATTTTTTGGAAGCCCCAAAGTTGCACCTGTTGTTAAAATTTCTCGTGAGGACATCTTATCACTTCTAACATGACAGTAACCTTTAATTGATAATGTTGCATTTTTGTAGGTAAATCTTACTTCATATATGCAACATCATCAGTCTTTTCTTTAAATCTCCATCTCTGATTATTCTAAAAAGTTTCATCATCAATTTCCAACCGCATGTTTGCAATAAAATCATTGCAGGTGCAAGGTCTGTTCAAAAGGTAAGGTGAATTTTTATCAAAAACTATTTATTTATTCACCAATATTTATGTTGTCCCCTTGAAAGTAATCCCCTCAGACATAAAACACTTGGCCAACATTTTTTCCAATCCTCGAAACACTTCTGATAAGCACTTTTTTGTATAGCCTTGAGCTCTTTCATCAATGGAGTCTTTATCTCCTCAATCATTGCATATCTTCGTCCTTTCATTGGTCTCTACACTGGATTGAACTTGGCATGCTTTTTTTTCGGTCTTGGCTCTTCTGGACTCTTCCATTAGGACGATTGGGCCTTGGTTTCAACGTCATAACCATCTATCCATGATTTGTCATCCAGTTATGACCCTTTTGAGCAAATCAGGATTATCTTTGACGTCATTCAATCAACTCCTGAGTGATGCTCATGTGATGGTTTTTCTGGTCAAAATTCAGCAGTTTCAGAACAAACTTCGCTGGCACACATCTCATGCCCAAAACATTCAAAAAAAAAAAATTGTCGTGGCAAGGAGCCAACCGAGATGCCGACTTTATCAGAAACTTCTCTAATGGTGATTTCACGACTCTCTAACACGATTTTTCTTCACTTCTTCAGCGTTTTCATCAGTTGTTGCATGTGCTGGGGAGTCTAGAGCGAGGTTCGTCATTGACATCCTCTCTGCCATCTTGGAAGAGCTTGTACCACTTGTTAACATTTTTTTACTCAAAGTAGATTCACTGTATGCCACTGTCAACATTTCAAATGTTTTGGAACACTTAATTCCATATTTTACACAAAATTTGAATGCAAATTATTTGATCCACTTTTTTCAACAGCAGAAAATCGCCGATCGCACAAACCACTTTTAACAATTATGCCTCTCGAAAACAATGCAAAGAATGCTATGTAGTTGAAAGTATGAAGATATGTGTGGGATGAATGTACCAAAATTAGAAGGAAAAAAAAAACGAAAATCGACTGTACGAATCCGGCAAAATTAAAAAAGTCGCCTTACTTTTTGAACAAACCTCGTATACCGCCAGATTGTGTTGGGCTTTTCCAGCATTTAAATTGTGCTCATAATAAAATTAAATTACTGTGGATGTTGAGGTGGACAAACAGCTTCCTTTTTTGGTTATGATTGTGAAAAGGATGGATGCCTCCCTAGGTCATGAAGTATTCCAGAAGCCCACATATGCAAACAGGTATCTGCACATAGATGCCCACCACAATCTAACAGTAAAATACAGAATTTTTAAAGATTTAATTATGTGTCCATCTGTTGTTACCATAGTCACTGTAAAACGAATTTTGAGGCAGATGTTTCTCGCAGACACTTGACCCTCAAATATTGCCTTCTGCTCCAACACCAACAGACAGGACCATGGTGGTGTTATCCAATATCCAGGTGATGCTGATATGATTGGTCACATTCTAAAAATGAAAATATCCATCCGGTATATAGGGCACGTAGAAAGAAATCGGATATAGTTGTAAAGGTGGAAGACAATAGGGAGAAATTACAGACACCATGTGTATATCAACACATTGTAAATTCAATGCCTGAGATGGTGTGGTTAGTTACATTTCTGTGTTGTTGGACAAATTCTCCTGGAATCAAGTTTTTAATGCCTTTGTAAAAATGAAGAGTTAGAAATTGATGAAATTCTGCATTTTAGAACAATAACAACCTAAACCAGAGGAGAATTTGCTGGAAAGATATGTGGTTACCTCACTGTTGAAAGATTAAATACTGATGCGAATTCAGTTGTCACCAAAGGTCATTTTTTTTTTTCCCTTGTGGCTTTATGCCTTGTTGGCGTCAAAGTCATTAGAGGTTGGAAATTACTGCAGGCAAATAATGAAAGGAATTTGGCCATAGCTTTTGAAGGAATCATTCCAGCTTTTGCATGGAGTGATTTGGGGAAACCCAAATCAGGATGGCCAGATATGGATTTGAACCCATACCCTGCTGAATGCGAGGTCAGGACGTTAACCTTTCACCCACCACACTCAGTACCAAAGGCCTCAATTTCATGATAATGCCAGTGAAAATACTTTGGATGAAGCCATTGCTGGTGTGGAGTCTTAAATTTCTTATCTGTTACCAGATGATGCTTGCAAAGTTACCAGTTATACAACGAAGATATCAGTTCCCATACCAGAACTGTATAAGCTCCCTTGAGAGGAACTCTAAGCCTTAAGTCGATCAAAAGAAGACATTTTCATGTTACCTGCTGGCAAACAATGTCACTTTGGCAATGTATGTTGAAAAATACTGCAACAAGGTAGAAGCAATGTAGCATGACAAAATAGATGGGAAGCTTTCAACGAGCCCTCTGTAAAAGATTCGACATGACATATTAGTGAAAATACTTGAAGTCTCTTCAGTTAAACTAGAGGCCGGAAAAAAAATTAACTGCATCCAATCATTTGATTACACAGCTGTAATCTCTTAACAAAAATTCATAAAGACAGCATGCCATTATGACTTATAGTCAGTGCATTTTAATCTCCAATGCTCTGCTGGCAAGATATGAGGTGAATAAGCTAAATAATTTATACTGTTATAAATTCTTCCGAGTTTCATAAAAATGGTCAAGGATGATTTATTAGGAAGCTTCAATGTCACACTGTAGTCACAGGCGTTCCAGTTGACAGAGCTTCAACATAATCAGGGAATGCGTAGAAAATCTTAGCCTGCCACAAGAATGGGCATCACATACTGAATTTTGCATAAATACAACCTTCTTCCAGTACAATAATCACTTTTACCGCCAGCATTAGGAAACGGCAATCGGTTGTACTCTATCTCCCAATGTGAGTGATTTGTTTATAGAGGCATTTAGGGATGGGATTGTCGAAGCTCCAGTCTGAAACCTTCTTTATTGGTTAAGATACATAAATAACATTTCTCCACTGTCCTTGTGGACAATCTTTTTTATTCTAGCGATAAAGCTAAAGTACTAAATACTGTAATCAAAAATTAATTTACTGATGAAAATAAGGATGGTATTCCCATTATCCCATGCCTTGTGGAGTTGGTGATGGAATCATTACGAATAGATACTGCAGGTATCATAAAGCAATTAGAGCTCCTGAAGTGGGGGAAAGCACCAGGACCCGGATGGAATTCCAGTAAGAGTATTTTCAGAGTATGCGGCGGAATTCGGGCCATTTCTGTCTGATATATTCAGTAAATTATTAGAAGAGCGAAAAATACCTTCAGATTGGAAAAATGCACAAGTAACTCTGATTTTCAAGAAAGGTGATCGAAGTAGATCCTGGAAACTATCGTCCCATATCTATAACATCTGTTTGTAGTAGAGTTATGGAGCATATTATATGCTCGAACATTATGAATTTTCTAGATGATAATTTGCTTACAACAAATCAACATGGATTTCGGAAGAAAAGATCAAGTGAAACACAGCTGGCCCTTTTTACAAACGACATTATGAAAGTTATTGATGCAGGTTCACAAGCAGATGCAATTTTTTTAGATTTTCAGAAAGCCTTTGACTCTGTGTCACACAACCGCCTTATAGTGCAGCTTCCAGCAAACGGTATATTGGATCAGATTTGTGAATGGATAAAGGATTTTCTAACTAGTTGGTCACAGTATGTCATCGTTGAAGGAGAAAGTTCTTCAAATCTGGATGTTGCATCGGGTGTACCTCAAGGAAGTGTAATAGGACCAATTCTTTTCTTAATTTTTATAAACAATCTCGGAGACAAAGTTAGATTGTTTGCTGATGATGCGGTTATTTATAGGGAAGTAAGGAATTTGGCCAATTGCTTATAAATGCAGCGTGATCTTGATATTATTTTGGCATGTTGCGCTGAGTAACAACTTACGCTAAACTTTAGAAAGTGCAAGACAATGAGCATAACTAACAAAAAGCATCCAATTGTTCAAAAATATGAGTTAAACAATTCGGTTATTGATATGGTTGATTCTATGAAATATTTGGCAGTAACGGTACAAAGGAACATGAAATGGGACATACACATTAATTTGTTAGTAAATAGAGCTAATTCTAGGCTGTGATTCATAGGTCGAACTTGAAAAATTGTAATGAACAAACAAAGGAGATAGCGTAAAAATCTCTTGTGCATCCACATTTAGTCTATTGTTGTGCCATTTGGGAGCCATTTCGTAAGGGGTTGATTGAAAGTATAGAGAAAGTACACAGAAGAGCCGCTCGATTCGTGACCACTTGCTACAGTCCTTACGAAAGCTCCACAGAACTGATTAGTAGACTAGGCTGGGAGTCTCTGGTAGATAGACGATGCACGTATTGTTTAAACTTTTGGTAAACATGTGTACTCCCATTTTCACTTACAAGTGTAGTGAGATACTTTGTCAACCAACCTATTTCAGCCGGGATGACAGGAAAGATAAGATTAGAGAAATATGGTACTGCAATCATTCTTATATGAATTCTTTTTTCCCTCGTACCATTAGGGATTGGAATGCACAACAAAGAGATTAGCTTTGGTGCTGAGCACCCTCTACCACCCACAGTTTTGTAAATTGGTGAATTGCAGAGTATATGCAGATGTAAACAGTGCCCGTGATAAAATCAAATTTACCATGGAAGTTGAGGTTTAAGAACAGCTTCCTTTTATGAAAAAGGATGAGGATGGTTCCTTATGGCACTGAGTACTCTAGAAGCCTATACATACAAACTGCTATCTGCTTGACGACTCCCACCACCCAGCAGTAAAAAGAGCAATTTTAAACAATGTACTGTAATTCCATCTGAATCTAGTTAGTAACGAAGCAAGCTTAACTGCTGAAAGAAATTTTTAGAAGCAGACTGTTACTATCTTGACATTATCAAAAAGTCTTATCACAGCACTTGACCCTCAAATATTGTATTTCAAACCAGTACTAGCAGAAGAGATTAACT
Source organism: Vandiemenella viatica (assembly GCA_031002005.1). Classification (NCBI taxonomy): domain Eukaryota; kingdom Metazoa; phylum Arthropoda; class Insecta; order Orthoptera; family Morabidae; genus Vandiemenella; species Vandiemenella viatica. The sequence continues at coordinate 353,276,995 of JARYHS010008074.1, forward strand.
GACAGGTGCATGCCAGTGTTTCCCTACAACCAGGAGGTGACATAAGAGTGGTCACCTTATAAAAAGGAAAATATCCGTTCAGTATAATAGATCTGTGATATACTTGTTTAGCCAAAAGACAATAGGGAGGAATTACCGACACCACGTTTATATGTATCAAATACACTGCAACTGCGAGGAAAAAATCAACAAATAGCACAAACCATCGAGGAAAGGCTGAATGAGAATGTGAGACATTTTAAAAAATAATTAAGTTACAAATTCTTCTGTACTACAACATATGGCTGACATTGGGCATGCTATTTTATTCAGTGACAGTGTTTAGGTTCAGTCTTGATAGAGAAGGATTAGAAATACAGAATTACTTTCTAACATGAATGCTGTAACATTACCCCTATTTGGTCGTGTCTACTCAGGAAAACATGAAACACCTGTCTCAATCAGACCATCTGTGGCATATCAGACATTATTATGAGCTTCAGAAGGTATTTACAAGGAGCAATGATAATAGGAACTGCAGTCCTCTGGTAAAATCCAGTCAAATGGCAGAAATCTTACATTTCATAGAATGTGGAATTGAAAGGTTGATCAGATTTGTCTACCTAGGGCCAATAGGAAATGGAAGTTTGAGTGTACAAATGAAATAGAGAGAAGGATAGTAGTTGGAGTTAATTGTAATAATAATTGATAAAATTATGATGGAGTGCCTGCTCCAGTGGCAATCTCCCTACACCCCATCACTTTGCCCGTCCAACCTACTTTCTCCCTCTACTAATTTTTGCTTTAAATTCTTTCAGTGTTTCTGGTAAGTTATTCATCACTTCTCTTGGCAAATTTATTCCTATCCCTCTTTCCCTTTTCTAAGAAAGAACATTTTCCCCACACCCTTATGCCTGAAATCAGGTGCCAGCTTGTGGTTATGGTCAACCTTACCCTTCCCAGCACCTCTCTTAATTTTCCCACCAATATAGGCTTTGTACACTCCCATGAATCTCTTCACCCTCCTTCTATCCTCTATTGAATTCCACTCCTGCACCTTTATCATATTAGTTACCGATTGTGTTCTGTAGTAATTTCCAGAGATAACCTGGCAGCCCTCCTCTGCATCCCCTCCAACTCCTGTATTTGATACCCAAAATGTGGATCCCAAACTACACCACCATATTCCAGCAGTGGTCTGACCAAAATTTTGTACCCCAATTCCCTTACTTCTCTAGTACATCCCCTCATCACAGGTGAAGGATTTTAACCATTTCCCTATCACCTATCCAATGTGTCGTGCCCAGTTAAGTTTGTTATCAAATGTTATGCCAAGGTATATACGTTTCGAGTCTTCAATAAGTAGCTCTCCTTCCCCACTTTATAATTGCAATCAATCTGTAGCTTTTTATCTGTGTACCTAATAAGCTGACTCTTCCTTGCATTTATCTTCATCCCATGTTGACTCACCCAGCTAGTTATCCTATCTAGATCACCCTTCATCTCTTTACAGTCTCCTACTGTTTTGATCCTTTAGATAACATTATGTCATCTGCAAACAATCTAATCTCTAACAGTAAACCATTAACACAATCATTCATTAGAATAACGAGTAACAATGTTCCCAATACACTACCCTGTGGGACTCCCATGTTCACTTCTACTTCTTTAGATACTTTTCTATCCTAACTTTTTGTTTCTATGTTTTAGGAATTCTTCCACCCAGCAAATCACCTTTTTACCAGCTCCAATAGTTTTTACCTTATTTAGCACCATTTTATGGCTCACTCTATAAAAGGCCTTTGAAAGATCTAGTGCCACACTATCAACTTGACCTCCCTGTCCATTTCATCAGAATATCCTGCATATATCCTACTAACTGAGATTCACACGAATATCCTTGTCTAAAGCCATGTTACCGACTTCAAAACCATTTACTTTCTTTCCTCACAGACACCTCTAGTATGGTTGGATATTAATCTATCCAATAATTTACCTACCACTGATGTCAAACTAATTGGCCTATAGTTTTCAACCCTGTTTTGTCACCTCTATTTTATTGACCGGTACTACTATCACACTTTTCCAGTCATCTGGTAAACAACAAGTATGCAGACTCAATTTAAATAATGTTTCAATGTAAGGTACAATGACCCATCCTACTACCTTTAAGACATCTGTAGTAATATTATCAACACTAGACCCTTTATGCTTTTTTTTAGATTCCTTAGTTGCTTCATTATATCTTCATATTTAATTTCGAATTTTCTAATCTGCTCCCCTCCAACTGTACGGATAGACTCGTTTCCAGATATAACCCCTGAATTACTGTTCCTAATGGACTCACTCAACCATTTACTCAATAACTCTGCCTTTTTTAAATCCTCCGTTATTTCTTCTCCATCCTTATCTATAATTGTCTCAATACCCTCTCTTCCCCTCAGTTTCCTGATATAGCTATTCAAATTTCTAGATGCATCAGTCAAAGGTCTCGCTGCACCAATAATATTCTTCATAAACTCATCCTTAGCCGGTTTCTTCGACATTATTAATTCCTTTGTTAGTTGTTTCATGACCTCCCTACTGCCTTGCTGTTTCTTAACTCTGTTATGTTCTCATCTCACCAATCTCTTCAACCTTCTCACCTCCCTGTTATAGTATGATGGTTCTATACTTCTCTTTATTCTCTGTTTTGGAATAAACATTTCTTCTCCCTTTCTTATCATTTCCTTGAACTCTTCCCACTTTATCTCCTCTGAACTTGTCTCATTCTTCAATATAATAAAATTCACCCTGAAATATCTTTTCACGATAAAAATACTCCACTACAACTGCTCTCACATCCTTCCATTCTCGCACTTTCTCTCGCATAAGAATTCACTGTATAGCCGTACCTCCGATTCGTGACTTCTCAAATTTTAATACTGTAGTATCTCCTGTTCTTCCTCTGAAAAAATGCTGAACGCAGTATCACAGTCATCCATAAATGCATCAATTATCCCTTTTTCGCCGCAAAAGATATTAGGAATTAATTTTAATACTTCCGCTAAACCAACTTGCGGCTTTTCCTTTCTCACCGGACTCTCGCCCTTGATGGCATCACTATTTCCCATCCTGTTTGGCATTTTTGCTAAGCTTGCTTACTATTTTCGTAGCGTCGATGCAGCTCTGCTCAGCTCAGCAACCACAGCGAGCTTTAACTCCTTTCTGCTGCGTCATGTTATGCTGATTTCCACACTCCAATTCTTCTTGCTGCTGAATGGCAAAAAGAAGGCCATTGTGCTGATCCTGTAACACTGTTATAATGGAGCGGTAATTTCCTTCTCACGATCTTCTTGTTATTATTTTTTTCTTTCTCTTACTTATCACTTACTGGAGTAGTACCACCCTCAGCCCCAATGCTTTATTGCTTGGTTCACACCGCACCATGACAACATTTGAGATCCTACTGTGGTGGACGGGCGAACTTTTTTTTCTTTCTTTTCGCTCTGCCACTCCAGAGAGGAACATATAAATTGTGGGTAAGACACTTCATTCATGTGAGCAATAGTACTTATAATTGAAAACTCTCAGTAAGGATATTCACACATATGTACAATTTATTTACACAAGTTCTGTACAATAATGATACTCCTAACTCCCCATACTCCTTCATTGGTTATAACTCCCATTGCTTTATTCTATTAGATACCTTCCACATCACTTGTGCTTCTATGGCTTTCTCCAACCTGTTATCATGACTGTCATAGTCGTAGGCTGCTGGTGCCTCTACTGCAGACTGTGGTTCACCACCCATTCGATTCTCACCTCGCTACATCACTCCATAGCCGCACAAAAGATGTCCTTTTGTGCAAGAGCGAGAGAGACAGCCAATCTCTGCTCATGTACCTGTATGTTGTTAGACTCTCCCCCCCCCCTCCCCATAGTACCAATAGTGGGCAGTAACTCGAGCCAATAATGGTAATTCCTTCCCTACCATCTTCCTCCCAGTGTCGTCCTGCTCCAGTTCAATTCTGCCGACTGTCTGACTTGCTTTGATGTAGTTGTTGTCTTTATAGTCACATTCCATTGCCCCTAACTGTTTTGATTCTCTGTTGTAACTGCCCTGAATCCAGCTGTTGCCCTATGCAATCAACTCTTGCCCAGCTTTAGTAACTATAGCCCAAAATTCTTTGAACAGCCACTATATTTACTCCTTCTAAAATATTGTCAGTGAATGCAAATTTGGCTTGTTCTGTTGAATGACCATTTTGAAAACCAAATTGTGTTTACTTAGATTTTTTTTTTTTGTGTTGTTAGTAATGAAATAGGACGGTAATTTGACTTATCCCCCATTTATAGAATGGTTTAAGTACAGCACACGTAAGTCTTTCTGAGAAATTACCCTCAAGTAAAGCTAAATTAAACAAATAAATTGGTATATTACTTAATTCTGTGGAGCACAGTTTTAACTATCTGTTGGAAATCCCATCATAACCACTTGAGTATTTGCTCTCAAGAGACATTATAACTTTTCTTATTTCTTCTGGAGTAGCTAAATTTACAGACAGAGTGTCATTTTTTTCTTGGAAGTCTGTATTAACAAAATACGTACTCTGAGCTACTGGTAGTCAATTTATCAGCAACAGATAAAAAATGTTTATTAAATATATCAGTAATTGGAAAATTGAATTCTACTGTTATAAATGTCTTTTCTGACCTGATTATTATTCCCTGTTTCATTTTTTTACAATGTCCCATATTGTCTTAACTATATTACCAGCATTATGAATCTTATGTTTGTTGAACCATATTTTTTTAAAGTAATTTTTTCAGAAACTTTGCAATGTCTAGGATTTGTTATATATTTTTATAATACGTATATACGACCTTAAACAATTGCATACACCTCTTCAGCTATTACATTGATCACACTTGAAGTTATGATTTTTTTTTTTTTTTACTCGGTGGTCCATCTATACCGAGGATACCCGGGTTAGATCGACCTCCTCCTAGGGATTGATGGACCTCTGGTATACATTACTAAATCATGGTGTAACACAAGAAATACAAGTTAAAAGTATAAACATTGTTTATTTTCAAATATAAAGTTATAAACTGCTTGAAAAGTGATAAGTAAATTTGATAGTCAATATACATATAAAACATAGGTAGTCTAATTTTCACATGGTTAAGAAGATTTAATGATTCTGCAGTCATTTTCTTTTGAGAATCTCGCTTCCCTCAGTAATTGCATTTATTTTTTAATCTTGTGCAACCTTCATGTGACCAGTGAGAGCATGACACATTTATTCCAATTTTCATCTAGTTTTGTTTTACTGTAGTTCTCATTACACGACACACAATAATCAAATCCCAGTCACTTTAATAAAGGTTATTGTTACAATTTTTTTATTGCTTTACGCCTCATCGATGGCTAAGGTCATTAGAGGTGGGATGGGACTGGGAGACAAGGAATGGGAAGGAATTCAGCCATGGCCTTTTTGAAGGAAGTATCCCGGCATTCGCCTGGAGTGATTTGGGGAAACCATGGAAAACCCAAATCTGGATGCCCGGACAGGGATTCGAACCTGTGTTCTCCCAAATGTGAGGCCAGAACGTTAACCATTCACCCACGACGCTCGGGTCGTTGCAAATTGTATTAATATCGATATTTTCAGATTCTGAGGATGACGGAAGTTCTTTCTTCTTTTGCATTCTCTTCCTTTTATTAAACTCCCTTTAAATTCTTTTTCTTCCTCCCTTTCTTCTCTTCCTCCCTGTCTTTCTTCTTTTCCTCCCTGCCTTTCTTCTTTTCTTATATATCTTTCTTCTTTTATGCCTCCTTTCTTCTATTTTGCTGTAGCATTAACTCCCATTTCCTTATTCTCAACTGCTTTGACTGCATTTTTTTAAACTGTCTTCCGATCATTCTCCTTCCCCCGACATGCTTTTTCTTTTATAAAAAGTAGGCATTTTTAAGTAACAGAAAAAAATCCCAACTTATCAGCTTTTATATTTAAAATAAGTTTTTTATTCGTATTATTTCATTTATATAGAAAGTATATCCCTAATAGGAGAAATGTTCAGACTATCCCAGGTTTTTTTAAGTGATCCAACTGTCCCAAATTTCACTGGTCCATCTATCCCAAATTGTATGGATAGATGGACCAGCTCCCCGTTCAGACAAACAACGCTACCGGCACATCATTTTGGGTTAAGGTTGTACCAAAGTATACACTTAGGTTATAGCATTGATCTTACATTGAAATCATTTAAACTAACTTAACCACATAACAAAGAAATCTCGTATAAAATATTTTTCAACTCACCAAAAGAAATAAATGAAGTTTTCTTCTAAAATACATATGAAACTCCCGAGCAACTAAGCATGGGTCCATCTACTCAAAAATAACAATTCCAGACACTGACTGCAGCGCTGCTGTGGCAGACCAGCCAAATATTTGACTGGTCCATCTATCCCGGTGGTCCATCTATCCCGGGCTTACCCTACATACTTTTAGATTCTTTAATTAACCTTTTCATTATTTTACAGTAATGTGTTTTAATATTAGCATTGTGACTATTCCTAGAGGCAATATACAACTTCCTTTTAGAAATGCATGATGTCCCTAATGCCCACAGTTATTCATGATTTGTTTCTTTTTGAGAAGTAGTCAGCATTTCATGGGGAAGCTACTTTCAAAGTAATTTAGGACAATACCACTTTCACTCACAAAAATGTTGTTAAAAAGAATAAACAAATACGAGAGTATGAAACACATAACTAAACTGATTTGAATTTACAAGTATGCAACGCATTTCGTCCCCACATGTTCTAGAATATAATAAAAATAGTGATAGCTCCATGAGCAATTGCAAAAAATTATTACAACAATTAAAAAAGCCTCATTGCGATTTGATACATCTAACCATGGACACATCAAAGTGCTATCCATTTTTGTAAAGTATGTTTATATCAGTGAAGGAAAGACTGTTACCATAGGACTGATTTTCTTGAAATTGCTGGAGAGATTTCTGATATTCTACCTGAGACCTCTCTTCAGTCCATCAAAAATTAATACTTAGAAAATAAAGTTGTTGCCATTTCTGGAGATAACACAAATTTCAGAGGCCTAAAAAGGAGTTGTGCAAATAATATTTTCTTTAAAATTGAAGCAACTTTGGAAAGAAAACTGATACATCTGTGATGTGTGGCTTATATAATCCTAATTGTGCACGTTCTCCAATTGATTCAATTCCTCTTGATATTGAGGGTGAAACGTGTTTCACTGCTAATTTGCTTGTCCTTCTTACAATATCATACTTCTAAATCAGTCATATCAAAGATACGGCCCTCGGACCACATCCGGCCCCCGGGCCCTATCAATACGGCCTGCGATCGCAATGTGACACAGAAAGAAGAATCATGTTTTTTAGAGCTTTTAGACTTCACTCGATTCCTCTATGGAAGTTTTAAAATGCGCACATAACATTTATAAGTAATTTCAAGGGCAGTGCGTGCCTACACAAGCGAGAGAGATAGACAGTAACGCCATCTCTTAGCAACAAACAGAAGCTTCCATACAAATAATGTTCTCGGGTGACTAGCCGAGTTATAGGAGTGTTATCGTAATCATGGAATCTTCCATGCGCTTCGAATCTAGACTAGAACCTTCCTTATCGACATAAAAGGAGTGCGACATGAGTCAGTTGAGTCGATTGTGAAGGTATTGTGCATTTGTTTGTGTTGTGCACATGTGATATCCATAATTGTTGTGTCGAGTTCCACAATTGTTACGATTTTGGCGTAGTGTCACAAAAATGTAAAGTTGATAGTGAGTGCAGAGTTTTTCAGTCTAAATGGGAAATTGCATATTTTTTCATAGAATGGAAAGGTAAGTCACTGCATTTGATTTGCAATCAAACTGTTGCTGTTTGTTAGGAGTTTAACTTGAAGAGACACTATGATACAAATCGTAAATCAAAATTCGATTGTTACACTGAAAAAATAAGAATGGACACATTGTCATCTTTAAAATCTAAACTTCAAGGTCAACAATCGATGTTTACTAAAGCTAATACTGAGACCCAAGATGCCCTGAAATCAAGTTTTATTATTGCATTAGAAATCGCAAAGTGATCAAAACCTTTCACTGATGGTGATTTTATTAAAGACAGTATGTTGAAAGTTGCCGATGTTTCATTTCCATCTGAAAAGTCAATAATTCAAAATATTTCGCTGTCAAGAAACACTGTTGCTTCAAGAATTTTGTGGGATTTCATTGTATAATTCATCAGGAATCATTGGCATCCAAACATTTAAAAATGGACCATGTCATACAACCTATAGTTAAAATAGTAAATTTTATAAGGAGCAGAGGACTAAATCAACGACAGTTCAGTCAGTTTTTACAAGATTTGGACGAAAAGTTTTCTGATGTCCCTTATTTCACCAAGTTCGTTGGCTCAGTAGAGGAGTAGTTTTAGAAAGATGATTTTTCATTACGTGACCCTAGTCAAGCTTTCATGTTAGTAAAGGCAACCCAATTGATTATGACAATGACTGGTGGGTTGATTGTGCCTTTTTGGTAGATATGAATAAACACTTGACTGATCTGAATGTAAAGTTACAGGGTAAAAATCTGATTGTCACTCAAATGTATTCAATCATTTGAAACAAAGTTGAGGCTGTGGGAAAATCAGGTAAGAAATAAAACTTTTCCCTCATTTAAAATCATTTGGCAAAGTGAACCAAAAAAAATTGGATCAATATTCTCAACTTCTGCAAAATCTGATCACACAATTCAACAATCATTTTAAAGACTTCCACAAAATGAATAAAATGGAATTCCCAATTTTCAACAATCTATTTAATTTTGAAGCTTCACAGCCACCCGTTCATTAGATAGATAGATAGATATGTTCACTTTGATCCCATGTGAGAATAATCTCGGGGATGTGGAACAGTACATACACTTATTAGTAATGTCAATATTACTATATAATTGATAATATTATATATTGACAAGAAGTTAGTTATGACCCATTAGTATAACCAATATTTCCTGTAATCTACAAATACAATCCCGAGTTAGTTAATACTTATTATGTGGAACAGTGTATAAACTTGTTACCAGCAGGGCCGGCGTTAGGGAGGGGTAAGCGGGTCAAATGTACCCGGGCCCTCCGGCTGAAGGGGGGCCCGATCACCCGCTGCAGGGGCCCCCAGCTTCGAAGCAAAGAATCCGCCTATTGTTGGCTGGCTAGTTTGTAGAGCTAAAAAAAAGGTCGCCCATTTTTACCCCGGGCCCGAAATTCCTAGCGCCAGCCCTGGTTACCAGCATCTAACAACCAGTTATTTTCTTACCAACCAGTTACCACAACTCATAAGCAGTCAATTACTTAAAAACCTGTTAGTATCATAATTTTTTACAGCAGTTTTTGAGTGCATGCTATCCCATGTTAGTTACTTTATATGAGTGAAATTTTGTAAACAGTGTAATTACTTCATTTGTCAAAAGTTTCAACAGAAAGAAAAACCATATATCATTTTAGTAATTGTGGACAACTTTGTCACCTTTCCCTTCCATACACCACATATACTATTTTATCAGTCATTCTTAGTTACCAAATTCGAAGAAGAAAATTCTTTTACAGGGTAAAATTGATTCTGAAGCAGAAACTCTTTCAGTTTGGACTTAAAGTAGTTGGGTTTTTGTAGATAACATTTAATTTCTGTTGGTAAGACATTGAATAAGGAAGCTCCAGTAAATGTTAACCCTTTCTGTACAATTGACAGTGATTTGTAATCCTTGTGAATATTATATTTATTCCTAGTATTATGGCTATGTATGTCAGCATTAAGATTGAAGTGTTCATTTGCAAATGGAGTTGATAGATCTTCAATCGGACAGTATTTTGAAAGAAAAATTTAAAGAGGTTAACGCTCTTACATTTTATACACAATATTTCAAGAGTTTGGATAACTACCCGGAATTAAAAAAGCATTCAGCACATATTCTGAGCATCTTTGGTAGCACCTATTTATGTGAGCAGATGTTTTCCGTCATGAAAATAATAAGAACAAACATCGCACAAGACTTACGAATGAACATCTCCAATCAATTCTTAAAATAATTACAAAAAATATGATACCTGATATGATACCAATGAGCTAGTCAAAAACAAGAGAAATCAGTTATCTGGATCCTTGAGCTCAAAATAATTACCCTCTTTTATAACTTTGACATGATTTTTAAAAACCGTATATTATATGCTATACAATTAAATAAATAAAATGTTACAATAATTCAGTACATTTTTTTTTTATTTGAATCTGGCCCGCCTACACATTCTAAATTTAATATACGGCCCTCTGCAAAATTGAGTTTGACACCTATGTTCTAAATGAAGGAAGACTCAATGTACCGTCATTCCATTTAATAGAAACACTAATTGAAACCAGCACCTGTCATATAATTTATATGGGTTGTGAATGATATTTCATTTCCGAAAGATCACAGGTTTTAGTATTGGCAATTTGATCATATACCTTCATGAAGCGAAGTCTATTCCCAATGCTGTTTCCAATTCATCTGTTTTTTAAGAATGACCAGCGAATTGTAACAGGAATTCAAAGCATGTTTATTAGCTATTTTCCATGGAAGTTTTTAATCTTTTTTAAATTTATAAATAATTATATCAAGCTACTGCTTTTGTATTAACCAGTTGTGTTACATCCCCCCAATAATTTCCATGAAATTCGCAGTTACAGAATTGAAATGGGAATTAATTTAACTATATAGCAGCAACAAATCTTGCTACATTCCCCCGCTAATTCCTATGAAAATTCGCTGGTCTCAGAATAAAAACAGGAATTAATCTTATTTCCTTAACCAAACTGGAAAATCTAGATATAAGGGAATCTGTTCACAGTGGGTAACTTCACAATAGTTAAACGTCCTTTGGGTGTTTGGTGTTACATAAGTATAAACATAATTAATTTTCAAAATAATAATAATAATGGTAACATGATAAAATGAAGTTCCTTTTCTTTTTTTCTGGCAGTTCTGCTGGTATGTTGTGGTGCTTGTCTTTCACCTGTAGCATGCATAAACTTCAATTGTCTTACATGGTACCAAAACTATGTTGCTATCAAGTTTTCTGTGTGGTACTCCTGAAACAAGGTATACATTCTGCCAGCATTTAGTTTATTCAAACTTGTAGAAAAACAAAAACAAACTTTTTTTCCATTTTCAAAACACAAAACCTATTTAATTAATTAACAATACATCATTTCCTGAACAAATCATTTATCAATAGGAGAGGAGGTACCTGGACCTAAAAATTATATAATAATCACTAATCGAAATGGGTCATTTTCTTGTTGTAACCTGAGTCTTCTTCAACAATAAACATTGAAATAATATTTTATACAAATTCTGCCAATATCTTAGCTTAACGAAGTGACGTCTATCCTCAATGATGTTTCGAATTCATCTGTTTTTTTAATAATGAGCAGCGAATTGTAACAGGAATTCAAAGCACATTTATTACCTATTTTCCATGGAAGTTTTTAATCTTTTTTAAATTCATAAATAATTATATCAAGTTATTGCTTTTGTATTAATCAGTTGCGTTGCAAGGGACTTGTTGTGAAGATATTTTTTTGTTCATATGTTCACAATCAGAGTAACAATACTAAAGCAATTTTGTGACTTTGTTGGGTAAAAATTCAAAAGAGGTATACTATTGCAAAATTAGGTGGCTTTCTTTTCTACCAGCTGTCAGAAGAATATGTGAAATTTATCCTGCTCTCAAATCATCTTTCCTGTCTGAAGATATAAGCTCAGTAGTGCTCAAGAAGTGGTTTTATGATCTCTGCACCTTGTTGTGGATGAATTTTGCAAACTCAACATTACCCCTCTTTCATGATGCAATAATGCTGGCAGAAGGCAATGATGTCACACCAAGTGAATCTTCCATGATACTGAATAATTTAGTGGAGAAGCTTACTTCAAGGAAATCATCAGTGAAGAACCTCTTGTTATTTCTAGAAAATGGATCATGTTCCCCCATAAGTCCTCAAAATGTCGTATAACTTTTGTGCCAATGCCATACAATATCTGCAACTCTGGGGTGTTAATTGTCAAGACTTACACTACCGTACTTGATATTTATGTTCTGTTCTAGAAGAAGTTAACTTAAAGGCAGCAATCAATTTCTTCTTGTAAAAAGTGGATGGAGTTGCTTTTCAATGAAATTGGTGTCAAAAGATAGATGGAATGAATCCAGTGTTGATGTTTGCCCAAGGTGGGGTGAAGTTTCTTCAAATTTTTCTGACTAAATGGTTCGTTATGTAATGCTGCACAAATTAGTAAAATTGTCTTTGTGTATTACTGGGAGTAATACATCTGTAGGGAGAGTTTTCTTCTCAATGTCGACATTACAGAGATTCAAAATGAGTACAGAAACAGTTCAAGCTATAATGACCATTGTACAATAGAAATCCAATTATCCAAATCGCTGAATATCCGAATCGCTTTTTTGAGACACGAGACAATTTGAAAGGCATACCAACTGAAGAATAGAAGGAAAAGGAGAAAAAGAAGTTGAAGAAAAGGAAAGAGAAGAGATGGGAGAAGATGAGGATGACGTGTCACTTGAGGAATTCAGAAACATTCTTTTGAAAATTACTGGGTGTTCAGAAGTTGGTGCTGAAGATATAGGAGAGTGGGTGGTGTGTCATTCATCAAACTCTTGGTATGAAATTCTAAATGATGATGAATTTACTGAAAGAGTGAGAGAAGAAAGTGTCGATGGAGAAGAAGACCTTAATGTGGAAGCAAATACGGGACCATCATCTAGTCAAGTGTTTGCCAGCCTTGAATCTGCATTGAAGTGGATGGAATGTCAGTCCACGTGTGACCACATGCAATTTCTCATTGTCAAGCGGATGCGCGACTTGACTGCCCGAAAACGGATGAATAACGTCAAACAACTTATTTTGACCGAGATGTTCAGCAACCAATGTATTTTATTTACAGTATGGTACATACATACTGACTAATGTACTGCACTTGTAAGTGCGCTTAACATGTAAAAGTGTTGCCTTTTCATTTAATTAATTAAAAGCTCTTTTTCTTTAAAAATAGTTTTTTCTCCCACTTTGAACAAACATACAGTAATGAATTAATTTTTTTTTTGGAAAAAAATCCAATAATCCGAATTTTTGATTATTTGAATGGGGTCCAGTCCCAATTTATTCAGATAACTGTAGTTCTACTGTAACAAACTTTTCCATGTTGTGCCATGAATTTTCAAGCAAGCAATCTAGACAAGATCTCAAAAAGGGTCATTCCTCTGAGAAACGCCACTGATAACAAGTAGGATGTAAAATCATGTACTATATCACTTAAAGTACAAAATATGTAACTATGTTAAATGTGTTTCTTTAAAGTTAAGCTAAGCTTTAATCATATAACTTACAATAGTGCAATGAATCGTTAGAACAAATGTAGAAAGCGTGCTCTGATTCGTTGAAAAGATTGATTGTATTTATTTTATACAATTAGGTGCTAGAAATTCCTTAACCACTTGTATCAAATGGGGTTACATGTGATAAAATGCCTTTTTCAAATATGGACATGGTCTCCAATGTTTTTGGAAAAACACAATTATGTCTTCCATGTAAATAAGTGTTAATAATGATTTTAACCCTCTGAAAGGTAGCAGGGGTATTTTTTACATTATAATGTATTGACAAATATTTGTAATGGCCACTCGGCACATTGAAAGATGTTTTTGGGTATCTTTTTCATGAATATTAATTTGATGGTAGCCACTGTAAGCATTTACCTTGGAAAAGTATTGACAATTGTCTAAGTAATTTACAATTCTGAAATAGCTGGTTATGTATATATATCCGAAGCAGTAATTGAATTTAGTGTTTAGGAATCAACATAAATTATGAATTTTGTCACTCCATTAGGGTCCCTCCCCCCTTTTACTATAACTACGGGTACCACTCAAGGACTAACAGAGGGGAGAACAATTTCCTCTTTAACCAATAGGTCTATAAATTCATCAGTTAACTGACATTGGTAGCAAGCCAAGCTGTAATCCTTGTAATAAAATTCTGTTGGGTTACCTGTTAAAATGCTGTTAGTTTGGGACAAATGCGCAGTGTCTCATAAAATGGCATTGAGGCAATAAATAGGACCATAAAAGACATAAAAAATCAACAAAACCAAAGTATCGTGGGAGAAATGGTTGTATGCTAGCTGGCAATATTAGACAGAGTCTGCGTCATATCAAAGAATACACCAGCATACAAAAAAAATGCATGTTTGAAGGCTTCTGTGTTATTGCAGCATATATAAAAAGTAAGTTTAACCATTAATATGGAAGTACAACTACACAGCATGAGGCCAGTTGCAACTTAACTTCTTAAAATAGGCAAAGATAGAATTGGAACAGATTCAATAGGAATGATTACATTAAGGCGTGAACTTTGTAGTTTAGGATAAACTTTTACCAGAAGTTCATCTGTACTTCTGACAACATTACAAGCTAATATGGGTAGTAAAGAATGGTTGTGTAAAAGAGCAATTTTCGTGACTAAAGAAACTGTTTGGACAAATAAGTGAAAAAATGATATCACAAGAGCAAGACAAAATAGTAGAGTATCTACCAGTGGACAGAGTTATGGATACTGCTCAAGTTACTTCATATCTTATAGAGTTCCTTAATCTTTAAAAGAAGTTGAGATTCCCATATAACTCATGCCCAAACTTGATGCACCAAGGCTGTGCAACAAAACATATAAAAATAATACACTTGGGGTGCAACATAATGAAAGTTGTGATTATGATTGGAATGGCAAAAAATGATCATGTGCTGGTTCCTTGAATTCCAATTATTCTGACAGACCTGCTTCCTTGTGTTTACATTCAGTTGACTTTTACATGCTCAAATCCTACTGCTACTTTAATGTTATTTACAAGAGTCTTGGGGTTTATAGGGTTACATATTGTACCGTATATATAAGTTCACCAAAAGCATTTCTACTAGCTATTCTCAGTAGTTACCTTGTGGAAGACAGATATTTCAGATAAAAGAGTTTTTCAACCCTAATGGATTTTGTTGCATTCCTTTCCACTATGAAAACTCATCATAATAATCAATTTAAAGTGTATTCATTGTACCTGAAAAAATTTACTTTAAGATATATTTAATTTAAGTTTTTAAGCCATGTGCTCAGTGAGAACTAAAACATAAAATTTGAAATAACTTGTAATAGCATAAAGTTACAGCTGATCTTTTATATTCAGCACCTTTTAGAGTATTTTGAACATAAAGACAAGTAATTATGTGAAATATAAGTAGGACCTTTCATTAAGAGAAAAAAATCGATATTTTTACTAAAAGAGATAAAAATAAAAAATTTATATCAGATAAAATAATTGTTTAAAAAAGAAACATAAAAACTGCCTTCAAAAAAAAAAAGCACTAAAACTTTTAAAATAACTTTATACTTTGCTTAGGAGAAAGTAAATCTAAATGGACAATATTTTACATTAAAGTCATTGAAATTTTTACATTAATTAGTTATTTTTGGAGTCGGTGCCAGCTGTCACTTAGGGAAGATCGAATTACTGAACTTCTTTTAGTGTTAGAGGCGAAATGGGGAGTACGAACAAAAATTCCCAAAATTTTACAGCATGTCGTGAGGCAGATAGTGTTATTGCGGGAGGCAGCTTAGGGAAACAAATTAACAGTATTTTAATCTGTGGCTCGGCCTTATTGGTCATCCAGGCATATCTCTGGCATTACAGTGTCAGTTAGTAGGCTGCTTCATGCAGTAAATGATTTACAGTTAGTATAATATCGGCGTATCATCTGTATGTTTCAGTTTTGTTGAAACATCTTTCTAGCATTAATTGTAGGTAAGCAGTAACATGGTTTTTCATGTATTATTGTTATTAATTATTGTTTTTATCTTTTTGTTTTTCTTGCTTTCACTGGCACCGACTCCAAAAACAACTAATTAATTTAAAAATTTCAATGACTTTAATGTAAAATATTGTCCATTTAGAATTACTTTCTCCTAAGCAAGGTATAAAGTTATTTTAAAATTTTTAGTGCTTTTTTTTTAAGGCGGTTTTTATGTTTTTTTAAACAATTATTTTATTTTTAAACATTTTTAGTAGTATTATAGTATGTTTTGTATTTTAAATATGCCGAAGCAGTTCCCAGTTTGTGAACTTCCTGGTAGCTCAGGGAATAAAGTGCTTGCTTTCAAAGAAGAATTCAGTCTTTATATACCACAACTACTTCCAAACGGGGTGAACTGGGTGTTGTGTTAAAGAATGTCAGTTTACATTTTGGTCCAGGCTATGTTTCGATCGCATCATAATATCTGTTAAAGCTGCTGGTCGATAGCCGAAACATGTAATATCTGGGCATTAATATATACCACATACAGAAATCTCTCTGTTTGCTCTGGCATCACACAGAAATATAGATTTTTCATTGGTTTTCATAATGTGAAAGCTTGGGATCCAAGTTGAAATCTGAAGTACATGTTGAGACATTATGACACATTTATTTTATAAATATTATGCCATGACTTAAAAATATCTTAATTGATTTTGATGGGATTTAAAACTGGATTTTTGTAAAGAACATTTGAAATTAAAAGCTGTGAGGGTAAAGGGGAAGAGGGATTGGGCTTTTGTATACCAAATGTAGACTGCCTTTTCTGATTGATTAAAAGTATGTGTGCATAAATTTCTATTGATATCAGATAAAACTGTAGGTATATATTAAAAAAAAAAAACAATTAAGGGGTGTGGAGACGAAGAGTAGTTTGGTTTTTTAAAGCTAGTGTGGGCAGTATTTTTCTCTTTCTTTTAAAGTATACATGTGCAAATTTCCGTTGACACCAGATAAAAACTGTAGCTTTGTGTAAAAAAACAATTGCAAAAATTAAATGGGGCAAGGGAGTGAGTGGTAGGGTTTTGTAAACAGAATATAGACACTATGTTTCTCTTTGTTTTTAAGTATACATGTGTGGTGTTCCATGGAAATCTGATAAAACTGTGGGTATCTATAAAGAACATTGGAAATTTGCAGGGGTGGGAGTAGAAGGGAAGAGGGGTTGGGCTTCTGCAACCTAATTTAAACACAATTGTTCTGTATGTTTTAAAATATACATGTGCAAATTTCCTTCAGAATTGGATAGAAACTGTAAATTAATGGATGGATAGGAAGGAGCAGTGTTTGGACTCTCGAAAACAAATGTAGACAGTATTTTTCTGTTTGTTTTGCAATATACATGTGCATACTTTCTTCAAAATCAGAAAGAAACTGAAGCATTGTATGAAGAACATTGACAGTAATTAAAGGGGTAGAAAGGGGGATAGGGTTTGCATTTTTGTGAAAGTTATGTGGACAGTATTTTTCTTTTTCTATTTGTTTTAAAGTATACGAATGCAAAGTTCCACCGAATCGGATTAAAATGTGTGTTTTGTACAAATATTAAGGGAAGGGGAGCTAGGGTAGTTTTTTTATTTATTTTTTTTGTCAGAAATCTTATCCATAAAAAATTACATATATATGTGCCAACTTTCTTATAGATCAGTCAAATGGTGTCGACTATAGCTTTCTAAAAAGAAATTGACAAAAATCAAGGGGGTGGAAATGGGGAGAGGGGTTCAGTTTTATCAAACAAGAGTTAGCATTATTTTTCTCTTTGTTTTATAGTGAAAATTTGCTAAGTTCTGTCTAAACCGGATAAAAACTGTGGTTGTGTATAAAAATTAAGTTGATTAATGGGGAGAGGGGGTGGTTTTTAGATCTTTTGGTCAGACACCTTGTAACAGCCCTAATACCTGAATTTTGAATAGCATTGTACTGTATGAAGTATTTGTAGTGAGCTAATGTTTGGTTGAAAGTGATTTGATATGTTTGTTTTGTAATTTCTTGTAAATCAGTGTATATAGACTTTGTTTTAGGTAAGAAAATTATTCAAAGGCCATTTAATATGTTTAAGAACCGAATGATGCAAGAGAATTTCTTAAATGTTTGTAATTACATGTATTAATGTAATTTACGATGTCTACAGGACAATTTTCTACCGTTTGAAAGGATTTCTGTAAATAATTTTGTATTTAAGTATCTATAATTACCATTTCTGATCATTTTTTAATGTTGTTAATTAATTTTGTATTAATTCAGATTGTTTTTAATATGTTAGATTGTTTGAGTAATTGTTAATGATCGAGAAATATCGGGCGGATGCCTTTGAAGAATTCTCGTAATTTCGATAAAGACTATATAAACAGATCGCTTGGACAGAGAGATTAATTCATTCATTCATTCATGCATTCAGTTAGTAAGTCAGTTTAGTTGACAGTATTCAGTGTTACAGAGAGTTTCAATCATTCAGTTGAGTTTGCGACTGTGCATCTCTGTATTGTACCTATAATTGTGAATATCGCTTCAAACATAACCTGTTGGGTGGATTTTTTAATTAATTAATGCAGTTCTTAAACCACCACAAGAACCCTAACATGGCGACTATTGACAGGACGAGAAGTTCTTAAACATCTGTGGGATGTTTATCTTCTAAAAAGAATCTGCAGAAAATTGCGACTAATTATCGGCGATAAGCGAACATAACCTGCGAGAAAATTTCGACCGGCTACGACACGTAGAGGTTATACAGGCGACACGGATTTGACGGCAAGTGGATCTTCTTCGGCCTAAGGCGGAGATTTCCATCGGGAATCGGCTGTAATCTTCCGACGACGAGTGGATTTTCTTCGGCCACAAAATCGTCTTCCTACAGTGAATTGTGAAAAGTGTGGTTAAGTGTTTGAAGTCAGTGTGGTGTTTAATGGTTAAATAAGTGCTTCTAAGTAAAATTTAATGTGATACAAAATTGAGGAAGAACTGTAAGTACTGCATTGAAATATTCAAGTGATTTCTTTTGCATGTTATTGTGTGGCAGGTTGGAAAGATTTTAATTTTTCTTAATTTTGTTTTTTATGTTGATTTTGCTAATTACTAAAAATGGCTGATAGTCAGAACCTGCAAGCTTTTCTAGAATCATTTGTAGCCAATTTTAATGCAAAATTTTCTGAACTTGATGGTAAATTTGACAACAAATTTTCAGAATTTAAAAATGAGTTAAATCTTGATAGCAAATTTTCTGAATTTAAAAATGAGTTAAATCTCGATTGGAAATTCTCTGAAATGAATAGTAAGTTTTCTGAAATTGATAATAAATTTGACAGTAAGTTTTCTGAAATTGATAATAAATTTGATAGTAAGTTTTCTGAAATTGATAATAAATTTGACAGTAAGTTTTCTCAAATTGATAATAAATTTGACAGTAAGTTTTCTGAGTTCAAAAAGGAATTGGATTTTGAGAACAAATTCTCTGAGTTGGCTGATTGTTTTGATAAGAAAATCTGTATGCAATTTCAAGGTTTTAGTTCTAAATTTAAGGAGGATGTCAATAATTTAAATTCGAAACTGGAACAAGCTGTTGTAGAGTGTCAGGAGAATTTTGTAAAGGTTAACCAAATTTGTAGAGAAACTAAAGATGCATGTGTTGATTTAATTAATGAAGTAGACTGTAAATATAGCAAGGAGATGAAGGGAGTCAGAGAAGAATTTAATATGATGAAGGAGGAATATGTGAGTTTGTTCGAAACCAGTGACAGTAAATCTGCTCAAAGGGTCAACGAGTTGAGACAAGAGGTGGGAAAAAATGTTAATGCGTTGACACGTCAGCAGGAACAGCTTACCCATGAGTTGGAGGGTACCCAATCTAACGTTAATCAGTTAGAGAAAAGGGTTACTGGGTTGCAGGTTCAGTTAAGTCAGGTTCCCTTAACAGGTAATCCAAATTTCAGTGTCGATGTTAAAGAAGAATTTGAAATCTATGATGATAGTGGGAGGCTTCACCCTATTGAATTTATAGATAATTTTGAAACATCAGACTATTTTAATTTGTTACCCGACAATAAGAAAATTGCACTTGTGGGTAAACATCTAAAGTCTTATGCTAGGACATGGGTTGATAGACAAGCTAGGGAAGTGACTGACTACAAGCTGTTTAAAGAAAACTTTTTGAAACATTTTTGGTCGACAAGCAGACAGATTCAGGAAAAGAGGGAGTTAATGACTGGAAGGCCCTATAAACCTGGTCGGGAAACTCAACATGACTTTTTTCATAAATGTTGGATCCGTTATAAGTATTTAGACCATCCTTATGGAGAGGAGGAATTCATTGATTTGATAGGAGCTAGGCTACCTCAGCAAACAAGAAATTTAATTGCCACTTTGGATGTAGTAAATGTGGATAGAGTTTCTGAATTGTTGAGACGCTTGGATGCCCAGGAGTCATTCAATGAACAACATTACCACCATCAACACCATAGGAGGGGCAGCAGGAGTCCCCCTAGAAGGGGTAATGGGTCAAGGGATGGTAGATCTAGGGACGGGATTGTGATAATTACACAAGGAGGAATGATTATGGGGAAGTGAGAGAACAGAACCCTCAATCTGAAAGGGAAAGGCAGCATGGGGGGCAGACAAACTAAAGACCACCCCTGTGATGGGCCCCGCAGTGGTGGACAAGAATGTGTGTCCAGGTACCAACTGCTATAGCGTTAATACCATTTTTATGAATAATCCCCGAGAAGATTTATTGGAAGAGGTAGGGGTAGCAGCAAGTGAATTTCAGGATAAGGTTATGATAGATGTAATTAATGATGTTGATGATGTAAAGGTTGATAATAAGATAAAGCGGGAAGGGGACCACCATAGTACCTTATCACTAGAATCAGTGTGCGAAAGTAATAATTTTCATGTAGAAGATTTTCGAAATGGTCACAGCTTAATTACAAAAAGGGGTGCAGAATTTATAGTGCATACTACAGTGTGGCTATGGGAAACTTGTAAGATCCAGAATGGCATAGTTGGGACTATGTGGGCTTGTATAGGTGGTAATGAAGTTTGTAGAAGTGCTGAAATCGAGGAGTTTCTCAGATAACTTGAAGATGAAGGTCATACAGTGGTGTGGATAGGAGACCCAGATGAGGAGGAGAATTGTAAGTCAAAGTATTTGTCTTCTGAAGAGAGAGAGGTTGGAAAGCCTTATGTACGAATCCCTAAGTTGGAAAAATGTCCTAATTTTGACCTAGCTGATACTTTATTTAGCTCTTTATTTGGTGTAGATGATGACATTGAAGAAATGGGTGGGAGTAAGGATTTATTGGAACCAGTTTCTGATTTGGATAAATGTGCAGAATGGACTTAGATGACACTATGTTTTGTTCCCTCATTGATGTGGAAGCTAATAGTGAAGTAGTAGTTGCTGAGAAAAATAATTATTTTGTGGAGGAAGTCAGTAAGCCAGATGTTAAAACAGTTTTAGGTACTGATTCAGATAAATTGGTAAGTTTAAGTAGTATCAGATGATGAAGAGTGGGGTTGGGAGTAATGATGGACTAAACTGCAGTAGTGAGAATAATAAATTTGTATTACCAGTTGAGTCAGCAACATTGCTTTTAAGTGACAATCAATGTGCTAAAACAGAACCATTTTATGTCTCAGCTGTTGTGTGGTTGTACCAAAGTCTGTTGTCTGAGATGATTGGAAGTTTGTGTTTCTGTATGTATATAATGAAGCTTTGTGTGAATAGAAATGTAATATTAGATGTGTATACAAAAGTTGAAGAAAACTGGAAGTTTAGGAAAAAGTAACTTACATGGGTTTGGGTATCCAGAGAAATCTCGGAACCCACTTATGGAATCAATTTGAATGCATGGTTTGGGGAGGGGTCAACAACCTGTAAATATCTAATTTTGTAAATAAGTTTGTGAATTAATGCATGTAAATAGTTTGTGTGAGTACTTAAGTTCAGATGCAGATGTAAGCATTTCACTGTATAATTTTTGACAGTTTTGTGTAGAAACTTTTGGTGTGTCCATGTTGTTGTGACTTTCTACATTGTGTTGACAAATTATCAGCTGTAAAATGTAAACAGACTGTTGTCATTAACAAGCAGATATCAAGTGTGTAATTTGGTTTGAAAATAATTGTGACTTAAGGTGATGACATTGAACGTTTGTTGTGTAAAAACAGTAACTGAAAAAATGGTTGGATCTGAGAAAAGACAATTATTGTAAACTAAATCAGTGTCATGGACTATGTGCAGATGTTGTATGAAGAATTGTATTTGTTCATTGTAAAGTCATTATGGTTGATTGATTCTAACCTGTTTGTGTTGGCATTATGTGTACAGTCAACCTGCTTATATTCGTGACGGATTCAATCAATTTTAACTGTGTAAAATTAAGTGAATCCTGGGGAGGGGTTGTAACAGCCCTAATACCTGAATTTTGAATAGCATTGTACTGTATGAAGTATTTGTAGTGAGCTAATGTTTGGTTGAAAGTGATTTGATATGTTTGTTTTGTAATTTCTTGTAAATCAGTGTATATAGACTTTGTTTTAGGTAAGAAAATTATTCAAAGGCCATTTAATATGTTTAAGAAACCGAATGATGCAAGAGAATTTCTTAAATGTTTGTAATTACATGTATTAATGTAATTTACGATGTCTACAGGACAATTTTCTACCGTTTGAAAGGATTATGTAAATAATTTTGTATTTAAGTATCTATAATTACCATTTCTGATCATTTTTTAATGTTGTTAATTAATTTTGTATTAATTCAGATTGTTTTTAATATGTTAGATTGTTTTGAGTAATTGTTAATGATCGAGAAATATCGGGCGGATGCCTTTGAAGAATTCTCGTAATTTCGATAAAGACTATATAAACAGATCGCCTGGACAGAGAGATTCATTCATTCATTCATGCATTCAGTTAGTAAGTCAGTTTAGTTGACAGTATTCAGTGTTACAGAGAGTTTCAATCATTCAGTTGAGTTTGTGACTGTGCATCTCTGTATTGTACCTATAATTGTGCTTCGTGAAAAAATACATATAAGCATCAACTTTAGTGGTGATTGGTCAAACGATCGCAACTGTAGCTTTTTATTAAGAACATTGACAAAAGTTAATGGGGTAGAAGGAGGTAAAGGGGTTGAGCTTTGGCAAACCAAATGTTGACAGGATTTTTCTCTTTGTTTTAAAGTATACATGGGCAAAGTTCAACAAAAATCAGATAAGAAATATAGATTTCTATAAAATTAAGGGGTGTGAAGGGAGACATGGGGTGGTTTTTTTTATTTATTTAATTTTTTTTTTGGTCAGAAACCTTCTCCATGAAAAATTATATGTAAATGCCAACTTTAATGGAGACCAGTTAAATGGTGTCAACTGTAGCTTTGTATAAAGAACATTGGTAAGAATTTAGGGGGTGGATAGGGGAAGAGGGCTTCAGTTTTTTCAAATCAAAAGTTGACAGTATTTTTCTCTTTATTTTTGACTATACATGTCCAAAGTTTCATCGAAATCGGATAAAAAATGTGGGTTTGTATAAAAATTAAAGGGTGTAAAGGGGAGAGGGATGTTTTATTATTTATTTAATGGTCAGATTCTCCATGAAAAATTACATGTATATGCCAACTTTGATGATAATCAGTCAAACGATGTCAAGTGTAGCTTTTTCTGAAGACCATTGACAACAATTAAAGTGGTGGAAGGAGGGAGGGGGTTGAACTTTAACAGACCAAATGTTGACAGAATTTTTCTCTTTGTTTTAAAGTATACATGGGCAAAGTTCAATAAAACCAGATAAGAAATGTAGGTTTCTATAAAATTAAGGGGTGTAAAGCAGAGAGGGGTGGATTTTTATTTTTTTGGTCTGAAAGCTTCTCCATGAAAAACTATAAGTAATTGCCAACTTTAATGGAGATCAGTTAAATGGTGTCGCCTGTAGCTTTGAATACAGAAAATTGGCAAAAATTAAGGGGGGTATAGGGGGAAAGGTGTTCAGTTTTTTTAAACCAAAAGTTGATAGTATTTTTCTCTTTATTTTTGGCTATATATGTCCAAAGCTTCATCGAGATCGAATAAAAAATGTGGATTTGTATAAAAATTAAGAGGTGGAAGGGGGTTAGAAGGGGTGATTTCTCAATGAAATTCATATGGGAGCACTTTGGAGGTATACCCTACCCACTAAAAAAAGTTCATTTAAATCGGTTAAAAATTTTCGAAGATAAAAAAAAAAAAAAAAGGAGATAGTTAAAAATATATATAGGTTTCTATAGAAAACTTAATAAGATTTTGGGAATGGTTTGTTGTCAATGTTGTAGTTGTAAAGGAAAACAGCCAGATCCGATGACATAAAGAGGATTTAAAATTAATTTTATAGAAACCCTTTTGAACCAAATTGGAATAAATAGAATAGAATAAATAGAATAGAATAAATAGAATAGAAATTAAACTATCAAGTACATTTGAAGATATTAATTTTCAAATGTTTTTGCTGGAGTCACAAGGTCAACTGAGCTAATATATAGAAGGCAGCCATAAGGGCTGGCACTCATTCTATCGGCAGTTTTCGAAGAGTCAAAATCACATCGTAATGTAGCTCAATCTTCTGGCAGATTTCAAACAGTTAACTTTGTGTCATAATGTAGAGCGAGTTGCTCCACATAGTTGGTCAGCTTAGTATATGCCATAGCTTTACTTTAATCAAAGTTAGGGGTTTGATGAGAGTTTGTCCTCTCATGTGAATTTGCTTTACCTACAATCTTCTTTGGAACTGCTGGCCAATGCTTTATTCATAATTCTGGTTCCAAAATTCTATGGGGGAAATTTTTCAAGAAAAGAAGTATTTTGTGACTTTTAAACTGGGTCAAGTTAACTTATTTCAATTTACCATTCACCTTTGGGGTTTATTTACAAATGCATGGTGACCACATCAATCAAATCTTAAAGGTACCAGAAGGCTATTACAGTCATGGACATTGTTGTCCAAAGTTAAAACGGAGTGTTGCTTAGCCCGCAGTATGCACTTCAGCCATACAATATCCACCTATCACTCCACACAAGTAGTCCAAAAATGTGCTGATCAGCTACATATCTCAACCACAAAGCAAATATTTTCACAATTATACCATTTTAGTCTTGACCATTCAGTGGGATGGCAAGTTGTTGCCTGGTTCCAAAGAAGAACGACTGCCAACAAGTCTCGGAATTACATTTCGTAATTGGAAAAAAACTTCTAGTAATAAAGACCAAGGTGAAGTTGTTTTGAATGTTCTGAATAACTAGGACTCAATTGATAATGTGCAGATAATGAGCTGCACCACAATTGCATTTAACATAGGTCACCTCAATGGTGCCCTATAGAGAACTGACTGAACAATGAGTTATATTTTTTGATAAAATAGTGGAAAATAATTGAAAATAAAACAGCATCATGCAGCGCATAAAACTTGATGCATGGCAAGAGCCATTTATTCACTCAAGACACGTCTCTTAACTGTTCAACTTTAATTGTGCAAGGAACACAGAATGGTATGTAATTTATAAAGGGAGAGCAAATTTGACTTCGTAGAAAAACACACTCCTTTGACGGGAGAAATATTCGGCTCTATTTTGTGCGGTATGTAAAATTATCTGTCTTGTATCAATAAATTATCTTGTATCTTTTGCAACTTGATTAATGCTTACTTAATATGTTGTTTTAGGAAAAAAATTGATGAATTTTTATCTGTGAAGAGCAAACATTTTTTTTCTCGGTTCAAAATTTAAAGCAGTGTTCTTTAGGAAAGCGTTTCTTCATTGAAAGAAAATCAGATTTTGTACATGCTAAAAGAAAGGTCTTTTATATGAACAACACAGCTGAAAGAGCTGTGAAATTAGTGTAGGAACTTCATATTTTAATTACAGCCGATGAAGAACAAAAACAATTTTTGTACCCACACTTTAAAAAAGACACTAAAATGAAAATACCTCTCATAATTTTAATACTTCTGTCTTGCTATATATATATTTTCTGTTGTCTTGATTTTATTGTTAATTCAGAATTATACAAAATTATAAGGCTTTAGTCACTTATCAAGCAATAATCAAAATAATATTTTTTTGTAAACTTTCAGGTCTGTTTGGCATGGTTTAACGTAACGGCAGGAGGATAAAATTTCTTATGTAAGTAAGCTAAAGCGATTTAAAAAGGATTAGAGGATATGCGTAGGAATATTCAGAAAAAACCTGCACAATGTGTGACACAGTTTGTGAAACCTCACCACAGTCACAGTAAGGAGAATCTGCCCAGCCCCAGATGTGGAGATTTGAAGCAGTTCTTTGCATACCACATCTAATATGATCTAATTTACACCAATTGACCACGTTAAGTTGAATGCTGCTAGTATTGAGCAGGGATTGCTAATTTGCACTATACGCTGTTCAGCTAACTGTAGGGCTGAAGAAGTTAGATGTTAGACTGACAGCAGTGATTCAGGCAGGGCGATGTGACTTTATCCATGTTTTGTATTGCCTAATATATCGTTGGATGGGAGGAGCCTTGTTGTTCAGAATTCTCAACCATAGTTTGATTAGGGAACGTCCTTAAACTACACGGCTTGATCTAGGGTGGGGGTGGGGAGGGGTTGGCTGGAAAGCTTCACTAGGCTATGTGTGGGAGAGGAAGTGTTTCCAAGATAGGCCACATAGATATTATTTGTCACTGTTAAAATGAGCTACAGAACACAAAACAGCATGTGAATATTTATTTCCAGCATTTAATTATTTCCATATGTAATTTAAGATAGTCAGACAAGAGAAAACACTACAAAATGTCTTCTGGAATCAAAAGGAAAAATCTACATGCTACATGGGGGAGGGGGTTGGTGCGGTAGGTGGGGAGAGGCATGCTACATAGGGGGTGGGGGTTGTAAGGACAGAGCATGATACCAGGGGTGGAGAATAGGCTTAGTACCTTAACTGAAAGTTCACTGGAAATGAAAGCTCTGTTGAATTTTGACTAAATAATTTTAAATGACCATGTTGCCTGTCTGGAATTCTCAGCTGAGATGCTTAAAGGTCGCCACCAAATTTGTTTAAACCACAAACTTATAAAAGGTTTCAGTCTACTATGCAATCACAAAAGTTCACTTTGATAAAAATCTGTAGTTTATTTTCAAAAGTGACATTTTAAAATTTTGCATTCTACGGTTGAGTAGGCAATCTAACAAACATTTCCAGAATATTGCAGATTGTGGAGAGAAAGAATACCAACCAAACCCATTTTTAGAAAATTTACAAGTTCATGATAGTTGCAAAGAAAATCATCATGGCTTCCAGCCCAGCTAGCTTCCGGCTTCAAACTGACCCGCACCTCGACAAACTTATGCAGATTTACCTTACATCACGTTCCCGGAGTAAAGACTAAAAGATGAAACCAAAAGAGACCAAGACCTCTATGAGGTACCTGCTTATATAACCCATCCACGCAACATCAGGTATTCACCTCCTTTCCTAATATAGTGAAAAATGATTGTGATTATAAAAGGTGTTCATATTTTAACAGCATATAGTCTTGTCCTCAAGGTACATAAAAAGTGTTTAGTTAGAATTCTCGAATGATTAGTTTGCTTAAAAATGAATTTAGTTTAAACGGCGTATTGATATGATTCTCCGACAGTAATAGGGATTTCTCTATTTCTATGTTTGAATTTAAGCCAATTTTTAGTAATCCTGCTGAATTTCAAATAATCTAAATAAAATTTTCGCCACAATGTTCTACAAAAATTTCTGATTCCAGTGATGTGAATTTTATTGTAATCTTTGTTGGAATCGCAAAATTACAACTTTAACTAAATTTGGTAGTGCCACTGTTTAGAAGTCACTTGGTTTTTCGTTAATAATTCTTAAAGTATTGTTTCTATCAAAAAAAAGTGAGGTTATAAGAATTTTCTTTGAATTTAGTTATGTGTTTTGACAACAGTTTTATTTACAAAAGTGGCTGGGTTTACTTGCAAATAAATCTACAGTGAAACCACGTGTGTTTAATGACGAAATATTTTTTTTAAATGTATATAAAATCTGTTCTACTGTGTGGAATGTTATGAAATTTAAATATGTTAAACTAGATTTTTAGTTCTTTCGGAAAATATACTTTTTAGTTCGGGAAATAATCGAAAACATATGATAAAAATATTAGAAGTGAAGGTATATTTATCCGATTGTTTAAAAATTTATTTACGTTATTTACAGTGTCAGAAACTACAAAATTTTATTGAATTTAGCTTTCTTTCGAATTATTATTATTTTAAAATTACTTTACTGCTTTTAAAAGTATTCAGAAATGATGAAATGCTCATATAGCAAAAATCTGTTGTTTACAAGTTGGATGATATTAGATTATCCTATTCCAGGTTAGTTAAAAGTTTCTTTACTATTAAACAAAGTTTATTTAATGCTTGAGTGGCTTTACTGTTTCTAAATTGGTTTGTTTATCAAGTTGAGTTGTAATATCAGCTTCTACGTGAAATGTTCCTCCCATAACCTGTACTTGTGATGAAAATTATATGGCTATTGGGAATCTTGCTCCCTCCCTCATACTTTAAACCAAGCAAACTAGAATTTACCAAAATTCTAAGGTGGTTATAGGGTGGGGGAGGAAAGGGGGTGTTCATAGGAAGCCAAAATGGAGCTATGTAGTTTATGGATGTTCTCTTATGGCTATTTGCCTTCTGATAAGGGGCTGAGCACCGGCAGCTACTGGATAGGTGTAAGTAGAAGCATACCAGTTATGATGGGCATTGTTTGCCAAAGCTGAATGTCCACCAACTGGATGTTAGAGCTATTAATCCACATGCTAGAGCAGTATTCAACTGTAGAGTGAAACAAGACCAAGATTGTTGTTCTTAATGTATTCACATCAGCTACCTATATAATTACTACCATCCGCTGAAGTAGATTGTTTTGACTTTTAAGATTGGAAGCTATATTCTGAAGGTGCCTTTTGTAAGTGAGGGACCTGTCTAAAGTGACACCCATGTATTTTGAGGTACTGTTATACTTCAACATACTATAACAGGGTGGTGAGGAGGTTAAAGAGATTGGTGAGACGAGAACATAACAGAGTTAAGAAACAGCAAGGCAGTAGGGAGGACATGCAACAACTAACAAAGGAATTAATAATGTCAAAAAAACTGGCTAAGGATGAGTTTATGAAGAATATTATTGGTGCAGGGAGACCTCTGACTGATGCATCTAGAAATTTGAATAGCTATATCTAGAAACTGAGGGGAAGAGAAGGTATTGAGACAATTATAGATAAGGATGGAGAAGAAGTAACGGAGGATTTAAAAAAGGCAGAGTTATTGAGTAACTGGTTCAATGAGTCCATTAGGGACAGTAATTCAGGGGTTATATCTGGAAATGAGCCAGATTAGAAAATTTGAAATTAAATATGAAGATATAATGAAAGAACTAAGGAATCTAAAAAAAGCACAAAGGGTCTAGTGTTGATAATATTACTACAGATGTCTTAAAGATAGTACGATGGGATATTGTACCTTACCTTGAAACATTATTTAACTTGAGTCTGCATACTTGTTGTTTACCAGATGACTGGAAAAGTGTGATAGTAGTACCGGTCCATAAAGTAGAGGTGACAAACAGGGTTGAAAACTATAGGCCAATTAGTTTGACATCAGTGGTAGGTAAATTAATGGATAGATTAATATCCAACCAAACTAGAGGTGTCTGTGAGGAAAGAAAGTAAATGGTTTTGAAGTTGGCAACAGGGCTTTAGACAAGGATATTCGTGTGAATCTCAGTTAGTAGGATATATGCAGGATATTTCTGATGAAATGGACAGGGGAGGTCAAGTTGATAGTGTGGCACTAGATCTTTCAAAGGCCTTTTATAGAGTGAGCCATAAAATGGTGCTAAATAAGGTAAAAACTATTGGAGCTGATAAAAAGGTGATTTGCTGGGTGGAAGAATTCCTAAAACATAGAAAGCAAAAAGTTAGGATAGAAAAGTATCTAAAGAAGTAGAAGTGAACATGGGAGTCCCACAGGGTAATGTATTGGGAACATTGTTACTCGTTATTCTAATGAATGATTGTGTTAATGGTTTACTGTTAGAGATTAGATTTTTTGCAGATGACATAATGTTATTTAAAGGATCAAAACAGTAGGAGACTGTAAACAGATGAAGGGTGATCTAGATAGGATAACTAGCTGGGTGAGTCAACATGGGATGAAGATAAATGCAAGGAAGAGTCAGCTTATTAGGTACACAGATAAAAAGCTAAAGATTGATTACAATTATAAAGTGGGGAAGGAGCTACTTATTGAAGACTCAAAATGTAAATATCTTGGCATAACATTTGATAAAAAACTTAACGGGGCACGACACATTGGATAGATGATAGGGAAAGGGCTCAAAATCCTTCACCTGTTGGAAAGAGTGATGAGGGGACGCACTAGAGAAGTAAGGGAATTGGGGTACAAAATTTTGGTCAGACCACTGCTGGAATATGTTTGTGTAGTTTGGAATCCACATTTTGGGTATCAAATACAGGAATTGGAGGGGGTGCAGAGGAGGGCTGCCAGGTTTGTCTCTGGAAATTATCACAGAACACAATCGGTAACTAATATGATAAAGGAGCTGGAGTCGAATTCATTGGAGGATAGAAGCAGGGTGAAGAGATTCATGGGAGTGTACAAAGCCTATACTGGTGATGAAGCATGGAAAGATATTGGTGGCAAAATTAAGAGAGATTCTTGGAAATATAAGGTTGACCATGACCACAAGCTGGCACCTGATTTCAGGCATAAGGGTGTGGGAAAATATTCTTTCGTAGGAAAGGGAGAGAGGGACTGGAATAAATTGCCAAGAGAAGTTATGAATAACTTACCGGAAACACTGAAAGAATTTAAAGTAAAAATTAGTATAGGGCAAAAGTAAGTTGGAAGGGAGGGGGTGTAGGGAGATTGCAGCTGGGGCGGGCGTTCCATCATTATTTTATCAATTATATATATATATATGTCATCTGGTCTCTGAACACTATATTTGTTTATTGCTAAGGTGGAATGTAGCTATTTCTATTTTCTGTGGATTAGATTGAAGGCTCTACCTTTGAAAGTAGACTTCCATTTGCTGAAGGTTGTGATTCAGGATTTCTTCAGCATCTGCAAAGTTAGTTCTTTGCACTGTAAGGCTGATATCATCAGCAGATACGAAATTGTGAAATACTGTGTCTGGCCGGTCATGAGTATATAATTAAAGAGTATATAGGCCTACAAAGAAGAATCTTTGTCACTTTGTAAGATAACTGCAAGCTTGGGTTTTATGGCATAAAGAAGTGCGTCTTAACTGTGATCGTGTCTGGTACCTTAACAGTTTCTGTTTAATGTTCGCCAATCCCTCATAATTACCTCAAGAGATAAAGGGATGTTCTTAAAAACTCTAGACTTCCTGATAAGTTCAAAATTATTTATTTGGCAAAATTCTTACATAAACTCAGTACCAGTGTAGGCCTAATAGAAAAGCATTAGACTTCTATCCGAAATAAATGATTACTGGTTAAACCACCGTCACACAGTAAGTAACTTCCTCCTAACCCCTAGATGAAAGTTAAAAGTTCATCTAGAAGGAAGAGGTAGTCCACTGCTGTTGCATCACAACTTAAGTTCCCTCCTACATCTCTTGCGACCAATATCCCATCCTCTCAGTTCAATTTCTGCCGGAATACTGCTGTTCCTTGTGGCTTGCTTGACTCCTTATATTCATATTGTGCACAGCTGACTCAGCATATGCATGATTTTACAAAGGGAAACCTTACATTTATTCCGGTCATTCTGAAATTTTTATATGTTGGAAGCGATTTCTTTAATGAGAGTCTTTCTGCTAGGTGTTGTGTTTTTCGAGCTAAAGCTGTAAAAGCTTTAAATGTGTCATCATTCCTACAATTCTTCAGTCTGTGAAATGATTCTGCTATCAAAATATTCCATAAAAATTTCTTCAACTTTTGACATATAACATGTCTGGATCCAAAATATATTTGATAGTGAAAATCTACTCCCGAGTATAGCTGCAAAGTCAGTTAAAAATTTTGATGTCGATTATCCCAAAATATATGAGTGCTACAATCTGTAATATATTTCAAACTTTGCTAAATTTGATTCTCTATCTGATGGTAATATTATTTCGTTATCTATTTCCTTTATACTAATTCTATGGTTTCAAAATGATGCTTTGCAGCGGCCATTATGTTTAAACATTAATTTCGTTTTTACGGCTTAAATATTGTCTGAATCTCTGAGAAAATCAATCTACATATTCAGTGGAAATTTCTCTTTAATTTGAACATGGTTTCTAAGTCCTCATAGCCATATGTCCACAAAATTCTGAATTGCAAAGTCAGTGAAATCTCATATTTTGTCTAAAAAACATACTTTCCTATTAGTTATCAACTCTATCTTTTCATATGTTGTGTATTATTTTATGATGAACATTTTGAGCTATGAATATTTACTGTACCTTGAAAATTAAGTCAAAATGGTTTCTTGTGCAATATTTTCTGTGTGCTTGTGAGATAACTAAGTTGACGATATCTCCTTAATACAATTTTCTAAAATGCAAATGTTAGACCTAATTTGAATTGATCACATTTTACACTTCTGTAAATGAATGTGGCCAAAAGGCTTCTAAAAAATTTTAACTCTCTTTATAGTACAGTACTTTCGAGAACTTATAAAATAGCTAAACTCTTATTCCTAAGCTGTTTTCTGACATTAAAATTACTTCAAAATGCTTCTAAAATAATTTTCTGTTGGTTTTAAGTTTTTTTTTTTTTTTTTTTTTTGCTGTCGTCAGTCTTTCGACCGGTTAGATGCAATCCTCCATTTTTAGGACCCTTTAAACTTTTTTTGAAGGAATACTGACAACATTAAGGTTATGTGACAACATGCAATGGCTTTCATGTGGCACAAGTGGTCCAAAGATTGGCTGCAAGGATGTTGAAGATGATGAACATGCTGGGAGACCTTCAGCAAGCAGAGCTCATGAAAATTTGGTGAAATTGCATGAACTTTTAAACACTGACTGTTGTCTTAGTGTTAGATCAAGTAGGATTGAGTCTGCCCAGAGATCAGACGCAATTGGGCTCTTCAGGCATCGCTCACTGCCGGCAAAGTTTCGGTCAAGTTCAACGGGACATCACTGGTGCAGCCACCCTGCAGCTCCAATCTACTGACATCCCCCAAATCAAGAGAGACCCGAGAAGGAAGCGATTCGACATGATTCCAGCCAGCTTCTATGAGGTGGCTTGACAGCATTCCACGCATAGAGTTCCAGGGAGACTATGAACAAACGCTGATTCCCAAGGGTCATAGTTTGTAGACTTTTTGTTTGCTGTACAAATTTGTTTAATAATTTTTTTGTTCTGAGACCAGTCTTCAAACTTTATTAACACATACTATATTGTTGCCCAATGTTATTACAGAACACAGTAAGTAACTGACATAGATGAGCATTATTTCAAATACATGTATTTAAAATGCAAATACAAAATAACTATTTTCATTTTGTATTTAAAATACCCTGATATAAAAAGTATTTTACATTTTATTTGAAATGCTTTTTCAAATTTTCTATTTGAAAAATGCAAAATACTTTTCTTAGTTCTTCGTATTTTTAATTTAATATTGACATTATATCTCATGAATATTTATTTATTAACACATTCAAACTATTGTCATCTTTACCAAACAAAAGTCAAATAACAACCTGATCTGTTACATATATAACATTGATGTGTCTGCCATTGCCGTGTCTGACTTGCGTGTTGTAATTGTTTTGTTTGTTGTTTTTATGTCAGTTTTGTTTGTTTTTAGACTGAATTTATCAAAGTGTAAGTAAAACATCAAAAATAAGATTGCTGAAGACATCAGAAGTTTTGAGGGGGACGAAGTTTTCTCCTATGAACGTTTACTGCCAGAATTAATTAGAATTCAATGAATGCTAAGCAGTTTACAAATTGATAATCCTGCATACTATGGTGTGATGATAGATGTAGGTAAAGGAAGGTTTAGAAAACGTTTTGAGAGATAATATCAATTAGAATATCAAGAAGAACCAAATGAAAATGATAACATATTAGCATCTGTATCTTATCATTCTTTTTAGCTCAAATTGTTGGCGAGGGAGAACAGAGAATACATAAAAGGATTAATTTGTTTCTGAGGTAATACAAATCAAGAAAAAGACCAAAGTACCCATAATCCAACTGGGAATAATGTAAAATATAATCTAATTACATGTTTGTATACATTTCAGATTTTTTTTCTGTAGCCAGTGACAATGCAAACACTACTACAGAAATACTGCAATATTTAAAGGCTAATGATTCTACTTTAGATTTCCTCAATAATCATCCAATAATAAAAAAGTGTTCCCAAAAATTAATTCTTTTTGGCAATTTATGCTCCTGTAGAACGTAGGATAATAATGTGGCCATAATAGATTAAACATGAAGGATGACTTGTTTGAATGAACAGTAGTGTTAATCCATAAATTAAGTGAAAAATATAACATGCATAATAAATAAACAAAAACATTTTTTATTTAGATAAAAGTATTTTAAAATTATTTTACATTATCTATTTAAATATTAACATTTTACCTTACCAATTTTATTAAAACGCTTTTTAAAAAACTATTTTGTGTATCTCTGGTAACTGATATGTAAAGGAGTAATAGGAAGACATGAGGAGGGTGAATGAAATACTAGATATGTATAAAGCATGCATCAGTTATGATGCCTGGATGGATGTTAATAAAAAAATTGTAAATAGTGTGTGGTAGTATGTGATAGTCATGATTATAAGCTAGGCTAGAATTGTAAGTATGATCCATGGGACTGGGATAAATTATCACCACGGTACATGGCTAAATAATACCAGAATTTAAAGAACTTTCTTAAAAAGGCATTATTTGATTTTTTTCTCTAAAATATTCTGATTTTATCCAAATAAAATCAAAGTTTAAAGTTAAAAAAAAAAAATTGTCAGAGGGTTTGAATACTTATCTGGGGCCTGAGAATCCTAGTACCATACCTGACGCCTCTCCATATTTTGGACATAGAGACAAAAACCCTTTTTGGTATTATTCAATTTTGATGAGATTCTGAAACAATAGTAGCTGCTTTTATCATTTTAAACTATTGTTCCTTTAATGCCCATCTATTTTTCAATTTGTTCACTTGATGTATGATTCAACTTAAGACACTTGGGAAGCTCTTTAAAAGAAGGCTATCTCCAATGCTTCTGCTTTTCTTGTGTGATAGTCTAACATTCGGTCCCATAGTGGCTTTGCACATATTTTTATCTGCACACCATAGGAATAAATTTAACTTCTGCGTTGAAGTCCTTATTTGGTTTAGTTGATGCCTGATATCTTCTTCAAACTGCATATTTTCTTAATCGCTAATAGTGCTTTCCAAATTTTTATACTATAGTATGTAGTTATTATTTAGTTACTGATTGTTTGAGACATGATGACATCTGTTCAGTAACTAGATATTCAATATTTGTGTTATTAAAGTTTAGTATCAATTTATTTTGTATTATACAACTGCTTATCATCTATCTTAAGTTTTCCTGCTAACATCAATTTGATGTTTGAAAATAGTCTATAAAAACCATTTACTTCCATTTCTATCAACATACTTATTTTCTTCTCCATTCATCTCATATGCCTTGAATGTACATTTTTAACAAAGTTGAGGAAAAACTTGCTTGAAATCCTTGTTGGTTACAAAGTGTTGGAAGACTTTCTTTCCAACCCTTGCCAACAGTTGTGGATCCAGGGAGTGGGGACAGGGGGGTGGGAGGGGCTGTAGGCTAAGGGCCTCAAGCCCCCCTCCCCCCAAAAGCAACTAAGTCCACCGCCAACATCGTAATTTTTTAGACATATTTTTTAGCTCCACTGTTCTTTTAAGGGCGGCAATTGCAAATAAAATCCAAGCTCCCCTCCTCCCCCAAACCAAAATCCTGGATCTGCCACTGCTTATTAATTCTTTCAATTTCTCATTAGTGTTCCAATCAGAGCTTATAGATGACCATCGGCACAAGCTAGGACTCAATTTCATGCATAAAGGAGTGGTAAAATTTCTTTAGTGGGCAAGAGTGTCAGTGATTGGCAAAAATTACGAGGGAAATGATTAATAATTTACCAAAAACGCTGAAGGAAAATGGCAAAAGTAGAAAGGGGAAGAAATTTAACACTTAAAAGTATATAAGATAGTAATAAACAAATAATAATAATGAGAAACTTGTACACTAGACTACTGAAGTTAGCACTATATGCCTCATAGTGCCTGAACATTGTTAGAAAATTACTACTCAGAAAACTGGAACTAAAAGAAATGACAGATCTAGAAAAAAATCATTACTTCCCATCAAAGAAGGCCCTATACCAACAACCAGAGAGCATTACAACATCTATGAGAAAGAGGTTCAGAGTTCAGAAGGACAATCAGAGACTTATCTCCAAAATCTTCAGCACCATCTCTAGAGGGAAAGGGAATAATGCAAAGTGGATAAGGCTAATCATAAAAGATCTCAAACAACTGGAAATTGGCCCCAATGAAATTTGACAACAGGGATAAATACAGAATGTTGATTAAAGCATCCGATTCTCACTACACCCCAGATGTGGGATGAAATGGACCCAGGAAAGAAAAGACAAACACAGTGCAAGGATGAAAGAATACTGGGCTAAGAAGAAAGTCATAGAGGCCAAAATAAAAAAATATGATAATATGAAAACGGTTATTAAATGACTAGGGAAATTACCACCAGAGCATGCCCTGCATCACAGTTAAGATAAAATAAATTCAATCAATTTGTTAATATTACTATTTTCAAGAATTCTATATAATAGCACACATATGCTCTTCTCAGAATTAAAATTAATGCTAAATAAATGACCTCGTATCTTTCTCTCCTTCCATCTACTAACTGTTACAAAGAACATATGTTATCTATGCAGGATGTTCCTGCTCAAAAGCTGCTTTGTTCTTCAGTATTAATTGTGAAATCTCTATCCTGCTTACCAACATTTAGTCTTAAAATCTTTTGGTTGAGCTGGTCACACCAATTCCCAGAATTATTAGTTTCACTTTTCGTGAAGACAACTAAAATTTGAAACATTAAAATCCTGGACTAGATATTTTTCCAGTAACAACTTATTAAATAGCATTCTCAGAAACAATAAAGGTTCAGTCGATATTATTATTAATTGACTGTGATGGAGCATATGACCCATTGGAAATATTCCTAAATACCTACTTTTGTGAGAGTCAAATTTTCATTTTACATTTTTTTAGTGTTTGATATAAGTTGCTGAATGTCTCTTCCAATAATTTATTACAGGGTGTGACTCCCTTACACATAACAAAAATTTTTCTCACTCCCTTATAGCTAAACTGAAATAGTAGTTTCATGGTGCCTCTTCCCTTAACTTCTAATTCTTTCTCCAATATTTTTCCAGGCATAATCATCAATGTATATACCTTACATACTTCATGGTGCCCCCCTCGCCCACAGTCCCCTCACTTACCCACTCCAGTTGATGCAGAACTTTGACAGCACTGCAGTTGAGTTTGCTATTAAATATATTGAGATGGGGAAAACAAGGAAGGGAAGTGTAAATGAACACATCTTTTTCCAGAGATAATGGCAGGAGGACAGTGATGAACACCAAAAAGATTTACACATTTTAAGATAATTCATGCCTCCTGCCTCACCAAATTCTGTTCACCACACATCCTACTCTGCCTCTCTCTGAACATACCATTTTATTGATTAACCCTAAACTCCATTTCGGGTTGCCACTGGCAACTCCAGCTGCCCCTCCAAGTCTTTTAT
This sequence comes from Vandiemenella viatica, assembly GCA_031002005.1. Classification (NCBI taxonomy): domain Eukaryota; kingdom Metazoa; phylum Arthropoda; class Insecta; order Orthoptera; family Morabidae; genus Vandiemenella; species Vandiemenella viatica. The sequence continues at coordinate 353,314,841 of JARYHS010008074.1, forward strand.
TTTACATGGTCTTGAAACTTCATTCATGTTGTCCTCAAGCAATATGTTCATTAGGTCATCCACCATTTAACTTATCGACCTCCACTAATGTGATGATAAGCCATCTTTGAAATATTGACACAATTGTATGGCAATTTTTGCTGTGCCTAGAAGTTACTTAAATATGAAAATTTTTGGTTTTACATGAATTAACACAATAAAAATTAAATTTGAGATAGATACCATGCTTACCCATTAAGAAATCATAATTTGAAGTTGTCAGTTGGAAAAAGATGTCATTTTGGAACAGTCAATTAACATGGTTTCTCTGACAGTTGTTTTCTTTTGACAATTGCTAAGTCTGTATTAAATTAATCCTAGAATTCAGATAACAGTATTCATGGATGTTTTTAATTGTTTTTGCCAAAAGCAAAGCTGTAATATGAAATATTAATTATTTCCAACAAAACATTAGACACTAAAACAAGAAGAAAGTAAAACAAAAGTTTTTCTTGGAAAAAATAAGGGGGGGGGGAGGACATTTTGTGAAGACTGATGCACTTGTGCTAGCACATTTAGAAATATGGAACACCAATTATTTCTCATCACCAATTCTATCTAAAGGGTCTAGCGGAATAAGACAGTGAAAAGTGCCCCTGGCCCATCCCATTCATGGGGCATAAAAGTTCATAGATCTTGGTTAGCATAGCCTTTGGACCGATTTTTATTTCAATGCCACTCTAGGGGGCGCTACTGGGGTGAATGTGCCATTGGGCCTAAATGCATAACTCGTGAAATCAATGTGAGAAAATCTGAAAAAAATCAGGGGCATGCACATCGCTACAGGAAATATCTAGTATTTTTTTTTGTGGAATTTTTTGGCGCATTTTACAATGTTTTAACGCAATTTGTTTATATCGAGTTCCTAGTAAACAAAGTCATTTCCTTGAGTGACAACGTTTAGATTTTCACTGTAGAATCATCTATGGGCACTATATCTACGGTTCATATTTCATACCTATCCAAGTGGTGCAACATAGCGAAAAAAGATAAACAGTAAACACTGAATTTGACGCCATTGGGTTGCCTATCGTGTAGGCGCTCAAGACGGACGAGCTTAAGTGGTTTACGAGGGCTTGGCATAGTATGGTGGCCGCCATGACGGTAACTATTTCATAACGGACTGATTGCTGATCGTCGAAGCTAGAGCTGGCAACTTCGCCGAGATAAAAAAAAAAAAAAAACAAAACTACTGAGCCGAATTGAACTCTGTCCGCTGCCCTGCTCTGCTCAGTCTACCCAATTGTCTAGTGCCAGCGCAGCTGAATGAAGGTTGTGACAGAATGGCTGCAACAGCTCTTGTGACGTCACCTATACTGAGGAGTTGTCCCGTGTTGTTCTAATGCTTTGCGATCCTTCTTTATTCTTGAGAAATACGCATGGCCACTGCGACGCTGTTCCTAATCAAGCCGTCTTTGGTTGTTGCAAGTCGGGATCTGGACATCATTCTGAGCGATCTGCTCGAACAGTGTTTAGCTTTTGCTAATGTGCAGTGTTTTAAATCCTTGAAGAGACCTCCATAATTATCAGATAGTACGCAATTGTTTTTGGAAGCACGTTTCTTTTCATTTTCATTTGCTCAGATACGTGAATAATAACAGTGACGTGTTAACAGGGGAGTTGATATTTTCTCTTTTCGTTTTGATTAAGACCAGTCTCAACCAATAACCTGCTTATTTAAATCTGAAATTGGTTATGAAAAATCTAGTACAGTAGTAGCAGTCATGTCTTGTAAGAGGAAAACAGAGCTTTATTTTACTAATTAGTGTAAACACGCTCGTTCCATTCTTGTTGTAAAGGTTGTCTGATAAATCTCTCTTGTTTACCTTCAGAATACTCTCTATTCGCTGTGTAGGGTGTGACAAATGCGTTTGAAAAACACCCAAAAAGTGGTCAAAAACAATATCATCAAGCTGATGAAGAAAAGTGGAGCAAGGCACTTGGAAAGACTGTCACGCCCAAAGTGTCGATTAATTCCATACCGCCGTGAAAAACAAAGCGGTACAAATGAAGCGGCTGGTGGTGTGTCGTACGGTTCGGGTCAACAGGGGCCAACTGAACATCATCCCGGATCTTTTACCCAAACGGATGCATTAACGTCGTTGTCGGAATCCAGCGAAACATACTCATCGGCTGAAGATGCACAAAATACTGTTTCCGCAGAAGAAAATGAAGTAGTAACTTCGCCCCTTTAGAGGGTGATTTCCACTCACCGCCACTGCTTCGTTTGCCAATCAGGCAAACGATTAACGCAGGTATCTCTTGCTCTACAGAAACAAGCATTTCTTAAAAAGAACATCTACATTCAGAAAAAAAAATCGTTGTTGTGCTGATCACTTAATTAACGGTATCCTTTATGTCGACGATTTAAACATTTAAAGTGCACTCAAATACTAGCTGTGTTGGTGTGGACGAGTTAAAAAGGTTTCTTCAACGGCAGTCAAATAATTTGAATTTAAAGGCTCAAATACCTGACCTTTCTTTATGTCAGGAACGTTTTAAAATCCTTACTGGTTACACCATGGAAAATGTAATTACATTAAACTAAATGATGATGGCTTCTTCGCGAAACTCTCATAACCGATCCAGAATAGAAGCCATAACAATATTTTTGATTAAATTGCAAACTGGTAATTCAGATAGGCTAATTGCTGCCACTTTGGGACTGGAACGAGAACAGAATGTATCAGACATATGTGAATCCGTGATTAAAGCGTTTGAAAAGGACATTTTACCGTTCACGATAGGGATTGCAGCCCGTTCCCGAGAAGATCTTATTGAAAATGAGACATCCGTAATGGCGAAAAGACTTCATAACGCTAGCGGTCATTTGGCATTGATATTTGATGGGGCATACATCCGCCATGAAAAAAGTTCAAATAATGAGTACCAGCGAAAGTCTTATTCCGGGCAGAAAAAGGTACCATTATGTAAGCCCTTTACAGTACGCACTACGACTGGTTATGTAGTTGATATGCTTGGGCCTTTTACTGCGACTTTAAACGATGCAGAGATAATCAAACTTGCTTTTCAAGATCAAAACGTGTTAGCAAAATTAATGAAGGAAGGTGACATGTTTTGTGAATCGAGGGTTTCGCGATGTAAAACAATTTCTGGAAGACAAAGGATTTCTTGTGCTAATGCCTGCACTAAAATGTAAACGCGCCCAGTTGACAACCGCCGAGGCTAATCAGTACCGTTTAATTACCAAGATTCGTTGGGTTGTCGAAGCTGTGCATGGTATCATTGGACAAAAGTGTCATCTTCTCCACAACAGGGTTGATAATAAGCTTTTACCTAACGTTCAAGTGCTATGCCGCATAGCTCGTTTCTAAAATAATACTTTTGGACGTCGTCTCAACTCCAACAACGATGTATTCGATGAAGTTTTGGGGCAGATGGAAAGGCAGCAAAACTTAGATAACACTTTGGCGACGGAGGTCATAGAAAATGGATGGAACCGACGAAACAGGCTCTTTTACGCAGTAACGTCTGAAATATAGACGATTTTCCGCAAATCTCTGAAAAATACCTAAAGTGCTATTTACAGGCTCATACCAATTGTCTCAGGCTGTTTCATATTTGGCAGAAATGTTAAACGATGATAATGCAATTGGTCTTCGCTATTTGAAAGAGAAGAGTAACATCGCCAAATTAGAAGTTCGATCACGTCATATTAACGCCAAGACTTACAGATGCTTCATCGATTATTCGACGAACTCCACAGGTTACCCGGGTATCAAGTGATACTACTGCGAATGCGCTAACGGTAGCAGAGCGATAGGATGTTATTCTCATGTAGCTGCGCTAATTTATTATCTTTCAAATGCTCGATACTTACCCAAAATTGTTCGACCGTCTCAAGTTCTAAGCAGGCTTTTTGACGAAGTTCATGCAAATCCTGTTATTGAAACGGATAGCGACGAAGATTAAACTTCAGGGGTGAAAAAATGTTGTTACGCCCTGTGATTTTTGTTTTGAGTGCTTTGCACTACAAAAAAATTTTCTTAGCAAGAAATGGCTGAAAAATATATTAAGTTCTTTCTTTTCGTGGATTATTTAGTAGCTTTTATTAATCCTCTAAGCCGCTCCTTTCATTTGACAAAAAAACAACAACTTAGAAATCCACAGAATAATATTTCAGCACCTGTCTCACAACTATAATTATGACGTGCGTACCCACCGTAAGGGCCCCTGTGTGGTAGGCTACCCGATGGCATCAAATTCAGTGTTTATTTTTTTTCGCTATGTTGCACCACTAGGACAGGTCTGAAATCTGAACCGTAGATATAGTGGCCATAGATGATTCTACAGAAAAAATCTAAAGGTTGTCACTCAAGGAAATGACTTTGTTTACTAGGAACTCGATATAATCAAACTGCGATGAAATATTGTAAAATATTAGATATTTCCTGTAGCAATTTGCACGTCCCTGATTTTTTTCAAAATTTTCCCACATTGATTTCACGAGTTATCCATTTGGGTCCCAATGACACATTCACCCCCCGTAGCACCCCCCTAGAATGGCGGCATTGAAACAAAAATCGGTCCAAAGTCTATGCTAACCAAGATCTATGAACTGGTATGCCCCATGAACGGGATGGGCCAGGGGCACTTTTCACTGTCTTATTCCGAAATTTTATGCGGCCAATATAAGATTTGCGAAGCCGTCTGGTGGTGCAAGGGTACATAATTAATAAAGAAATTTTTTGTTTTGAAATTATCCATTTTTTATTTATAAATGCAATTGTTTTCACAGTAACTAAAATAATAAAGTAGTATCTAACAGTAAAAATTTAAAGAAATAGATATTTCCTGCTTTTGTATTACTGAACTCCAAAATCGCTAAATTGTAATCCAGCTTAGATGCTACATGTGCTTCAATTGATAAAACTGCCAAAAGCAGAAACTCTCTGCTGACCAATTGTATTTCGAAAATAATTTTAATTTTGATGTGCTCCTTTCAGCCGAGAACGTACTTACTGATATTATTTTATTTTTATTATGTATTGGAGCAGTTGTTTCACATCTTTAATGAAGTCAGGTGAATTTGGGGCCACCATTTGCACTGAAAGATCTAGGTGGGGTCACTTGCTCCGGGCGACAACTTCAGCAAGGTGGCAAAATCACGTTTGAAAGAGCGGCAATCTAAAGTTTTTGCACCAGCTCAGAAAATTCGTCGATCCGTCACCAATTGTTTATAAGTCTTCATAAAATTCGTAAGGCTGGAAATCAATGCTCTCACACACTCGCAAGATTGTGCACTTATCTCGGCAGGTTTTTAATATATGCTCTTTTGGAGTATTTTCTAACTTGCTTGGATCATGGAGCGTTGATTTAAGGACATAAATTTGGAATCCATATTGCTCACTATGGAATCAACCATGGAGTTGAAAAACCTGTTTCGTACCAACTTTTGGGAGACTGTATAGGTTAATCGCTGTTTTTTTAATCAAACATCCTTTTATTTATGACTATTCTTTTATTTTTAACGTCTTTTGGCAGTTCATAACCACTGTTTTCAATAAATTGACGAGCGTCAGACAAGCATTTAGGAAGCCAGATTTTCGACATTCTTTGATCCAGTCACAAAATGTACGCAAATGATCAAAAGCAATACTATAATGGACTTGTACATATTTTCTAAGTATATTAACACACGATAATAGCATATACCATAAATGTGACGATATGATAAACTCTAGGCTGAACATTTCCTTCAAAACCGAGCGACAACCACTGAGTAAGTCTGAGTCTTCCGCATACTTTTTTTTTTTTTTTTTTTTTTTTTTTTTTTTTTTTTTTTTTTTTAAACTGCTCAACGTCTCTTAACAGCGGAAAATGATTGGGGTGGGGGGGGGGGCAAGGAATGGGAAGGAATTTTCTATATTTATGTGGCAGATTCGAACCAAGGGCCAGAGGTCTCTTGTCAAATGGTCCTTAGAAGGACCGTTTGTTTTGTCTGGTATCTTGTGCATATCGCAGATGACAGTTGAGATGAATTAGTGTCTTAGTCAGGAGATCCTTCAGGATTGTCTGACTGCCAGTATGTGCTAGTTCACTTAGCGTTACCCAGTGTGCACCACGAGGAGGCGAACTAGCTTTACGCCCTGTACACGTGGGGCAAGCAACCATACCCCTTATGCGAATGCGGAGAGATTCAGACTATTGGTCATATTATTGAAGAGTGTCCTATAAGATCTTACAGTGGTGATCCTGTGGACTTCCTCCTGGCAACTCAGAAATCAATAAACTATATTAATAAACTAGATATAAATATTTAATCTTGTAATGTTGCATTGAATATATCTTAAAAGTGTCTGAATTGCCATACGATAAATAAATTTTAGAAATTCCTTTCAGACTTTATTTACGGTACAGAACTACTCAAAAAGTTTAACACGGTGTTCAGGAAGGATTTAAGTTGTAATAACCGTGTCGTTTAATATCAGAAACTGCTTGTAATATGTTGAAATTAATGTTTAAAAGTGCCAGTTTGTGTAACTATGTGTTTTCTTATTTTTAAACTGCCTGAAACTATAGATCATGTGTTATTTAGTGCAAAATATAGTTTCTCCTATTTGATTATTATTATAAATTTTTTTTACTGCGATGAAAAGTGTTGTAAAATGGTAATGTTATCTCGAAACAAAAATTAAGTGCTTTCAAGTTGGATTCTTGAAGATTACTATTATTTAGGTGAGTTTAAAGGCTACTTTTTATCATTGAAGGTCTGTCTACAGCTGTTATTACATATTGAGTTAGTTTTTAGATTTTAAATCGCCCTGTATTCGGCTATAACAGGGGTCACCAATTAGTTTCGCTCGGGGTCCGTTTGAAGAAATGAAGTGACCAACGCGGTCCGCAAAGCATTATATAAAAAAAAAAAAAAAATATTTATCAAACAAATTTAATTACAGAAAAGACAATTTTTTTTACATATCAATGAGAAAAATGACATTTGCAGCTTCATTGCTCCATTCACCGTCAGGATGCAGAGAGTAAATGCTGCTGCTGAGGATTTCTACAACATTCTCAATTTTCTTAAAATCTGCGAATCTGTTTTTAAATTCCGATTTTAGATCCGTAATAAACGTCTTGTATTGGCCAACGCCAATCTCGTTGTCACTGCTGATTATTTTATTTAAATTGGTGAAGTGTAAGCATTCATTACCAAGATCATTAATAAAGAGATCGAGTTTCAGTGAAAAACTTTTTACTTCTGACATTATCTCCCATACAAGCTTTCCCTTGCCTTGAAGTTTAAGGTTCAGGTCATTGATATGTTTGAAAATATCCGTCAAGAATGCAATGGCAGCTACATTTTCTTTTTCGTTTAGAAAACTAAGTAGGCGGTTGCTGAAGTCTGATTACTGTTGAAAAGATATGTTTTCAAGTGTTCTAAAATGCTGAAGAATCCTCCTAAAACGCAGCCTTTGCTTAACCATCTCACATTATTATGCAACAGTAGATCGTCATATTGTGCATCAACTTCTTCAAGAATGATTTCAACTCACGATGTTGCAGTGATGATTTTGCACGAAGAAAATTTACTATTTTTATCACTTCTTGCATAATACGCTCAAAATTATTATTGATTTTGCAGCAGAGCACAGTTTGGAAAATAATACAGTGATAGGAAATCAAATTTTCATTACATCTAGCATTGCTACTCAACAGGTGAACTAGACCTTTTTTACTCCCAATCATTGCTGGCGTATCATCAGTAGTAACTGATAAAAGCTTTTTCAAGTTTAACTCACCTTTATCAAAATAATAGATCACTGTTTTGATCATGTCTTCTCCTCGGGTTCTTCCTAATAACGGCAAAAGAGCCAATATCTCCTAAACAAAAGTTTCTCTCGTTTGGTCCAGGTAGCGTACAAAAATAATTAACTGTGCCTTATCAGTGACATCGTATGATTCATCCATAGCCAAGGCGTAATAGTTTGCATTATTTAACTGCCGCTTCACATCGCAATGATTTTCTTCTGCCAAAACATGTGTATTTCAAGTGCTAGTAGAAGCAGACAACGGAATCCGTCGTATCGTCTCAACAACATCCTTTTTGTTCTCCAATAAAGCATAACACGCCTCGAGAAAGCATTCTTTAACTACGTCAGCATCAGTAAATGGTTTCATATGCTTAGCAAGTGTCCAAGAAATACGTAAAGAAGCCTCACCACATTTTTCCTGCTCAGTCATTGAGAGACTTATGATCTGGGTCGAAGATGAATAGCTTTGATAGTAAACTTGCAATTTTGGACTTACGCAGATCACTACCGAGTGGAAAGTTGTCGGCAAATGATTTGTGTTTGGTATCATAATGTCGTTTTATATTCGAACTTTTAATTAACGCCACTGTTTTGTTACAAATCAAGCACATGGGTACTGCTCCAGTACGATTTGGCAGCGTAAAACAATATAAATCGGTCCATTCTGGCAAAAAGTCTATTTTTATTTTCAAATTTTCTTTTTTTCGATTCCATATTAATAAAACTCGTTAATGTAAACTGGTAGGTACTTAAACTCGTAAAGTAAACAAGCAAACGCAAGATTTCAAGCACGTATGTCGTCACAGAGTCCGTCACTCAAAATCAAAACAAAACACTGAACGCCCGGCGGCGGCCGTCGGCAGCGCTCGGCAGTGCGATCACGTGATGACCCCCGCCCCGCTCTCGCGACGACGCTCCTTGCGCTTCCCCCGCGACGATCAACGCAATCCGCGAACTCTTTCTCGCTTGTTAGCTCGTTACTTCGCCCGACCGTTTTCGAATTGACGAAGACGTCAACGAAGATAATGCGGGAGATACATTTTTATTAAATTACGTACTCTGTAGTGCAAGTTGCTGTATTCTTGCGGTCCGCACAAAATGGGTCGGCGGTCCGGATGCGGACCGCGATCCGCTATTTGGTGACCCCCAGGCTATAAGCTGCAGTATCGGCTTCTGTATGATTCCCGTCCCCCATATCCTGTAGCGACAAGGTTTAGAATTTAACAAATTCTGAGGTGTTTACAATGTACCACAACCAAACAAATCACAAATTAACTTAAATCTTTGACCTACTTTTCTGCATAGTAACCAATTTTCTCAACACATTTCTCCCATCGTGGTACCAGTTTCAATATGCCCTATTTGTAGAAGTCTGTTTGTTGGGAGTGTAGTCCTTCTGCGGACCTGCTGATTTCACTTCCGCATCTGTTGCAAAAATTTTGGCCGGCCAGAAATTTCTTCATGGGACCAAACAGATGAAAGGGTGCGGACTGTAAGGTGCATACTCGAGCATCTCCCACACAGAAGTGGTGAGTTTCTCACGAACAGGAGCAGCAACATGGAAACGTGCATTGTTATGAAGAAGTTTGAAACCATTAGCATTAATGTTGCGGTGTTTGTCACGAAGGGCATGACGCAACTTAACCATGTAGGCTGAAGCATTCACAGTGGTTCCGTGTTCAGCAAAGTGCACCAATAACACGTCAAACACTGTCACAAGCACTTTCTTAGCTGATTGAGGTCACTTTGAATTTTTTTTTTTTTTTTTTTTTTTTGTACTGGGAAACCAGCATGTTTCCACACCATAGAGGCCTGGTTTCGGGCGTGTAGTGGTACACCCACGACTCATAAACAGTGACGATTCCTTTCAGAAAGTCATGCCCTTCTGCGGCGTGAACCAAGCTTTTCATCATTCGCTGGCCCTTCTGGTTACCTGTCAGGTTCTTGGGCACCCAGCGAGCACTAACTTTACGGAATTTCAACGTTTCATGAACAATGTCGTACCCTGCACAATAGGAAATGTTGAACTTCTGCGATAAGGTTCGCAGGTGCACACGCCAGTCCTTCAAGATTGCTGCCTCAATGGTGCGGGCATTCTGCAGAGTTGAAACTGATACCGGCCACCCCGAGTGTGGTGAATCACTAAAGTTCACACAGCCCTTTGGAAGAATGCACACCACCTGGAGACATTGCTACGGTCCAGACAGTCGTCCCCATACACGCCACGCATGTCCCTGTGAATTTCACTCGGTGAATGCCCTTTGGCCCACAATATCGAACTACACTTCGCTGCTCTTCACACGTGCGCCACGTTTGTTTCATAGTTCACACTTCTCTCGCTCGAGCTGCACATGAAAACAAAATACTCTTAGTAGGAAGGGAAGGCGGATTCAAGAACACCGCCAGGTGGCAGCACCGTCGCGTGACGTCACAATATGGCCGCCCCCGTTTGGCCGGTCAAGATGGCCGCCGTTAGTTCCCCGATCGGCGGCTAGATGGCGCTGGACCGTTAGTTCTTTGGCTCACTGGTAGGTGGCGTGGCATGTATCATTTTGGTCTCCGACAAATATTTCTCACTGCTCTCCATTAGCCGTTCCCTGTTCTGGAATGCGGACGTCAGACAAGTTGTATCGTGGCGACAAAACTATGGATTCGTCTATCACTTTAGTTCCTAGTGGTCATCGTGTGTTGCATATACCAATTCCACCTTTACCGAGTAAATTAAATATAATTAAAGTATTATCTTCGAGGAGTTTAAATGGACCCATTGGTTTAAGTAGACAATGGACGATTAGTTCATCCAGTAATCGGGAAATCGAGTATGATGGTCTCCATGATGTCATGAATCCACTTCCTCTCAGATGTATACTGTTTGAAACAGAAGTGGGTATTGACGTCACTGCCGGAGTATAAAGGTCATCACACCAGCCAGCTAGCCCTCAGTTCCCGGTCGGCGATCGTCAGTCCAGTTCACTATGGCTAGTGAGGTTCTCCTGTTTTCAACATGCTACAAGTTAAACAGCAGTGACACCAAGCGTATCACTGTTGGTTTGTCACCTAAACTGGAATTTAATCCAGTAGTTGTACTCGAAAAAGTTGGTACAATAAAGTCACTCTCACACATGATGATTGGGATCTACTGAGACAGATGGTCTATAACAATTGGTGGCTTTTTCAACAACACTGAGTATCTGCAAACGAGTGTCTCGCTCGGCAACCACACCATCTCTTCCCGAACAGTGGCTGGAGCGAAAACTATATGGTTTTACAACAATGCTGTGCCTGCCTATGGTGTGTTTCTCGGCGAATCAACATGGGACAACATGGTCGACGCCCTGCCAGCAGTGACCGGCGCCATCAACACCATGAAGCCCTGGAGTTATCACGTTACCAAGTACTACAACGAGTTTGTGAATACGTTATCAGTGAAAGTGATTCGTGACTTCCCCCGTTGTTCTGTGAATGGCCTGATAGATTTGCATTTTGATAGTGTACATGTCCAATGAAGTGTCATACAGCCCCTGTTCAACACTAGTCTATGAACGTTTAAAGTTAGAAATTAAAGCATATAAAAAACTGTTAGTGTATGACTATGTTAAACGCAAAGTTGAGCAAGATTTCAAAGGAACTGATGTATTTAGCAGAGGTGGTGATGACGTATGCGGTAATAATTAGTGTCCCTCAGTCCGCTGCGATGTGTCGTCCAGTAATGTTCTTCGCGTCTGTGTACCAGCTTAACGCCGGAGATTCCAAGCGGCTGGCTTTCGGTTTGTCACCGCAACGTGATTTCGAGCCTGTTGTGGTACTTGAGAGGGTGGGCTACAACAAAATCACCCTTTCATCCGAAGAATGGGGACGTCCTCGCCATGGAGTCGGACGCAGTCTCCAAAATGCTCACCGGCAGCGGCCAGACCAGCATCCCGCTCGGTGAGAATGTTGTATCCTGCCTGACGGTGTCGGGGGTGAAAATGTTATGTTTTCACAACAGCACTGATCCTACCAGCGGCATTTTCCTCGCCAAGTCTACATGGCAGAACCTCATCGACGTGCAGCCTGCAGTGACCGCATCCTTGTCCGCCAGGAAAAAGTGGAGCTACAACGCATCAGTTTACTACAAGGTATTTGTGAATGAGTTGGCGGATAAAGTGATGAGTGACTATTACAAATGTACGGCTTCGGTGACAAAGTTAATCGATGTACACATCGGCGGCGTTCACCCTAGTCATGTGTCTTACAGTTCTACAATTGACTATATGCAACTAAAAAAATGAAATCATTGCATACAAAAATTTAATTGTACTTGATGATGTCAAAAAATGTAACCAGAGAATTTCAATGTGAGTAAATAAAATCATTTTACCAGATTTTTCTTTTATCATTTCACCTATCCTAATTAAATAAGAAGATAGAATATATATTTTTTTTAAAAAATCTTTTTTATTTCGCCCACCAATTGGCGATTAAAAAATACATTTTCAATTGCACACATATTATTACAAAATATATGTAAGTTACAAAGTTTTCCTCAAATTATTTTTCTGAGTTCTCGCAGTGGTGGACATCCTAAATCTTCTATATTGTAGCATACTTTCTTCCTGATGATTTTCTGTAACCATCGAGCCTTCTCCAGTCCTTTAACGTAAATGATGAATCATCCTCATTGGTTATTGCATGTATAATAGAGCACATCTTGCTGAAGGAAACGCCATCAGAATCCCAAGGTATTCCATGGTAATTATGTGTTAGCCATCTAACTGATGGTCTCATTACCTCCACGCGATGGTGATGATACAGAAATACAATGTGTAGAGATAATTTTGTCAGACGCACACATACAGCAACTTCTTTGAAAATAAACCCACCATCCTTCTTCGTGAATCCCTGTGCGTCCAGGAAGATGGTCGGCATGGTAATGGTTGACAAGACTCTCTGCTACTTGATTTTATGTCAGCTTACGCACGACACTTGTTAGAGGTACATTCTACAACACGATCGTGCAAGATCAGCAGTATGCAGCGGTGTAGGCAGGAAAATTCTCACTGCTATCAAACTCGACACGAATGTCTACAGGCCCCGTTTTAACAGACTCGTTTTGATGTGAACAGTCAATTACGGCGATAGGTGCAGTTTCTATAAATTCTTCACGTTTTAGTAGCGGTAAAGGATGGTCTCGTTCGTAGTAAGACTGTTGGAATCTTGCATACATATCATACAACACGTGGTTCGGTTTTTCTTAAAGTCCAAATTCATGTTCTCATATGGATACGCCACATCATTTAGGAACACCTTGACATTGGTGATTGCAGTCGTCAAAGATGGCACACTTAATTCCGCATTCCGTTTCCTGTTTGTTGAAATCCCAGAACCACGAACCTAGGTTTCTCCAATTGTGTTGATGTTTTCAAAGACCAAATTTGAGTCTTGCTGATTGGAAGCAACGGATACTCCAACAGATCCCAGCTTCTGAAATTAATGCGAAGTGGTTTCCCACTGTCTACAATCTTAAGCAGCGCTAGCTTTTCTCTTTCACCTATTTGCAAATGAGGCATCACCCATGCCAGTTTGCTGATGGTGAATTTACTTTCCTGAGGATTTGGATTGGCTTGTACATATGAATTTGTATCGTCCCTAGCTCGAATCAATATTAGTTCTTGTTTTACATTTGCAAGTATCTTTTTAAAGTCTTCGCAAAAACCCAAGAGCATACTCAGTGGTATACATACATCAAAGTAGCCATTTCCAGGAGGCGTTGCTCCCATCCTGCATTGATCAACACGCCCATTTGTGGGGGGCTTGCAGAAATAAGCGTTTTCAATGTGCTTGTGATACCAACATTTCTATTTCGGTCAATTTCAGTTCCATTAAGTTCATATCGAATTTCCTCAAACAGAAAAGCGAATGCATTGGATGTGATAATTGAATTTGTAGCTCTCCATCTGACTTGATGAATCTTCCTTCATATGCAAGTAGCTTTCGCATGGTAGTGTATATGTATCTTGGTTTTGAATCGGTATTCGGATTTCATCATTGTTATTAAATGTGGCTGGCGTATGCGGCTGGTGACTCAAATATTGTTTGCGCGTCACCGACTCGTCAAACTCCACACTGGAAGTTATGTCTAGCACATCATCCATGACTTTTAACTGTATAGCCTAACGACTGTAGGAAGAGCACGTTCTCAGGTGTTAATCGTTTCACTGTTGGTTCACGACTGACAGCTTTGCGTGGGTGACGCTTCTTGTTATAACGAGCGCCCATTCTTTTTTATATGTAGTCTGAGAGTGATGGTCTCTCCTCTAAAATCCACTAAATTACCGTCTTGATCGACAACTCTAACGTTGATATTACTGAGAGTTTTTACTGTGATGGGTAGATAATGACATTAGCGGGTACTTCCACAATCTTGTACCCTGGCGGGACTGTTGGAAAAAACTCGTGTAGTGTATGTCCCAGCTTATCGTTGACGTAATTTCCTGTACATATGCTGCACTCAATTCTTATGCGTTAATTTTGAAGATCTGCACAGTGTAGTCTGATGTATGAAATCCAGGCTTTAACACACGTTTCGAAAATCCGAGCAGAGATCCAATTGAGTTTGGTTTAGAGAAGTCAATTTCCACAGGTGTTTCTATCTCACACTTGAGCGAATTGTTGTTTGCTCTAATTACTAGCTTGTCGTTTTTAGTGTGTCGAACCAAATAATTAGCCAAATCGTCAATATCGTAAGATCCTGTGGGTATGACTATCACTTTATTCTTCGAGTAATGAAATTTACAATTTGATTGTCTATATTTGGAATCGAATTGTAAGTCTGAAAGTCAACCAAACCGACTGTGTAATCACCTTGGCTCAAATCTATTGGTGGGAAGTAATCACAGCCCAAGACTGAACTGGTGCCTGACAAGCAGAGTGTTACAGACATGTGTTATCTTGTCCAAGGTTCGTTCAAGACTGATGTCATACATTTTCATACAGGAATTTTAAACACAAATGTCCACATACATGTGTGCCAAACTTCTGGTGTCTGCACATTGTATTGTATTCTGTTCCCTGCAAAGTACGTGCTCCAATGGAGGAGGTAAGTCACCGAAACTGTCAAAGTATTTAACTACCCTTTGTACTTGATGTAAGCAACCCAATGTGTTCCAGCATTATCAGCACTGTCCAAGTTCACAACACCACATTCACATTCACGTTCACGCTTTACATGGTTACGTATGTCATCGTCTGTCAGTGGTTTAACCGACTTTTTTTTTTTTTTTTTCCCAGTCTCTTCTTTCCTGTATGGTTTCAAATATAAAC